>CM077027.1:22911497-23246497 GCA_039090855.1 Macrothele yani | reverse complement strand
AACTTCTTATTTAATATAAACCCTTTAAGTGACCGATGTACCTGAAACAAATGGTGCCCAAAATTTTCTGTTCTCCCCAAACAGAAATGTTCACACAGAGGCAGGGATTTGCGATACTTATGGCGAAACAATCCTTTCCCCCTCTCATCTTAGTGGAGCAGATAAGTGATAAAATCGTTCACATGTAGATATAAGCACTAAAATTGGTGTGGTTATCAGTAATGGTCCAATAATTTGAGAAATCACATTAGCCACTTGAATTTCCAAGATCGCCGCCATATTCCAACATGGCTGCCATTCCCAGTATCTCTGCTACAGAATTAAAACCACTGGACATGTTTCAACTAAATAATTTTATTGACCTTTGTTTGTCACATAAATGGGGAAGTTTAATGTACAACTACGTATAAAACATCTTAAGCCTCTATTAAATTTTTAGCAGTACAGTAATTTTAGCAATGCACAAGCTAATATAATTTCACCAAGCATGATGAAACTAAATATGTTTGGATAAGTCTAATGCAAATCTAGTGCCATTTAAAGTTATGCTGTATACAGTACTTAGTCCTCGCAGTGGCAGCTGCATAGTGATGTGCACGTAAGACCCAAGCGGAAGCATTTGCATCTTCCACGGCATTCAAACTTGCATCTGCACTTAGTAAGCTGCTGACAACTTTCTGCAATCGGTGAATGCTCACTCCACACGATCTGCCAGAAATCACCATTTTTAGTCCATCCCCATTCAACAGGACTTTGTATATCTGGATGGCATAATGTTGACTGACCCCATATCCAGCCAGCCTGGTCGGCTGCACGCGTCACGTGCTGCAGTAAAGAAGTTCGGTTAGGAGGAATGGCTTGGTATGGCCTCTGTTTCTTTGCAAACATGTCCAATCTTGCATCATTAACCCCTTGAAATGCACTTGACCTATCATACATCAGGACCACAAAGGTCTCCAAGAACCTCATGGCATCGTCATCTACTGTTTTTTGGGGTATGGCTGAGTCTGATGAAGACATCAGATGCCTCATCATATGCGTTCCATGTTTGCCAATCTGTTTTCTTCCCTTTACCACGGACTGCTGAAACATCACAGCCGGCGAAGGCATGAAAAGAGAGAATCTTTCTGCTCTTCTCCAGTCCAATAGAAAGATAAAGATCGTGTATTCGATCCACCTCGGGTTCCGTTCTTGGCCGAAAGCAATCCACAGCTGCTGTATACCAAACTACTGAAGGGCTGGAAGCATGCTGACTGCTATAACGACTACATCTGTGTCATTGGTTTTGATGAGGAGGACTTTGCTGCCTTGTTTTGCAGATTTGACATGAGCCCCATGTTCAACCATGCCAACAAACTGAAGAAGAGTGGGAGGAATAGACTCATCAACACAACCATCATGGAATGTCACATCAAATGTAGACTTGTAGTCAAACATGTGCCTTCACAAAATTTTAGCAGCCTTACCCACGATGATGGCTTTACTTTAGTCTAAGACTTGTGATAAGGCGAAACCAGTGTAGTCTGTAAAATCCAGAAAAATATCTCTTTCCTGCTTGTGATCTGCCAGCTCAGATATTACTTCCAGCAACTTCTCCAAAGGTCTAGTGGAATGTACATAAGGGGTCTTGATACCAAGCTGCTGTAGCCGCTGCTGGTAAAGAGGAACCATGTCGGCAAGACGGAAGACTGCAGGACCCCCAGTGCTGGATTTTGTCTCTCCTATGCAGATCATTAGTTCAGAAAATGCAAGTGGGTAAGCTTCATGTTTGGTCTTTTCCTGCCTTCTGATGTGTGTTCTTTCTCTGTTTTACAAATCAGCCAAACATGCAATGTGGTACTTCAGCGCATGTGCAATGGCATCTCCACCAACCACATTTGAGAGAAGTTTTCCATCATTAAGACTGGGCGCATTCTTTCAATCTTCAATTAAGTTGCATTGTCATGACTTGTCTCAGTTCGGATGTTGGAGATTCTTTCTGACATAGGAAGCACTGAGATTCTTGTCGTTCATGGCTACATCTTGGGAGCTTGCTGCTCCCTCCTTCATCCTTAGCACTGCATGTATTTTTCTTTTTCTTGCTAGATCAAATTTGGTGTTGTTGAACAGAAGACGGTAGCTCTAGTGGTACTGGGCTTCGTTCCTTTTCCGTGTTTCTTCCATACACCACCTTCATCTAGTCTTCCAGGATCCAGAACAATGGGTAAATCATATATGGCATGAAAGAGAGGAACACTGGTCGCAATTATGTTGTATCCATAATTTTCACAGTTATAACGTGTTGGTGGTGATTACAGTTGTTCGTTCTTATCCTTTTGATACAAACGGCATTTGGTCCAGTCAGTTCGCCATGTTGGAGGTCATGGTGAAGAATTCACCATGTTCTTGAATTGTACGTCTTTTACTGTGGAGGATTTATTCTTTCACACCTGGAACAGAAGATCATAATTGAAGTTTCTAACATTATAAACAGGAAAAAAATAAAACATTTATTGTAATGTTCAAACATTAAACATGGAGTACTATCCTCGTAAAGGTGTCGAACATATTGAAAAAAGTCGACATCTTGCATTTTTGATTGGCTAATGGTCTGCATGAAAAGTGTGATTTTCAATTATAAAGCTTATTACTTGCATAAATATTAGAACGATTTCATTGAAACATTCGGTTATCATGTGTCTGCCATCTTGAATTTTCGAATGGCTAACATTTTATATAACAAGTGCGATTTTCAATGAGTATGTGTGCCAACTTTGGTACTTGTATCCACATCTGAACAATTCGTTTGAAAATATGCACTTATCTGCCCCACTATTTCAGAAGCTCAGACCATATACCTGTAGTAGCTGATAAGCGCTCACTTTTTTTCTAATATGACTCAAGGCAGGATGGGAAAGAACTACACTATATTATCAAAAGTATACGAACACCACAGTGTTTTGGGACAAATGACCTTATTATCGCAATTATTAGTTAGTCGGTTCATCTTTTGTCTATATGACAGCGGCAACATGTCGAGTCATATTATCAACCAATTTCCGGTAGGTCTCGACAGGAATGGCTCGCCATTCCTCCTGCAAAGCTGCTTCCGATAGGTCTCGGCCGGAAAGGCTCGCTATTCCTTCTGCAAAGCTGCTTTCAGGTAGGTCTCGACAGGAATGGCTCGCCATTCCCCCTACAAAGCTGCTTCCGATAGGTCTCGAAAGGAATGGCTCGCCATTCCTCCTGCGAAGCTGCTTCCGGTAGGTCACGACAGGAATGGCTCGCCATTCCTTCGGCAAAGCTGCTTTCAGGTAGGTGTCGACAGGAATGGCTCGCCATTCCTCTTGCAAAGCTGCTTCCGATAGGTCTCGACAGGAATGGCTCGCCATTCCTTCGGCAAAGCTGCTTCCGATAGGTCTCGACAGGAATGGCTCGCCATTCCTCCTGCAAAGCTGCTTCCGGTAGGTCTCGACCGGAAAGGCTCGCTATTCCTTCTGCAAAGCTGCTTTCAGGTAGGTCTCGACAGGAATGGCTCGCCATTCCCCCTACAAAGCTGCTTCCGATAGGTCTCGAAAGGAATGGCTCGCCATTCCTCCTGCGAAGCTGCTTCCGGTAGGTCACGACAGGAATGGCTCGCCATTCTTTCGGCAAAGCTGCTTTCAGGTAGGTGTCGACAGGAATGGCTCGCCATTCCTCTTGCAAAGCTGCTTCCGATAGGTCTCGACAGGAATGGCTCGCCATTCCTGCTGCAAAGCAGCTTCTGGTAGGTCTCGACAGGAATGGCTCGCCATTCCTCCTGCAAAGCTGCTTCCGGTAGGTCTCGACCGGAAAGGCTCGCTATTCCTTCTGCAAAGCTGCTTTCAGGTAGGTCTCAACAGGAATGGCTCGCCATTCCCCCTACAAAGCTGCTTCCGATAGGTCTCGAAAGGATGGCTCGCCATTCCTCCTGCGAAGCTGCTTCCGGTAGGTCACGACAGGAATGGCTCGCCATTCCTTCGGCAAAGCTGCTTCCGATAGGTCTCGACAGGAATGGCTCGCCATTCCTCCTGCAAAGCTGCTTCCGGTAGGTCTCGACCGGAAAGGCTCGCTATTCCTTCTGCAAAGCTGCTTTCAGGTAGGTCACGACAGGAATGGCTCGCCATTCCTTCGGCAAAGCTGCTTCCGATAGGTCTCGAAAGGAATGGCTCGCCATTCCTCCTGCGAAGCTGCTTCCGGTAGGTCACGACAGGAATGGCTCGCCATTCCTTCGGCAAAGCTGCTTTCAGGTAGGTGTCGACAGGAATGGCTCGCCATTCCTCTTGCAAAGCTGCTTCCGATAGGTCTCGACAGGAATGGCTCGCCATTCCTCCTGCAAAGCTGCTTCCAGAGCGGAGAGCGAAGACTGTCGCTATGGTCGATTTCGTATCCGTCGTTTCAGTTTATCCCAGAGATATTTTATGAGATTAAGATCAGGACTCTGAGCAGGCCAGTCGAACAATTTCATCTCATTTTCAAGAAACCAGTCCTCCACACGTCGTGCAGTGTGGAGAAAACTCACGGTGGTCGTTAACCTCCTATTTAAAAAAAACACACCTTTCTTACAGAAGAGACATTTATTTCAGTAGTTTATTAATTTTTTAATAAAGTTTTTTATGTTCTTCAATTTAATGTAATTAAATTGTAATGTTTATTTTCAAAGTTGGTTTCGAAATGTTTCAAGTTGTAATTAAAAAAATTCTAAAATAAATCTTGGTTTAAAATTCTGGGTCAATATTTCTTTTTTTATTTGCATGATTCTTTAAATTTTGGTTTTATATTTCAGTATATTGATTAAAAACCTTTGAAGCAAATACATATAAACGTAGGATGGTCCTTTGAATTGATTGAATCGTATTTGCCCAAAGACGATCGGTCAAATCTCAATTAGCCCGGGCACATCTCGAAATACCACGGTGGGGCATGGATGATGTGTCTGTCTTATAGCACTGGCTCTCTCCCTTACCTGGAACCAGTGGCCTTAAATTAGGGACGGCTTATAGCCCAATGAGCTGCTCACGGTGGTCGTTAAGACCCCAATATAAAAAAAGAAACTGGTAGCCACATCGCAATTTGCAGGGCAGATCGCGATCTCTCCGGAATTGGGCATTTGCCCGTAACATATATACAAATAATAAAGGGCATCTCAGCATCGTCGTACATTTCCCAACCCCTCGCACAGCTGCATGAGTTATAAACAAGTAAAATACACATACAAATAATTCAATCAATTCAGCATTCTCAGTCAATAAGTACAACAACAATAATTTTAAGAAATAAATACACAACCTGGTAATCAGCCACCGGGTACCACTCATCAGTGAAAGACATATCCGGTAGCTGACATCTAAGTCAGACAGGTTTTACGCGGATGCAAAATTTAAAAATTTAGACCCGGCCAAAATATTAAGGGTAATTTAAGCATCCAGTCTTTGCTATCTGTCTGATGGGAAAGCTAACTGTGACTCACCGGAACCGCAATCCACCTCCACACAAGTCAAACTTCCATTCTGTAAACAAGTCCTCCATTTCCACCTGTTGTGAATACAGATAATTTAAACCTAGTTTTTAAATTTATAATGCCGCTCCGGTGACGCAGAGGTCTAGGCGATGGCTTATGACCATTCGTCCGAGATGGGTCTGGGTTCGAATCCCGGTGAGGCATGGGTGGTGTGGTTGTCTAACGGCACTGGTTCTCTCCCTTCCCTGAAACCAGTGACCTTAAATTAGGGACCAAAATACAGTCTATAGGTTATATATATACACGGTCGAATCAGCATAATATGACCACCTACCTAATAATGGGAATAACCACACCTGGCGCGTCTGACAGAGACGAGACGGCGTGGCATGGGCGCAATGAGGCCCTGAAAGGTTGCCCGAGACACACGGCCCGTTCGGACTGCAGAAGAGCACGGTGGTCGCGGAGATGACGTAGTTGTGAGTCGACAGGTCGAACCTGTGGATTCAAACAGTCCCACAAGGGATCTATGGGATTGATGTCGGGCTACTTCGGAGGCCAAGAGAGACCGGGGACATCGCTGTCGTGTTCCTGGAACCAGTCACGCCCCCACCCCCTTAGCGTCATGGCAGGGCGGCATTGTCCTGTTGGTAGACACCATCACCACCGGGCTAAACGTCCAACATGAAGGAATACATGTGGTCAGCGAGAATGGAATGTTAACCGTTGGAGTTCAGGGAACCATCCAGTGGTACTGGCGGTTCCAGGTCATACCAGGAAAACATCCCCCAGACATGCACACTGCCACCGCCGGCCTGCACTTCACCGAGAAGCTTATCCGGGTGTTGATTCTCGTGTGTCTGACGCCGTACCCACCACCGCCGGTCAACTATGCTGAGTAGAAACCTCGATTCACCGGAAAAGGCAACCTTTTTCTACTCTTCCACTGTCTAATGACGGTCGTCCTATGCGAACTGCAGGCTTCGTTGCCGATGGACCTGGATTAACATGGGCGCCTTGACGAAGCGTCGACTCCGGAGACCCATGCATAACAGAGTTCGCTCTACTGTTATCGGGGACACGTACCTGGATGCCCCAGTATTCATTTGCCTGGTCAGTTGTTGCACAGTTGCGCATCGATTGACCTTTACCAGTCGACGGAGGCCACGTTCTCCTCTGGGGTCGATGATCTTTGGGGCTCCACAGTTATGACGTCATGAGGTGCTCGGTGTGCCAACGGTCCATTCTTGGTACACCCTTACTACAGCACCTCGTGAACAGCCTACGAAGTCTGCTCTTTCGCAGATGCTTCCACCCTTGGCGCTGTAGCCGATGATCATTCCTTTTTGCACGTCAGCCAAAGCACCACCTTTGGCCATTGTGCTCACGTTACGCATTATAGCTCATCTGTCCAGGGCGGCTGCTTTCATCTCCAAGTGGTCGACCTTGTCACGTGCACTCTGTGACGCGACTGGGCAGGTACACTGTGATCCCGGGGATGGTCATTTTATTCGTTGGACATAATAATGTAAAGACCTAGGAAAAGAAGGTTTTACGCATCTAATAGACCACTTTCGGCATTCAAAATCGCCTGAATCCTCCTTGGAATGGACGCATATAAATCCTGGATGATGGCTAGTGGGATGTTACACAAGTCTTCATGCAGAAACTGCTCGAGGTCCTTGAGATACGCAGGAGGAGGATAAGTGGATCTTACTCTGTTTTCCAACACAGACCACAGTGGTTCGATGATGTTTGAGTCAGGTAATTGGGGAGGCCAAGGAAGGTGTGAAAGTTCGTCCACATGTTCCTCAAACCATGATTGGACATTCCAAGCTCTATTAATTGAGGCATAATCATCTTGATAGATGGCATCCCCTGAAAGAAACAATGTCTGTGCCATTGGATGGACTTGATCGGCCAAAATGGTTTTATACGCCCTGCCAGTCATCCGTACTTTCAAGGTGATCAGGGGACTTGCTGAAAACCATGATATGACTGCCCAGAGCATGACAGAACCACCACCATGCTGCACTGTTGGGTCGCAAACAGTCTGGGTTGTACGCTTATTACGGTGTTCTCCACACTTAAACACATCCTGTATTGGGAATAGTGTAAATGTGGATTCATCCGACCACATTACGCCCTTCCATGCATCGGTAGTCCACGTTGTATGCTCCTGGCACCACTGCCGTCGCCGTTGTGCATTCACCCGGGTCACCAGAGGTTTTGCAATAGCAGCTCTGCCATGGATATCTTGTTTATGCAGTTCTCTGATAGGTGTTTTCGTTGATACTGAGGTCTGGAGATGCATATTGAGCTCCGCACTGATTTTCGGCGCCATTATCTTCTTATTACGGGTAACAATCCTCTTTAATGCTCTCCTGTCTCTATCAGTCAGAATCGTTTTCCGGCTGCTCTTGTGTTTTACAGACGGGGTTTTGCCACGAATACGGTATGCTGTCATCACGTTGGACACATAGCTCCCTATAATCCCAATACCCTGGGGACTGTTGTTATGGAGGAACTATAACTAGCCAACCACCATCAATTAGTCCGTTAGGTCGCTCATTTCGTCATGACCTTGAAAGAAATTTTGCAGCAAGTCACTTTAAATGCAGTTAAAGAGGTCCTTCGGGTTCTACGCGGGTGGCCTAGTGGGCAACGTTCGTGACTGCCACGGAAAGGGCCTCAGGTTCGATGCCAGGCAGGTACGAACGCTCGATCCACTAAATATCCGTCGTGCGTCGAATGGGCACGTTAAGCCGTCGGACCCTGGGTACTGCCCCCACCCCCGGTAAAAATAAGGTCGTCTTCCTCCCCCTTTTTACTTCGCATCCGTGTCACTTTCCTATCGGGCGCTCCAGCCCAAATCTCCTAGTTTCCTATTTCTAAGGGTTGTTTAAGACCTGGGGTCAGATACTCCCTTCCTAAAATCCTCTACATATTAGTAGAAGTTCAATCTATACATACATACATATATTTGAATACCAAATTACGTGGGAGATAGGCAATGTGATTATCTTCGGGTTCTAAACAAAGCTATTACATCCAAAAAGTGGTGGAATACCTTTGCGTATTGCGATGTACGCAGCTGCATTAAAAGTAATGAGTAACGAGTAAACTGTTAGTATGTAAACTGTATGAGTAAATTTTTCGAGTAATGAGTAAACTGTTTAAATCTTTTTTTATTTGTGTTAAGGTGATAACTGTCTGGACTACATGCCTGACGAAGACAGCAATGACAGCAGCAGCGTGAGTACTCTGGACCAATCAACGGGGAGCATGTCTGCTTGCAAAGATGAATCTCAATGCTCCGAGAAGAGTCTCCACACAAAGAAAAACCCGTTCAGCATCGCCAACATCTTGTCAGCCGAGGGGGTCAGGAGGTGCCAAAGGGTTGAACCCCTTGCAGGACTTTCTCAGTGACTCAGCCAGCTGGATTCCTGGTGAGCCCTGGTATCTCGGTCGTCTGTAACAGTGACAACAGCTCCCCACCAAGCAGTCCCGAGCAGTACGACTCTTCGGAGGACTTTGTGAAGGAAACGGGAGCATCGCCGTTAACCTCTTGTGACGAATCGACTTTGTTGTTCACAAACCAAATTAGAACAGAAAGCGAAAACCAACGCGCGAAAGATTCTCATCCAAACGAGCACGAACAGCGGAAAGGGATTTTAGGTGGAACTTTTCACTAATTATGATAACATTCGTGGGCCGTAATAGATGTTTGTTGTATAGAGAGCAAAAATATTAAAGATGGAAAGTTCAGTGTGTTTATGAGCTAAATGATTAGACTGTTATTTCGGTAAGAGTTCATTCCTCTGGAAAAGTTTCTTCACTATTTTATATTTTATTTTATCTATTTATTTATTTTTGTGTCAACTGAAAATTTTGCTAACTTCATGAAGCACACACACACACACACACACACACACACACACACACACACACACACACAATAAAAGAAACGAGACAGTCAAGGCCGTTGGGGAAGCTTGGGACGGTTGCCCCCAGAATGGTGATACCTGGGACTTAAATTCTTTCTCTGATGGGTATAAGAACAGAAATGCACAGTAAATTAACGTAAAATTGTAACTCAAAAAGTAAGTTATGAACTAGCCTGGTGGTCAACATTGGTGACTGCCGCGAAAGAGTATCAGGATCGATCCCAGGCAAGTACGAACGCTCGAACCACTAAATATCCGCGGTGCATCGGATTGGCACGTTAAGCCGTCGAACTCCGGGTACTGTCCCCCTCCCCGGTTATAAATAAGGTCGTCTTCCTCTTCTTTCTCTCGCGTCCGTGTGACTTTTTTGTCAGGTACTCTAGACCAAAACTCCTAGCTTTCTATTTCTAAGCGTTGTTTAAAACCAGGTGTCAGACACTCCCTTCTTAAAATACTCTATATAAATCTGAAATCTGCCAATATTTTCTTTTTTAAAGACTTTAGTTAATCGTATACAGTATTCCGTGCAGCTAACTAAAGTAAATAATAGCGTACTCTGTGGGGTGTGGACCCCTCTTATGCACAAAAAAATTGTCCGAAACAGAGAAGAGAGGGATATAAAACAACATGCAGATATGACTAACCTGTGTGACCTTTCCGAATACGCTGTAGGGATGAAGAGCAAATTAGGTGTCTGTGCTCTGACGCAGAAAACCCTTCTGAACGTTTAACTTTGAATGGAAATTTTCCAAGCCCTACTCCGAATACGTCTTTCTACTGTTACTTTATATCATCATCATCATCATTGTCAACCATTATCAATCCACTGCTGGACGAAGGTCTCCCCAAGTTTCCTCCACAACGGTCTGTCTTGTGCCAGTCTCCTCCATGTCACCCCTGCATACTTTCGAATTTCATCCACCCATCTCCCATGTGGTCTTCTTCTGGGTCTTTTCCTGTCCCTTGGAATCCAATCTAAAATTTCAGCTGTCCATCGATGGTCTGTCCTTCTGGCAGTATGTCCAGCCCATTGCCATTTCAGGGATGTAACTCTGATCATGATGTCTTCCACTCTTGTCATTTTTCGGATCCACGAGTTCCTCTTCTTATCTCTCCTGGTTACACCAAGCATGCACCTCTCCATGCTGCTTTGAGTTGTCTGCAGCCTTTGTATGTCTCTTTTAGTTAAGGTCCACGTCTCTGCACCATACGTAAGCACTGGAAGGATGCATTGATCAAACACTTTTCTTTTAAGACATAATGGCATATTGCTCCTGAAAATTATGCTGTTTCTTCCAAAAGCTCTCCAGGCAAGTTTTGTACGCCGATTAATTTCTTCATCAATGTGACCCTCACTTGATATCTGCTGTCCAAGATAAACGTACGTGTCTGTTATCTCCAGCTTTTCTCCATCAATCGATAAATCTTCATTTCTTGTAAAAGCATTGAACATCACTTTTGTCTTCTGAAAGTTCATTTTTAATCCCACTTCTTTACTCTTGTCAGCAAGTTCCTGGATCATACTCTGCAGCTCTGATGGGGTAGTTGCAAAAATGACTACGTCATCAGCAAAACGAAGGTGGGTTAGATAATCTCCATTAATCTTTATCCCCTTGCTTTCCCAGCTCAGCAACTGAAAAACATTTTCCAATGTGGCATTAAAGAGCTTCGGAGATATGGTGTCACCTTGTCTCACTCCCTTTCCAATTTTTACGTGTGTTGTATTTTCAAACAGCCGAATCTTTGCACTTGCGTTTTCATAGATGTTATTAATAATATTAATGTATGCATCTTCAATACCGCAGGTTTTCAGAGCCATTGTAACTGCTGATGGTTTCACCGAATCAAAGGCTTTTTTATAATCGATAAAAGCCATGCACAATGGAAGTTCATATTCCCTCGCTCTTTCAATTAGTTCTCTCAGCACGTGGATATGATCTATTGTGCTGTAGCCACTCCTGAATCCAGCTTGTTCTCTCGGTTGAGCCATGTCCAGTGTTACGTTCAAGCGGTGTGAAAGAACTTTAGTGAAGATTTTATAAACTACTGATAGGAGGCTGATAGGTCTGTAGTTTCCGAGATCTTCAATGTCACCTTTCTTATGTAGCAGGATCATTGTAGCGGTGTTCCAATCCTCAGGAATCTTTCCTTCATTAAGGCATCGAGTGAAAATTTGGGCGAGTACTGTTTCGATTTCTCCACTTGCTTCTTGTATGATGTCTACAGTAATTCCATCTTCTCCTGGAGCTTTTCCTCGCTTCATGTTCTTGATTGCATGTGCAACTTCTGCTGGAAGGACTGGAGGAACTCTGGTACTGGTATCTTTCATAATGTCTGGAGTGCATGTATCATCCCTTTCATATAATTTGGAGTAGAAATCTTTCACTCTTGTCAAAATTTCGCCTCTATTTCTTGTTACAGAACCATCTTCTTTTCTCAGTGCCATAATCTGTTTTCTTCCCTTACTGAGATGTCCCTTTTGCCAATTTTAGGCTTTGGTTGTTTTCAATTGCTTTCCTCACTAGTTCACAGTTGAATTTCCTTACGTCTTCAGTGATACTTTTTCTTACTGTCTTGCATAGCTCTATATATTCCACTTTGGAAGTCACATCTTCTTTAGTTGTCCTCATCTCTCTTCTTTTTTGCATCAACATTTTGGTTTTTCCTGATAATTTGTTCACATGCAACTTGTTCTTAGACCCAGCTAATTTTGTTGCTGTTTCCATAAGAGCTTTGGTTACTTTTCTGTTAACTTCAGAGATGTCCACTTCTTCCGGTGTTAGGCCTTCTAAAGCAGAGAACCTGTTCTTCAGTTCTAACTTGAAGGTATTATGGTGTTTTTTAAGGTTGGTTATGTCAATAGATTTTGTTTGTCTTATGAGCTTGCCACGTTCAAGTTTAGTGTTGAGGTGCATCTTACATCTCACCAATCTATGGTCACTACCTGTGTTGAACTTGTTTAGCACACTGCAGTCTTCTATGACGAATTTTTTGTTACACATAATAAAATCAATTTCACTTGTCGTCCCATTTGGATGTCTCCATGTCCATTTCCTGTGTGGCTTTTTCTTGAAGAAGGAGTTCAAGATGAAAAACCCTTCTGCCTCTGCAAACTCAACGAGAGTATTTCCACGCTGGTTTCTGTTGCCATGACCGAATTTACCTACTGAAGTTTCATTATGTTGCCGTTGCCCTATTTTTGCATTGAAATCTCCCATAATTATTTTCAAGTGCTGCTTACCTTTATTATTTAGACGACAAATTTCCTCATAAAATTCTTCAATTTCTTCTTCAGGATGACTTGTGGTGGGTGCATAAGTTTGAATAATCTGAGCCTGGTATCTTTTCGAGAGTTGGATAACAAGTCGTGCAGCTCTGTCAGAGGAACTTTCAACTTCTACAACTTTATCCTTCAGTTTCTTGTTTATTATAAATCCAACACCACTAGTTCTGCCAGTATCTGTCCCACGATAGTAGAAGAGATGTCCACTTTTCAGTTCGATGAGATCTTCTCCTTTTCTCCTTACCTCACTGAGCCCCACGATGTCCCACTTGATCCTTTGTAGTTCCTCTTCCAATTCAAGAAGCCTTGAATCAGAAGATAGGGAGCGTCCATTGTAAGTAGCCAAGGTCAGCATCAGATGGCAGCCTAGTCCGGTCCTCCGGGGATTCTTAGCACCCTCTGCCTTCATGTCGCACTGGCCGCTGCCTTGGCCAGGTACATTCCAGCTGCCGGAGACTGAGGGCCAAGATTTAAGTTGTGGAATCATTTTGGAGGGGTTTGGCCATAACTCACCACGCTGGCCAAGCGGGTTGGTGAGTGTGGGATAGAATTTCCTCTAATCCATATATATATATATATATACATATATATATATATACATATATATATATATATATACATGCATACATTAACATTATTAAAAACATAAGATGCATACATTAGCATTATTAATAACATCTATAAAAAAGGAAGTGCAAAGGTTTGGATATTTGAGGATACAGCACAAATAAGAATTGGAAAGGGGAGTGAGACGAGGTGACACCATTTTTTAATGTATTTCAATCATTGAACTGGGAAACAAAGGGATAAAGATTAATGGAGATCACTTAACTCACCTTCGTTTTAGTGATGACGTAGTCATCTTTGCAACTACTCCTTCACAGCTGCAGAGTATGATCCAAGAACTTGCTGACAAGAATAAAGAAGTGGGATTGAAAATGAGCTTTCAGAAAACAAAAGTGATGTACAATGCTTTTACAAGAAACGAAGGTTTATAAATTGATGGAGAAAAGCTTGAGACAACCGATACCTACATTTATCTTGGGCAGCAGATATCAAGTGAGGATAACGCTGATAAAGAAATTAATCGGAGTATAAAACTTGCCTGGAGAGCTTTTGGAAAAAACAGCACAATTTTTAAGAGCAGTATGCCATTATGTCTTAAAAGAAGAGTGTTTAATCATTGCATCCTTCCAGTGCTTATGTATGGTGCATAGACGTGGACCTTAACTAAAAAAGACATACAAAGACGGCAGACAACTCAAAGAGGCATGGAGAGGTGCAAGCTTGGTGTAACCAGAAGAGATAAGAAGAGGGACTTGTGGATAAGGAAATGACAGGAGTGGACGACATCATGACCTGAGTGAAATCACTGAAATGGCAATGTTTTTTTTTTTGTTGTTGTTGTTGTTGGTTTTGATAATTATAGGAGATTTCACTGAATAGTGCAACATAGAAAACATAAAGAGAAAAAATCGGGTATACCCACAACACAAACTGGAGAGCAAATAGAAGAATACATCAATTTGCACATATAGTAAAAAGACGATGTACACAAAGAAGGAAAAGAAGATCGGCATATCATTCGATGCAAAGTAAAACATGTACAACATTAGCATATGAACAAGGGTAAAAGAACAAACTGAAATAATTTAGTTCGAAAGTAAACCGCGACAGAGGAAAATACTAGTACATCTAAGACATACAACAAGAGCAAATGAAAAACATAAAGCACTATAACAAAAACATGAAACAATAGGGCAGTACGTGAGGGACTACAGAAACAGTGTCTGGTGGGAAAGAAGCGCTAAATTTCATCGGCTAGAGAAAGCACGGCATCACAAAATTGTTTCTCAATGAGGTCTTTCAAGGAGGAGGGACGGCGAGTGTATCGTCTCATGAAAACCTGGTACCTAGGATCTGTGACACTCATGTAATTTGGAAAAGGACACATACGCTTCAAATTGCATCATCACCGCTGCACACAGATCAATATCAGGTGAACGGAGAAATTCTTCAGTACAGACAACCGTACGAGCAGATTGGAGGAAGCGTGCAAGTTGTTGTCTGGACAGTGGGCCAGGAACAATAGGAAACTTATCAATGGCCTGTAGAACCTCATCATCTGTGAGAGGATTGACAGGGCCAGAACGGAGATGCAAACCGTTCGAAGAGACATCAGGCGGAGAAACATATGAACAGGAAACATCGGAAACACTAGATGAGGCCACAGATGAAGTAACAGAAAGATGTTTCACCTTTTTCTGTTTCACAGAGCTTATGTAAGTACCAGTCCGTTTCGAAGACGAAGGTGAGGCGGAGGAATCCGTTGGTGGATCTGGAGGAACACCCGAAACGGGAGACGAGAACACAGGTTGCTCCGAAGAATCAGTATGTACCCGATCAGCATCGATTAAAGCTGGAACATCAACCGACGCAGCAGGAAAGAGCGGCCGCAGGAAGGGGCGGCAGCGGGAAGGGGAGGCAGCGGGAAGGGGCGGCAGCAGAGATACATCCCACATGGTCGTTGTTGAAGTTCCAATATGCGAGAGACACGGAGGAGTGCCGAAGCACCACTCGGCACATCTGAGTCGGAACACTCCGTCGGAGACGCATCAGTAGTGGAAGACATCTCTGCTAACCCAGAAGGAGAATGCACTACCGTACAGTGCGGAAGAGGAGGAAAGGGATCAGTGTCAGAACCTGGAAGTTGCGTCTGACTGAGAGAAGGAGAGGTCGCGTCTGGCAAAACACTAGAAGAAGCGATGGTAGAAAGACCAGTGTGACCGGCATTGGGAAGCGAGCTGGAAGAAAAACCACGGCGTATGCGCACACAGGAGGCACTGGTATGATCCTGTGTAAGACATTGAGTACAATAATTAGTGGTGAAAATCTTGAAACTGTACGTTCGTGAGCCGATTTCAACAGTAGCGTCTGTAGGATAATCCGCCAAGGCGTTCTCAGTGGGGAAAACGACCAACAACTGACGGCAAGGTCCTGTAGCATGTGCAAATCGAGTTCCGCGTGGAGCGTCAGAAAGGCGACGGACCTACCCACCGATTTTACAAACATGATTGACAAGAAGAGGAAGCACAGTATCAGGCACTTCCTGTGGAACAGGATAGAACGGGATGTTCACCGGACGCTTGGAAAGAGGAGAAGGCACGAGATGATTTGTTCCAATCGAAACCCCGTGTGCAAGAAAAAGTTGACAGGACCTCCATGTAGCGTGGCAAAGGAGCATTTGGTAAGGCATGAAAGATCACACCTCTATCTAGGAGATTATGGAACTCACGGCCAATCTGCGAATTTTCATCAATCGTTACCTTCACCTTGTGGTTGGATACTGAATAATAGGTGGTAATTTTTTTTGATTGGAGGTTTAACGACCACCGTGAGCAACTCAATGGGTTATAAGCAGTCGCCCGTCCCTAATTTAGGGTCACTGGTTCCAGGGAAGGGAGAGAGCCAGTGCCGTAAGACAAACACAACATACATGCCTCGCCGGGATTCGAACCCGGACCCCTTTTAGACGACTGATCAGAGGCAGTCGCTTAGACCACTGTGCCACCGGGGCCGCGGTGGTGATTGCAAAAGACCAGCTGGTGGAGAAGAAGCTGAAGTTGAAGTACCGCCTCGCTGCACTGCAGATGCAAATGACATCCTCGGTAGAGAAGTCTGTGCTGAGCCTGCAGGAACAGAAGGCAGTGAAAGCAGGGGAGCACAAGCAGTAGGCAAAGCAGTAGTAGTTTTACCCAGATAGAGCACCGAGGCAGAGGCTTAAGCTGAAGAAAGAGGCGTAGCCAAGTCCAGTGAAGGAACCGTAGCAGGAGTACTAGAAATCTGGGAAGGCACCTGAGCAGATGCGTCTGAGGACGAAAGTAGATCCACTTCCATGGACATGGGATGTGCAACGTGACGTGCATCCGCCACGCCTAAAGATGATAAGAAGATACCGGAAGCTGCCATGTTGGCAGTTTCCAAACTTAAACAAACGAGCTAACGAAAAGAAAACAGAGGAATATGAACAAATACAAGAACGAAAGTGCCAGAAAAGTAGCTCAAAACGTATACAGTACCTTTAAACAAGCGGGCACACAACAGGTGAGTAAGGAACGAGGTATATCACACTGGGAAGCATAAAATGCTGGAGCCACCAATACAACGTCTGTCAATAATGAGGAATGGGCTGAACATGTTGCCGGAAGAACGGACCACCGATGGACAACCTAAATTTTAGACTGGATTCCAAGGGACAGGAAAAGACCTAGAAGTAGACCCCATGCAAGATGGTTCGATGAAATTCTAAAGTATACTGGAGTGACATGGAGGAGACAGGCAATTGTGGAAGAAATTTGGGAGATCTTCATCCAGAAGTGGATTGATAATTGTTGTTGTTGATGATCATGATATATATATATACATATATCATCATCATCATTGTCAGCCATTATCAATCCACTGCTGGATGAAGGTATCTTTAAGTTTCTTCCACAACGGTCTGTTTTGTGCCATTCCCCTCCATGTTACTCCCACGTCCCTTGGAATCCAGCCTAGAACTTCGGTTGTCCATCGATGGTCTGCCGTTCTGGCAATATGTTCTGCCCATTGCCATTTCAGAGATTTTACTCTGATCATAATGTCTTCCACTCTTGTCAATTTTCTGATCCACGAGTTCCTCTTCTTATCTCTCCTGGTTACACCAAGCATGCACCTCTCCATGCCTCTTTGAGTTTTCTGCAGTCTTTGTATATCTTTTTTAGTTAAGGTCCACGTCTCTACGCCATATGTAAGCACTGGAATGATGCATTGATGAAACACTTTTCCTTTAAGACACAATGGCATATTGCTCTTGAAAATTATACTGTTTCTTCCGAAAGCTCTCCAGGCAAGTTTTATACGCCGATTAATTTCTTCATCAATGTGATCCTCACTTGATATCTGCTGTCCAGGGTAAATTTAGGTATCGGTTATCTCCAGCTTTTCCCCATCAATCCGTAAATGTTCATTTCTTGTAAAAGCATTGTACATCACTTTTGTCTTCTGAAAGCTCATTTTTAATTCCACTTCTTTACTCTTGTCAGCAAGTTCCTGGATCATACTCTGCAGATTTGGCGGGGTAGTATATATAATTTATATATATATGATTTCTCTGCAAAAAAATTCGACAGCGAATACCTTGAATCAAAACATCCGGGCACGGTGCGCTTAACAAGGAACACGAGGAAAGAAGCCGCAAGCCCGGTTGAATGATTTTGCCAAACTCTGTTTGAAAATATACGCACTGTAAGAGTCACATGCGCCTCGCGAGTTGCCTCTTAGCTAATAGCTGTCGTAGGTCAAAAGGCAAACACGAGAATCCGTGTTTTTGTGGAGCTGTTAGGTAAGTTCTAAAACACTGAAGGATTCGTGCATGATGTACTCTAGAGGAAGAAAACTGAGTTTGGTTATCATACAATGGTTAATCGTTTAAATTAGGTTAGCGTTAATATATACAGTAAAACCTCGAAATTCCAACATCCAGAAAACCGGCAACTTTAGGAATCCAGCACGTTCCTGATTTCGTTTTCGTGAGGACATCGTGATTGGGTGGTTGGTTGGAGTTTAGGGGCGCGTGGGCATCGAAGGCCCAAAGAGCGTCAAAGCGAATGTTTTAAAAGTTACAAACAACATGAAAAGATAACAATATGAAACAGAACAAGCGGTGGAAAAGGCCAACAAAACAACAACGCACTATGAAACAACAACACCGGTGCATAAAATCATATGTTTAACGTAACAAAATCAATATAAAATAACAACTTACGAGATAAAATCAGAACAAATAAAAAAATATAACAATCATATCACAAACAATGAATGAGCGGAGCTCTCTTTACGAGACTAGAGACAATTAGTTGTTCGGGCATAGGTACGAGATGACAAATCCGATCACCGTGATTTTTTGCATGCGATTGGACATCGTCCATGGTCAGGTTTTGAAGCCTTCTGATTCCCAAAATTCCTTGTCATTGAGCAATAATCGTCCAAAAACTTGCATTTTTTAGGGGTTTTCCGGGTTTTGAGAAGGGGTCGTTTGTTACCTGTCTCCTCCAAAGATCTTCAATCAATCGCGGTGACACTTGCCACAGGGAAAGGGAAGGACATAGTGAGTGACACGGGGTTGGTATCATGCTTATTGGTCGTTTTGTACAAAAATAATGACCGTTGAAAAAACTGACTAATTTTAATAATAATTAAAAAAATCCGCTCTTTGTACGAGACGCCGGACAATTAGTTGTTCGGGCATAGCTACGACATGGCGTATCCAATCACCGTGATTTTTGGCATGCGATTGGACATCGTCCATGGTCAGGTTTTGACGCCTTCCGATTCTCAAAATTCCGTGTCATTGAGGAATTTCAATTAATTTTTTTTTTAAATTGGTCAGTTTTTTAATGGTCATTACTCCTATAGGACGCGATCAATCAGCATGACACCAACCCAATGTGACTAATCATCGCTTTTTTCTATATTATGAATTCGCTTTCGGCTTGACACATGTAGGGTTGTCGAAAGTGAAAAAACAAACTGCAATAGATGGCTTTTTACTTGAACCGTTTCAGGAAAGTCGGCTCACTAACACAAATTTAAAAAAAATCGTTTGAATTGAAAAACGATGAAATGGAAAGACTCTGTCTGTCAGCTCAACACTTGCTTAATCTATAGTAATAAAAGAAAGTTTGTGAATGTATGTGTATGTCTGTCTTTGACGATACAAAATGAAGAACGTTGTTCCCGACCTGAGTGTCTTTCCGCTTTGTTTACTTGCAGCCTGATCACAACCAATGCGAAGGCGTGAAGGAAAGTAGTTAATGATAAATTTTAGGCATTTGTTTTTTTAGAATGTTTCGTACTTTTGTTCTGGAAGTCATAAATTTTACACGTTTGTTTTTTAGAATTTGTTATAATAGATGCCTTAATGAGCTTAGATTTTGCAATGGCTTCGCTCAATATTTGCCAACTGTACCCGAGTTATCGGTTACCGTTGGCGGCTTGTCCCAGTGTGATAAAACATGATATGAAAGGTGTAAAAAGCCGATAAAACAGAACAAGCTACACAAAACGAAAAAACGCCGGTAACGCGAAGAAATGATAAAACAGAAGACACGTCACACTTATCGTTTGCCGCCCCGGTGGCGCAGTGGTCTAAGCGATGGCCTCTGATCATTCGTCCGAAAGGGGTCCGGGTTCGAATCCCGGTGAGGCATGGATGTTGTGTTTGTCTTACGGCACTGGCTCTCTCCCTTCCCTGGAACCAGTGACCCTAAATTAGGGACGGGCGACTGCTTATAGCCCATTGAGTTGCTCACGGTGGTCGTTAAACCTCCAATCAAACAAACAAACAAACACTTATCGTTTAAAAGATGACTCAGGCTCACTAAATCGTCTGGTAGAATTAGTAAAAGAAAAAGACGAGAGCGTTGTTGAATGAAACAACGACACGAACACAAAATATGAACAACAGTTAAAGATACGTCACACGTCCGACACATAGGAGCAGTGTCACCACACAACAAATAGCGGCGAGGGAAAAGACAATGCCCAAAGCAGAGACGTGCGAGTACAACTTTCTCCCTAAGCTTCCGGCGACATGAGGAACTCCAGACACCAAGAACTGGTTTAGTACGATGCAGTTTATTCTATACCTCTTGGTCCCAATGACCCTGTAACGTTCGCTTCACGGATCAGAAAACGTAAATCCCTGTAAAACAGTGGCAGGGGCGTAAGAACCAAAGAGGAAGCAGATTTAGCAGCAGCAGCAGCAGCACGCTCGTTACCTGAGATTCCAATAACGCCGGGAATCCAACAAAATTGTATCTGGAAACCGGCCTGCAGTAAGGTACCCAGTAACTGCCCCACGCCAAAAAGAAAAGGATGGTCAGTGGTGTCGTCAAAAGAGCGGGCATGTGGTACACTCAAAGAATCCAGATATATTACAGCTCGAAGATGAGTGCTCGACTGAACATGTAGAAGGGCGAGATGCATAACATGCATCTCCACCGAAAACACTGTGGCTTCATCTGGGATCCGCGCTACAGAGACATGATGAACACAGACAGCAGCGGATCCAACGAACCTAGCTATCTTAGAGCCACCAGTGAAAATGGGAGTGTAGTCAGAATTGAGGGAACGGTGCTCAGCAAAGACCTATTGGTAGACAAACGCAGGGGTTGAGGACTTATCATACGATGTAAAGCTGGTATCGACAATGACACCAAGAGGGTGCCATTAGGGATCCTCAAAGCCCCTGGTCTCTCCAACAACAGACAAGTCGAGCCCTGCATCACGAGCTACGGTCGCCATACGAAGACCGAAAGTTCGGATACAAGAAGGCCGGTTCTCAAACAAACGAGCATGATCTCCGCTGTATAAAGGATGGTCTGGAAGGGATCGTAGTTTCAAGTAAAATTGAAGAGACAGCTGCAGACGGCGTAATTCCAGCGATGGTTCGTTCGCGTCAGCATAAAGGATGAGAATCGGGAATGTAGAACATCGTGGTTTCACCAATAACCATGGAAATCTCCAGATGTACCGTCTCAACAACACATCACGAGATCATCCGATCTCAGCGTGCAAATTGCCGATAGCCGCCTACGTGTAACATCAGGAGGTTTCTCAAATTCGTCATCTCACTGGGCCGCGCTTAAATGACGCGGACCAATGAGGCGACGAATCGGCATGTACGTTTGAAATGTACGTCGAACGTGTAATGATGATGATCTGTGCTTAGTGGTGGCAGTATGTGGATTCGATCGTGTAATGGCATTTACATCGGCCTTCACGATGCATCGCGATGTATCATACTTTCGTTAGTCGAAAAATCGCAGCATCGGTGCAAAATTCACGTCTAGTTTTTGCAATGTATCGATACTTCGCCCAGCCCCAGCGGTTGCTCTGGCTTTTTTCAAGTTTTTGCTTAACCATTAGCCAAATGAAAGTTTTTGCGACAGAGTTTTATAATAAATACATGGTACAAAAAGGTAATCGACAATATTTTCGCCAAAACTTTTTTCCCATCTCCAAAACGAATTTTTTCCTCGCAAATTGCGAAGAATGCGATCGGCAGTGCGACCACTGCATATTTATAAGGCTTAGACGCGCAAATTCTCGTTAAAATTACTTGTTACGTGAAAGTACGTGTTTTAAGTAACGCTCGTTAAGAAATCGTTGGATAGCTTGAGAAATCCGGAATATTTGACCATGCAATATTTTGAGAATTTTCTTCTCAAAATATTGCATCGTTTATCCGCCAGGTGGCGTACATGTATATCTTATTTTGGTTAATATCTCTGCTTCTAATGGCCCGATTTGTAAAATTTCTTCTCTGTTGGATAATTTCCGGTGCGACATGTTTTCATATAATTTCAAAATTTTCAAGTAACTCATAGACTTTTCGCCAGGGGGCGTAATGATAAAATGCGTTTTTCCCGATATCTCTGCTTCTAAAACTCCGATTTGGAAAATTCTTCCTGGATCGCATAAAGCTCCTGCTGAGAAATGTTTTACAAATATCTAATAATTTCTAATATTTGGTAAAGAATAGTTTGGCCACCAGGCTTCATAAGTGCTAATTTCAGCTTCTGATGTGTTCTGCAGCAAAATCTGGGCTCGTGAAAACTCGACTGAAAAAATTGTTACCTGGACCGATACCTCTCACGTGGAAAAACTTTTTGAAAATACTTTCTTCTTAAAATAATGCGTGTTTCCCGCCAGGGGACGCAGATACATATCTTATATTTGTCAATATCTCTGCTTCAAAGAGTCAGATTTTAAAAAATTCTTTCTTTTTTGGAGAGCGTTTCCGCTGCGAAACGTTTCTCATATAATTTCAAATTTTTCTTAACGAACAAGTCTGTCACCCGATGGACTAAACTCACGATTCAGTTAACAGCAATATCTGCGGGATTATAAAGCCGATTGATAACTACTTTCATCAGTCCGATACTACTGTTTTCCATACCGGTTCCATTAACTTTGAATAGCTTTGATAAACTTAATTCGCGTCAGAAGGTTTTTTTTTTTTTTTTTTTGGAGGTTTAACGACCACCATGAGCAACTTAGTGGGCTATAAGCAGTCGCCCGTCCCTAATTTAGGGTCACTCGTTCCACGGAAGGGAGACAGCCAGTGCTGTAAGACAAACACAACATCCATGCCTCAACGGGAATTCGAACCCGGACCCCTTTTGGAAGAATGATCAGAGACCATTGCTTAGACCGCTGCGCCACCGGCCCCTGGTTCTAGGGAAGGGAGAGAGCCAGTGCCGTAAGACAAACACAACATCCATGCCTCACAGGATTCGAACCCCGACCCCTTTGGGACGAATGATCATAGGCCGTCGCTTAGACCACTGCACCACTGGGGCGGCCAGAACGGATTCAAAAGACGTGCTCATTACACCCGAAAATTCGGTGTCATCTTTCTTGTTAGTTTTTCTGTTTGGCTTTTGTTTCACACACTTAGAGATCGGTTAATTTATTTTTTAGTCCTAAAAAGTAATAATATAAAATGGAATGAAAAACATTTACCGTCACTTCAGACGCAGAATGTCGTGATGCAGTAATATATCTGTCAAAAAAAAGGTGCCGAGATGGCTGCAAATGTGGAAAGTAAAAAAAGAGTAATAATAATAATCGATTTACTTAATCTACTTTTACGAAAAAAAAAAAAACGAAAGGAAGAGGAATGGAAGTACTTACCTTTAGTTCCCATGATGAATTGTGTTGCAGTTCTTCACTGGAAAGCACTTGTCACAAAAAAATCAATTCCTGCACTTATCACAGCAAAAAGGATTAAATTCCAATTCAAAATAAAAAAGTAAACAAGTTAGTAAAATCATGCAATGCATTGATTATAATACGCTTTCCAACATTACAGAAATCATTACTCAAGTTATGAGAATAATGTCTGTGGAATAAATCTCGGTCCTGTGCCCTGACCTTTGATCCCATTTCGATGATATTCAACAGAACCGGCTTGGTATACCTCCGAAATAACATGATAAAGTTTTGTCGCAATCGGAGCATTTTTACGTAAGTTATGATGCATAGGGACTATGGAATAGATCCCGCTCCTGTGTCCTAACCTTTGATCCCATTTCGCCCATTTTCAATAGGGTTTGTCACCAGGTGGTCCCCTACCACATACTAAAATTTCATCGAAATCGAACCTTTTCTACGTTAGTTATGGCGCATAACAGCAGTGGAAGGGATTCCTCTCCTTTATACTGACCTTTAACCCCATTTCGTACACTTTAAATAGGGTTCCTTCCCAGGTGATCTCCTACCAGATACTAAAATTTCTTCGAAATCCAACGGTTGTTACGCGAGTTATTGTGCTGACGGACATACGCACACAACGCGTGACGTAATAAGGCAGATGGGAATCGCGACCATCTGCCCGCCGCAAGAGTGTGACGTCATAAATCTTTAATAGGATCCACACAGAACGCGTGACGTAAAGAGACAGATGGCGTGACCGCGCGCCAACATTCTCAAACGCGAGTTGTGACGTCATAAGATTTCTAAGCATTGGTAACATTAATGGAACAACGCCATCACTAAAAACGTTATAATTCGGGGAGGTTATTTTACCCACTAAATGAATTCTTCTAAAGTCGAGATCAAACTAAATCGATTTCTAGTACCAGAAAACGGTAGGTTAACGACTTTCATCAAAATTCTTGGAGCCGTTTTCAAAATAAAATGTACATACATACATACAAGAATTGCTACTTTAAGGTGGACGTCAAGTAACTTTGCTTCCTATACTTCCAATGGAAAAAACTTTTGTATACATTTTCTTCACAATTAATGCGTTCCCAAGGATGAAAATTTGAACATCGATTAAAATATCTTCATTTTATAACTTGCAATACTTAATATTTTCTAAAACATAGCCATAATTATGCAATTCAACATTTGTTTGTCTACTGTCGTCATGAAAATACAGGTCGCGCCATCTTTTTTCTGGACAGTTAATGCATTCACAAGGATGAAAATTTGAACATCGATTAAAATAGCTTCATTTCATAACTTGGAATACTTAATATTTTCTAAACCATAACCGTAATTATGCAATCCAACATTTTTTTTGTCCACTGACGTCATCAAAGTACAGGTCGCGCCATCTTTTCTCTGGTTTCAACACCACCAAAGGAAAAGTTATTGATTTTTAATATAATTATGGTTATGTTTTAGAAAACATTAAGTTTTCCAAGTTATAATATGAAGTTATTTTAATCGATGTTCAAATTTTCATCCTTGGGAACACATTAATTGTGAAGGAAATGTTTACAAAAGTTTTTCCATTGGAAGTATAGGAAACAAAATTACTTGACGTCCACCTTAATAATATGGGATAAGGACAATGGAATAAATCGCAATCCTATGTCCTGACCTTTGACCACATTTCGCCCATTTTCAATAGGGTTCGTCCCCAAGTGGTTCCCTACTACATACTGAAATTTCATCGAAATCGAACCATTTTTACGCACGTTATGACGCATAAGGGCAATAGAATGCATCCAGATCTTATGTCCTGACATTTGACCCCACTTCACCCATTTTTAATAGGCTTCGTCCACAGGCGGTCTCCTACCACATAGTAAATTTCATTGAAATCGAACCATATTTACGCAAGTTACGACGCATAAGGGTAATGGAATGATCCCGCTCCTACGTCGTGACCTTTGACCCCATTTATCCCATTTTCAATAGGGTTCGTCCCCGGGTGGTCCCCTACCACATACTAAAATTTCATCGAAATCGACTTTTTTTACGCCAGTTATCGTGCGGACAGACGGACGGACAAAGCTGGAGCATATACGCTTCTTCAACCTACGGTTGGAAAGCGTAAAAAATGGAACTGTTTACGAAAATTTTGTGTGGGGCTCCCTTGACCCCGGGCTCCGAACTCTTTCCAAAAACAGTCGACGGTCTAAGGTAGAATACCGTGAGACAGTATAATAAATTTGGTGGTTCTAAATTGAAAACTGTAGATTTGCATAGCGGACAAACAAACAAGCATTCAGCTTTATATATTAGGTTACTAAAGCAACAAAAAAAGTAAAGGAAGAATTAATAACTTCACTTTCTTAAGGCCACGAGGAAGCGCTGAGGGGGAAGGGGGAGTAATTGGCATTATAAATCACTACGAAATAAAAAAATTGTGTTAAAAATTTCACATACTGAGTGAGGACTTGTCAAATTTTTTAACACGAACACACTAGCAATTAACCAAAAAAAAAAAAAAAATTAAAATGCCTTAAAAAATTTGTGGGAATACTGCCCGGTATGGTTGCATAATGTTAAATAAATTTTAAAGAAGAGAAATAAAAGGTTCCCTTACTTAATTAAAAATATGCCCACTTAGTATGCAGGAGGGAAAAAAATAAAAGAGAGAGAGAGAGAGAGAGAGAGAGAGAGAGAGCAAAAGAAAGTAAAAATGGCTCGAAATTTCGCTCATTTATTGTAGTTGTGGAAGTACACATAATTTTGTTTTTCGCAACTCAGAAACACTGTAAACGTGGAGCACACGACACGTGTTACAGTTACCTGGTCCCTTGCGTTCCGCAGTTATCAGTCTGAAGAGTTTAAACAAATTAGTAAAATCATGCAATGCATTGATTATGATACGCTTTCCAACGTACCAAAAATCATTACCCAAGCTATTACTCAACTTATGAGGATAATGGCTGTGGAATAAATCTCGCTCCTGTGATCTGACCTTTGACCCCATTTAGATGATATTAAACAGAATCGGTTCAGTATGCCTCCGGAACAACATACTGTACTAACGTTTTGTCGCAATAGAAGCATTTCTATTCAAGTTATGAGGATAATGGATGTTGAATAAATCTCGCTCCTGGGCCCTGACCTTTGACCCTATTTCTATGATATTAAAGAGAATTGGTTCAGTATACCTCCGGAACAACATACTAACGTTTTATAGCAATCGAAGCATTTTTACATAAGTTATGACGCATAAGTGCAATGTAATGGATCCGGCGCCCATGTCCTGACTTTTGACCCCATTTCCTGCATTTTCAATAGGGTTCGTCCTTCGGTGTTTCCCTACCACATATTAAAATTTCATCGAAATCGAACCATTTTTACGCGAGTTTTTTTTTTTTTTGGTTGGAGGTTTAACGACCACCGTGAGCAACTCAATGGGCTATAAGCAGTCGCCCGTCCCTAATTTAGGGTCACTGGTTCCAGGGAAGGGAGAGAGCCAGTGCCGTAAAACAAACACAACATCCATGCCTGACCGGGATTCGAACCCGGACCCCTTACGGACGAATGATCAGAGGCCGGTGCCTTAGACCACTGCGCCACCGGGGCGGCTTTACGCGAGTTATGACGCATAAGGGCAATGGAATGAATTCCTCTTCTATGTCCTGACCCTTGATCCCATTTCGCCCTTTTTCAATGGGGTTTGCCCCCAGGTGGTCCCCTACCACATACTAAAATTTCATCGAAATCGAACCATTTTTACGTGAGCTTTCGGGCCGACGGACAGACAGATAGGCAGACGGGCGGACGGAGAAACAGACAGACAAACGGACAAAGCTGAAGCATATACGCTTCTTCAACCTACGGTTGGAAAGCGTATAAAAGAAAACAAAAATATGCATATCAATCACTATGCGTTACCTGAGATTCAGAGCTTAGCTCCTCAAATAAAGAGGGAAACTCATGGAATGAAAATCCCACGTTTTTCTTCTTAGAAGATGTGCACATCGGCACACAGCAGTAAACCATTTTGAAAATGGGTTAGATTTTGTTGTGAAAACAACAGTTTGGTATTAAAACTAGAAGTTTTTTTAAAAGAAACAAGAAAAAACGACGAACATACACAATACCGCAATTCAAACAACGCAGAAACTGAGGTGTTTATACCTTGGGACGCAGTGCCATCTAACGGCTGAAATAGTACCTAACGCCCACTGGCCAATCACCAAAAGTCTATTGTCTTCAACGGTAATGTTACAGCCTGATAGGATCCGGTTCAGCCTTGGTCTGTCGAAGGATATGATTTCGAAGTACTGTTGCCAGATCAGATATTTTGTATGATTAAGAGTTAAATTTCAATCGTCTGTAGAAGGATCTGATTTCGAAGTTCCGTTGTCAGATCAGATATTTTGTATGACTAAGAGTTAATTTTTAATCGTCTGTCGAAGGATCTAATTTCGAAGTTCTGTTGCCAGATCAGATATTTTGTATGATTAAGAGTTAAATTTCAATCGTCTGTCGAAGGATCTGATTTCGAAGTACTGTTGCCAGGTCAGATATTTTGTATCATTAAGAGCTAAATTTCAATCGTCTGTCGAAGGATCTGATTTCGAAGTTCTGTTGCCAGATCAGATATTTTGTACAGCATGCCACATGAATTTTGGTTATTTTGTGACAAAGGATATTTCTTCTCCTCGTCTCTCCCCCATTTTGTGCACCAGCTATTATACAGGGTGATTCATAAAGAAGTATACAGTTTCAACGCACTATAAAACAAGAGCAATGTAAGATATTTTATGTTACAGAATTGTAGGGGAATGTTTCAAGCTTTTTTAGAGACAGTAACAGATGTTCTATGTGTGCACCCTTAGTCTGTCGACACACATCGAGCCGCTAATCCATTTCCACCCAAACGCGATACACGCGGTCGTCCAGGACTTTTAAGTTTGCACATACAGCCCGTAGTTTCAAAATTTTTACGCCAACCGTAGATAGATTTTCTGGTTGGAGGTTCTTTTCCGAATTGTGATCGAAAATGCCGTTGCACAACAGTTACAGATTCCGTTTTGCTCAATTCAAGAACACAAAACGCCTTCTCCACTGTAGACGCTGCCATTTTGACTGACTAGTCACGTGACACACGCGCTACGTCACTTCCCTCAGTACGGGACACAAACTTTATGAGTACATCTACCTAACAGTTCGCAGTTGTGGTCCGTGTCTTCAACTGTTACTGTTTCACAGCATTTGGAAACTGTATACTTCTTTATGAATACTGTATACTTCTTTATGAATCACCCTGTCTATTGCGTTACCATAAAAAACCAAGTACGTGAATTATTGTACAGGCGCTTGTGTACGATGTGTATGTACCAGTCTGTGGAGTCCTTAACACAAAAGCTATTATAGCTAATCAAGAGTAAATTTTATATTTAGAAGTTTTGTGAAATAATACTACAATGAAGACCAATTGAATTAGAGATACCTGTCTAGTAACGTGTAGCACCACCTTTCGTCCTGATGACGACGGCGATTCGTCTCAGCATGGACTCGACAAGACACCGGAAGCAGATCCACGACCCCTGAACAAGCTCCCACAGTTCACGAAGATTTGATGAAGGGGGTCAGCCCCTCGAACATCTCTCTCGATGGCATCCCAGGTGTGCTCGATGGGATTGAGGTCAGGTGACCTAGCTGGCCAAGGAAGCGAGGTCACGTCGGTGGAGTGTTCATCCAACCATTCGGACACAATTCGGGAGCTGCATTATCTTGTTGCAGGATGGGGTCCCCAGTGGGATGTTGAAGACGCACAAACGGGAGCAAATGGTCGTCCAGGATATCCCGGTAACTTTGACCTGTGAGGGACGATGTCACACGTACCAGTGGTCCCATTTCAGTTCACGTAAACAGTCCCCAGACGAGAATGCCACCCCCACCAGCTTGAAGAGTATCCTGCAGGCAAGAAGGATCCATCGCTTCATGTGGTTTCCGCCGTACTTCTATCCTGCCATCCGCATGTACCAACGTGAATCTTGACTCATCAGTCCAGGCAACATTTTCCCACATGTCTAGGGTCCAGTGACGATGTTCCCGCGCCCATGCTAATCTTTGCACCCTGTGATGTGCGGTCAGCAGCGGTACCCTCGTGGGACGATGGCTTCTGTACCCCATAGCGAGGAGATGGCTCTGGATGGTGTGGCTGCTTACACGTTTTGCGCACCAGCGTTAAATTGCCGAGCGATTTCTTACACTGTGGCCCGTCTATCCGCTGTTACAATGCGAGCTAGCTGACGATGACCCCGCTCATCCACACGCTGTTGTCCACAGCAGTTGGCCCTTGCAGGGACGGTCTTACCGGATTCGATGTACTCACGGTGCACCCGTGACACAGTGGCTCGTGAAAATCCCAGTACCTGCACGACTTCCGAGATGGAGTGACCCATTCGTCGGGCCCAGACAATTTGCCCACGATCAAATGCGCTTAGATCCTTCGTCTTACCCATACTGCGTCCGATTCTTGCTGATTCCCGTCGCATCACTCCTTATATTGTCGGATCGCTGCATACGTCATGTCGTTTCCGTTTAAAGGGCCGCCGACAGCGTCACATTTGCATAACGCCAGCTGTCTCTAATTCAATTGCTCTTCAGTGTATAAAGCAATACATTTCCTCTACTTTTAAAGATAATTGAAAGTCATTGCCAGTTTAAAAAGATCTCAAGTTCTAAAGCGTTCTATTGCTTCGAAAAATCACGATGAAAAAAAACAAATACTTCATTGGTGATAAATAAGGACGTCTTCCTCCCCTTTTCTACTTCGCTTCTGTGTCACTTTTCTATCGGGCACTCTTGCCCAAATCTCCTAGCTTCCTATTTCTAAGGGTTGTTTAAGACCTGGGGTCAGACACTCCCTTCCTAAAATCCTTTACATGTGATCTGATCTGCTAACCCGAACCAAGATTAGCCGAACGCCATCGGTTCGAGTCCCACTCATTACGAAAGGATTCTTTGGCGTAAGGACTGAGAAATCCAGCGTCTTCGATTTTACGAAATCTCCGTATAAATACGTAAAAACCTGAAACAGAATTTTCTGAAATGAACGGAATTACTGACTATACGGAAAATCTGTGAATATACAAAAGCGGGAACTTTTAAAAACGGAAATTTCATTAAAGGACGGACATCAACCGTTAACTTTTCTCCACGTTATTTTCAGAAATTTTCCGTGAATTCACACACTTATTTTTTGCAGTGTATATTTAATTCAATTAAATGTAGCTTAATGAAATTAGTGGTCACTAAATTGTTATTTTAGCACATGACAATTCAAACAGATAAATATGAAAATATTCACTTTTTTAATTCTGTAAACAAAGATCATTACGAAAAAAATTTAAAGGTTTCACTTCATGCAACAAATGAACATTTAGCTAAAATTAATGAACACGGGTCGGCAAAATTTAAAAAGCGCTGTGCCAAACTATTACCATGGAGAATTGGCGAAGCGTGATTTTTTCGAAGGTATTACAAAATTTGACATAACGCAACATTACAAACTGCCATTGAAATGATATTCTGTTTCCGTGCTACTTTCTTTAAATCACAGCTGAGAGTATTTTGTCTCTAGGATTGTTTTTTTATGTTGCTCCACTGGCTGTTTTCGTTTTTCTTTTGTTTTCTTTTTTTCTTTTCTTCTTTTTTTTCCTTTCTTTTTTTTTTTTTTTTTTTTTTTTGCTGTTTCCTTTTTTCTTTCTTTTTCCTCTGCTTCTGAAGCACAAACTCCTTTCTCTGCCGGGCTTTTTCCTTTGACGCCGAGCTCAAACTATATTTTATTCATTTTTTTTTAACCAAACTCAATCAAATTTGCCATGGAGTTAGTAATCCAGAAAATATTTCCTGACGAAACTGTAAGATTCTGAAAGTGTGTAAATCGTGCGCGTAATTTTTGTCCCAAGAGTTTGTTTCTGGAGAAAACAAACCATATTGTCGGCAGTGAAGTCCATTTATTTTCTCAGCCACACATCACAGTTGCGAATAATCAGAATACCAAGAATCGTGAAAAGTGGCGAACTCCATTTTTAATTTACGCTTTCCAACCGTAGCTTGAAGAAACGTATATGCTTCAGCATTGTCCGTCTGCCTGTCTGTCCGTCCGCTCGATCCCCTAATTTATTACCCAGGAAGGGGGGGGGGGCGACGGCTTAACGTGCCCTGCTTCATTTTTTTTTTTTTTTTTTTCATATTTTTTTCACATGTAGAGAATTTTAGGAAGGGAGTGTCTGACCCCAGGTCTTAAACAACCCTTAGAAATAGGAAACTAGGAGATTTCGGCTAGAGTGCCCGGTAGGAAAGTCACACGGAAGCGAAGTAGAAAGGGGGAAGAAGACACCCTTATATATTACCGGGGGCCAGTACCCGTGGTCCGACAGCTTAACGTGCTCATCCGACGCACGGCGGATATTTAGTGGATCGAGCGTCCGTACCTGCTGGGATCGAACCTGAGGTCCTTTCCGTGGCAGTCACGAACGTTGCCCACTAGGCCACCCGAGGCCCCCCTGCTTCAAATTTTAATACTACCTTTAAACTGAATTGATTTATTTCCAAATCCATACTGGTTATCATGATTTTTTTAATCCAAATGGCAAATTAGTCTGTTGTACAAATATTCTGTCCAGTATTTTACAGAATTCCTAAATATTACAGAAACATCTATAGTTACACATTTTAACTATTAATTATACTTTCTTGAGTATAGCAGCTGTTTCACCTATTGTGAGAACATCTGGTGTTGTTTAGTAAAAAATTTAAGTTTATAATTTTTTTTCTTTCGTGTAAGACAACAAATGTGACTGATACAACAACTGTGATTCTGTTAGAGCCAATATCATTATTAACTCCACCATTAGTTTTAAAGAGCTGACCATTACTAATATCGTGTAAAAAGAGTAACCCAGAGTCATATCAGTTTTAATTTGGATTGAGATGTTGAATAGGAATGTGTGGATTACTGGTATTATTTGACATATCAATAGTTTAGAATTTCCCTTCACATTAAGAATGAATCCAAGCCTACATTAAATTTGAGAGTGAGGCATATTTCAAGAAAAAACAACAACAAAGAAAAAAAAACCCTACTGATTTCTACTCATTCTTCTGCTCTTGTCCACTGATCTCAGGCAAAAAATCTCTGGCAAAACTGATTCAACCGTATTAACGAAAATGAACAAACAATAAGCAATAAGAGCGGAGACGGATTAGGACGACCAAACTAGACAGATAAATTTAGTCTTGGGGCCCACTGCAGAAACACGCAGTTACAGGAGAACGATACCTCATAAACTCCTTCGTGGAAAACAATCTTTTAACTTCTAGATGAAAGAGAACTGTTGAAATATGCATCGTTAAACTAATTCAATAGTGAACGAATTTTAACACTTTAACAGTGAATGAATTTTAAAAATCCACTCATAATTAAATACAGCATCAAACACCACACTAGGTTCAATATTGAGCATTTCTTTTTTAAATTCCGGATAATTATTTTCCTTTTAAAAATTTGGTTTCGACAAAAAAAGAAAAAGTCACGAGCACTTTGAAAACCTCATTTTCAAAATAATCACCATAAGGTGTCATTCTGAAAGTTGAAATGTGTACATGCCACATAGCAATTTTCCTATGCAATAAATTTTTATATTTTTTTGGTCGCTGAGAGCATACTACTCCCTGGTTACCTTCTTCTTGAATGAGCAGCTTTAAGTCTGTCCACGAGAACTCCCTTTGATCCATGAATCCCTCTTTTGACCTATGAGCTACCATTTTGGCACATTAACCATCATTTTGGGACATGAATCAGCTGTAGTAAATGATTGTTTCTCTTAAGGTAAACGTGGGTGGGACACAAATTTTGGAATACCTCTACCGGAGAATCTCTTTATGCTTTGTGTGAGTCTCTGCATAATGAATGGGACACGGATGTCGGAATACCTCTACAGGGGAATCGTTTTGTGCTTTGTATGAGTCTGTGCATTAGGGAATTGGGACATGGATGTCGGTATACCTCTACCGGAGAATCGCTTTGTGCTTTGTGTGAGTCTATGCATAAGGGAATTGGTACACGGATTTCGGAATACCTTTATACCGGAGAATCAGTTTGTGCTTTGAGTGAGTCTGTGCATAAGGGAATTGGGACACAGATTTCGGAATTCCTCTACCGGAGAATCGCTTTGTGCGAGTCTGTGCATAAAGGAATTGGGACACAGATTTCGGAATACCTCTACAAGGGAATCGCTTTGTGCTTTGTGTGAGTCTGTGCGTAAAGAAATTGGAACACGGATTTCGGAATACCTCTACCGGAGAATCACTTTGTGCTTTGTGTGAGTCTTTGCATAAGTGAATGGGACATGGATGTCGGAATACGTATACTGTGGAATCGTTTTGGGTTTTATATGAGCCTGTGCATAAGAGAACTGAGACACGGATTTCGGAATTCCTCTACCGGAGAATCGCTTTGTGCTTTGCGTGAGTCTGTGCATAAGTGAATGGGACACGGATGTCGGAATACCTCTACTGGGGAATCGTTTTGGGCTTTGTATGAGTCTGTGCATAAGATAATTGGGACACGGATTTCGGAATACCTCTCCCGGAGAATCACTTTGTGCTTTGTGTGAGTCTGTGCATAAGGGAATTGAAACACGGATTTTGGAATACCTCTACCGGAGAATCGCTTTCTGCGAGTCTGTGCATAAGGGAATTGGAGTGTTAGGCCATCCGAATTGGTACGTACTACTGTATCCTTCAATATTACAAAAGGAGGCATTCCTGGGCTCCACCTGCGTCTAATTATAGTTATCTTTAGAGCTTAATTAATTTAAAACAGCGTGCTTGGTCCGGCAGCACTTTCCTCTGATAAGTACAGATAATTTTGATGTCCTTTCAGAGCAAAACGCCCAAAATAAAGATAGAAGAAAATAACTTTTCATACAGATATAAAGCTGGAATGAAGTCAAATATTATTATACATAAAACCCAAATATAAGGGTCGCCCAAATGAAAGCGAGATTCGTGTAATAGCGTCGTTGTATAATTACAGAGAGCCATGCCTTTCGCCGGTAGATGGCGTGCCATGTCAGGAAGTACGCTGCTATCGGCGGCACGTGTCAGTGTGCTGTTTGCACTTGCGGAGGCAAGTTGCCTACTTAGGATCGTGACATGGATTCGTCCAAACAGGCCCAGCCAGCAGTTATGCAATTTTTGACGGCAGAAGATGTTAGTGGAGCCGACATTTATTGTTGTATGAAGGATGTGTATGGGAATGAGTGTCAGTCACAGTGTACAGTATTCTGCTGGTGTAGTAAACTTCTTAAAAGACGTGTGAGCACGTAGGACATGCCGAGATAAGGGCAAGCACACGTGGCCATCACCATGGAATCGATTGGTTCCGTGGACAACCTTGTGAAGGAGAATCGCCGAATCACCACCCGCGAGCATGCGGCAACATTGTCCGTGATTAAGAGAACTGTTAACACCATTCTCCATCGCCGATTGGGATACAGCAAGGTTTGCGCACAATGGGTCTCTAAGCAACTCCAGAAGGAGCAGAAAACTCGGCGAATGGGTACTTCCCTGGAGCTTCTGCATCGTTACCACGCAAAGGGGAGACAGTTTCTTTCCAAGATTGTGGGCGCACATGAAACTTGGTGCCACCACTTCAATCCGGCCACAAAACGGATGAGTATGGATGGCAGCAGCCCGACTCTCCACGCCCCAAAAAAGCTCAGTCCTCCTTAAAAGCTGAAAAAGTGATTCTCACGGTTTTCTTCGATGAGAATGGGCCATTGTTGTTGGATTGACTGGACGCAGGCAGTACTGTCAAGGCAACCACATACTGCCAGGGCAGGCTGGACCATAGAGGCGACCGGGACGGTCGCCCCGGGCCTCGCGTCTTTAGGGGGCCCCGCAGTTTAGAAAACAAAATAATTTTCGGTTAAAGAAATTTAACTACATTTTTTTTGTAACTTTTGGGGAGCAAGGCCCTTAAAAATATATTTTTGAAGTTTTTTGTTTGTTTCCAATCTCCCCATTTTTGAATACGTTATCCTCCCTGTTCGTCGTACGGACACTGAGATTTTCAGATTCGAAATGATTTTTGTAACCACCTTAATCTTGTACGCATTCGTGAAATAGCAAATTAAATTTCATCATTTTGTGGTACCCTACTTTTATATATCCAACAATTTGTGTGAAAACCTGATACTTAAATTTAAGGAAATAAAAAGAACAATATCCAAGTTACTTTCGGACTACATATGGAGGCCACTTTTCCAACATTACAAGAAATTGAAAAAAAAAAAAGTCAACTTTCATATATGAACGCGTATAAAAGTTTAGAATGTCACAAATTTGTCAGTTACTCCACTGTGCATTAAAAATCAATCTCTAAACATGTAACAGGGGGAAAAACTGTTTATACCAATTTAGTTTAGAGGGATCTTTATTATATATATATATATATATATATATATCGCTAAGCAGGTATCTTTTTATCATTTTGTGAATAAACTGTTATAAGAGTCACACTGCAACCTAAACCGGGAAAGGAAATCGTAGATTTTAACACTTTTATTTTCTTTCTCTCTCTCTCTCTCTCTCTCTCTCTCTCTCTCTCTTTCTTTTTCTCTCTATCTCTCTCCCTCTCTTTTTCTCTCTTTCTCTCTCTCTTTTCTCTCTCTCTCTTTCTTTCTATCTTTCTGAATCTCTTTCCCTCTCTCTTTTCTCTCTCTCTTTCTCTCTTTCTCTATCTCTCTTTCTCTATTTCTCTATCTCTCTTCCCTCCTCTCTCTATTTCTCTTCCTACCTCTCTCTCTCTCTCTCTCTCTCTCTCTCTCTGAACTTAAAGTCCGTATTATGGTCTTTTTCTTAAGCTTAAAGCAAATACTTCTTTGAGATAAACGTTTTGTCTTTACGGTAGTGTTCATGTGTCTTCCTCACGAACGATAATTTTCAGAAACGACTATATTAAAATATGAGATTTATTTTTTAGTGCCCACAATGAAATTTCGCTCTGGGCCCCGCAATGAAATTTCGCCCAGGTCCCCGCAAGAGCTCCATCTGGCCCTGCATACTGCACTACATTACGCAACCTCAAATCGGCCATCAAGCGTAACCAACCCTGTGTGTTGTCAAATGGGGTTATTCTGCTGCACGACAACGCCGGCCCGCATGCGGCGACAGTGTGACAATATTTGCTGCGGAGCTTCCGCTGGGAGGTCATCAACCATCCCCCTATAGCCCCGATCTGTCGCCCTGCGACTACCACATCTTCGGGCCACTGAAAAAAGCTCTCAAGAGCCGCCAGTTAGCTAACGACGTTGAGGTCCGAGATGCCGTTGAAGACTATGGTTCCACAGCCAATCACGAACGTTCTTCGCTCAGGGAATCCACAATCTCGTGCCGCGCTGGGGCACTTGCTTTAACCGACAAGGAGATTATGTGTAGCGGGTATGTAGCCCATGTATTACTCTTACTTCCTGTATGATAACATATTCCAACCTATAAACCCTTACGGCAAAAACCGGCAGTCTCAGTTTCATTTGGACGACCCTTATAAATATTCGCTTGTTCCGAAAAATTCAGACAAAAGGTATATGAGAAAATGTGCCGGTTCTAGAGTGTTCCATTGAGAATTGTCCCGGTAGTTCAATCCGCCCCTGAAGAATAAAATCATCATACGTAGCCATGTCAAAAATAGAAAAACACTAAGAAAAGCTCTTAAGAAGCTCCACCAAGAAAACTCAACTACTCTCCAGAGGGACCAACAACCTCGTAGATATATAGGTTCCATAGATTATTATTCAACCATAACACCTGTTCTCAACGCCATTTTCAGAAACTTTCACCTGGAATTCGGAATACGTACTACAAACATTTTCCAGTTAATAAAAAAAGATCGAGACCAGGTAACAAATCTAAACAAATTTGGCGTTTACAGCATCCCCTTAAAAAGTATTGATGCTGACACTCCCGATAGTAAATATATAGGATCTACAAAACGTTCACTAGCAACAAGACTGAATGAACATAAATACGCCGTAAAGAATGGACTTAAAAATTATGCATTGTCTCGACTCGTGTGCGATAGCCTGCACTATTCAATTTGGAATGATGCTTCCATCATCGTAACACCTAGTGCTGCTGTCTCTTCATTGCTGTTCACTGAGAGCCTTGTAATTGCTACTCAGAGACATTTATGCTGTAATGACAATGTTCCAGTATCTGTACCTACAATCTGGAAACTATTTACAGTTCAGAATACGAGGCAAACTGAGGACGAAATCACTTAATCTCGATTTCTGCTACAGTGCTCTTTGTTGTGTCTCCTGATGAGAACCGCACAATTAATTTATACCTACTAACCTTCCTTTATTTTTACAATGCAGTACTTTATGTATACCTGCATTCTATTTTCTTTATTTTCTTTATTTCATGATACATGCCACATCGTTTGACAATTTGACGCCACGTGACATTATATATTATGTTCACGTAACACTTTATTTAAACTCATTCCTTCTTCTGTATCTGATGATGGGTTCTAAGGAAACCCGAAAGTTCTTATACAATAAAATCTTTAAATTCAGCCAACGAATTTAAATTTGTATTGTGAGTGACACTTGTTATTAAGATGAAGGCAACTACCTCGATTACTTTGGACTAAGAGAATACTTCACCAAAGAAAAAAATAATGGTCGAAACACAGGAAAGTGTTTGTGCAGAGTAAGAATAAGAAGAAGATCTGAGAAACAGTGAGAGATTTTTTTAATCCATATTCATAAGAGAAATGGACAAAACTAAAAGACGCCAATCTTGAGATCTTTAATCGTGCTTCCTGTTGGAAGACAAAGTACTTTTGTACAACCAATGGAAAAAAAAAGTCGAAGTCCCAGACGGAACTCACATGACAAGAAAAAGTCACCATTTGTAAATATTCTAATATTCGAACAAAAAGGACGAGACTGCAGGTGATCATTCGGATGTCTGCTATGCGTGATTATTGTCGGTTGACGCGATGCAGATGGTTTTCTCTCGACTCCGAACATCGTCGGACTCACGAGTAAAACAAAACGAACGCTCTTCCATAAATATTCTTGGAGTCGTAATTACGGGTAGCTGGAACGCCCCCAGGGATGGCAATTAACCCATGAAAGAGAAAGAAAAAGGAAAAATAGAGAAAAAAAGCGAGTTAATTATAAGCACGATGCCGATAATGTCAATAATTGATCTTCGCCAGAAATTACACACCTTCCCTCGCTTCTGGTGATATTTTTTTTACGTTCCTTCAACGTAGCGTTTCTTTACAAGAACTTGCTGATGAATAGTCAATTGGGAAATTCTTTAGCGAAATCTCATCAGATGGCGCTGCATTTTTTCTTTTTCTCGTGTCGTCTTCTTTCTTACATTACTTTTCAGTAAAATTAAAAGTTGCTTTTTATATCCTGAAATTTAGTTGGGCCTTTTACCGAGAACGAGGCCCTATTAACGTCTTCTTATTCTTCATTGCTTTCTTTTTTTTTTTTTTTCCTTTTAGTTTTCAATAAGTGGCTCATCTGAAAATGTAATGCGTAATTAAGAGGTTAAACAAATGCTAGAAAACACTAACAGTTCAGTGGTTGAAAACCGAGCGAGCAAGGTCGAACTTATTACACAGGAGCACTGGGTTATTATCTTTATCACTTTCTGTCGCTGTAACATCTCTGGAAATGCAATACTTGATTAAATGCCTTCATAAATGTTTCATAAGTTGCGATGCAAAAGATGCTTGAGTAATTGGCGAATAATAAATCTCAAATTGTCAATCTGTGCAATAAATTAGTACCTTAGATAAAAGTTCTTTTAGTAAGGAATTTAATTTTCTTAGCTTATGTGACCCCAATATTGATCTTGGCTTATGTGACCCCAATATTGATCTTGGCTTATGTGACCCCAATATTGATCTTGGCTTATGTGACCCCAATATTGATCTTGGCTTATGTGACCCCAATATTGATCTTGGCTTATGTGACCCCAATATTGTGCAATACAACGAGACACACGGCGCGATATGGAACGATACAGCCCTCTAATGATGTCCCGGGATATCTGGAGCCACGCAATATTTACTCAGTCCCATAATTTAGCGGTATTCGCGGACGACCGAAGAGAGGCTTGCAAGCATCATGTAATGACGTCTCATACACACTCGATGGAGTGATACGACCCTTTAATGATGTCCTGGGGTATATGGAATCAAACAATGTCCCATAATTCAGTGGTATTAGGGGGCGACCAAAGAGAGCTGGCAAGCATCGTCTAATGACGTATCATACATGCTCAGTTTAGTGATACAACCCTCTAATAATATCCTGGGGTATATGGAGTCAAGCAATACCACTAACTTCAGCGGTATTCGGAGGAGACATAAGAGAGGCTTGCAAGCATCGTCCATTGACGTCCCATACATGCTCGATGGAGTGATAAAACCCTGCAATGATGTTCTGGGGTACATGGAATCACGCAATGGTTGTTTGGTCCCATAATTCAGGGCTATTCTGGGGCGACAGAAGTGAGCTTGCAAGTATCGTTTTATGACGTATCGTGCATGCTCGACGGAGTGATACATCCCTCTAATGATTTTTTGGGGGAGTTTAACAACCACCGTGAGCAACTGAGTTGTCCGTCCGTAATTTAAGGCCACTGGTTCCAGGGAAGGGAGAGAGCCAGTTCCGTAAGACAGACACAACTTCCATGCCTCACAGGGATTCGAACACGGATCCAAATCGGACGAATGACCAAAAGACATCGCTTATACCACAGCGCGACCGGGCCGGCCACTTTGACGATGTCCTGGGGTATATGGAATCACGCAATGCCCCATAAATCAGTGGTATTCGGGGGCGACCGAAGATAGGGTTGCAAGCATCGTCTAATGACGTTCCGTACATGCTCCATGGAGTGATACAGCCCTCTAATGATGTTTTGGAGTATATGGAATCACGCAATGTTTACTTGGTTTCATAATTTAGTGGTATTCGGGGGCGGCTGAAGAGAGCTTGCAAGCATCTGCAAAGGGCGCATCACACATGCTCGGTGGAGTGATACAACGCTCACATGATGTCCTGGGATATATGGAATCACGCGATGTCCCATTCAGCTGTATTCAGGGATGACCGAAGAAAGGCTTGCAAGCATCATCTAATGACGTCCCATCCATGCTCGATGGAGGGATACCGTCCTCTAATGATATCGTAAGGCATGTGGAACCACGCAATGTTTACTGGGTCCCATAATTTAGTGGTATTCGGGGGCGACCAAAGATAGGCTTGCAGGCATCATCTAATTACGTGCCATACATGTTTGATTGAGCAATACAGCCCTGCAATGATGTCCTGGAGTTTATGGATTCTTTTTTTTTTTTTTTTTTTTTTGATTGGAGGTTTAACGACCACCGTGAGCAACTCAATGGGCTATAAGCAGTCGCCCGTCCCTAATTTAGGGTCACTGGTTCCAGGGAAGGGAGAGAGCCAGTGCCGTAAGACAGACACAACATCCAAGGCTGACCGGGATTCGAACCCGGACCCCTTACGGACGAATGATCAGAGGCCAACGCCTTAGACCACTGCGCCACCGGGGCGGCATTTTATGGAATCACTCAATGTTTACTTGGCCCCATAATTCAATGGTATTCGGAGGCGGCCGGAGAGAGGCTGATACCGTAGAGATGCTCGAGTGAGTGATCTGCCCTCTAATGATGTCGTGGAGTACATGGAATCACTCAATATTTTCTTGGCCCCATAATTCAGCGGGATTCCGGGGCGACCGAAGAGAGGCTTGCAAGCATCGTCTAATGATGTCCCATACATGCTCGATAGAATAATACAACCCTGGAATAATGTTCTGGGGGTACATGGAATCAAACAATGGTTACTTGGTCCCATAATATAGTGGTATTCAGAGGTGACCGAAGAGAGACTTGCAAGTATCGTCTAATGACGTCACATGCATGCTCGATGGAGTGATACAGTCTTCTAATGATGTCCTGTGATATATCGTATCACGCAATATTTACTTAGTCCCATAATTCAGCGGCATTCCGGGGCGACCGAAGAACGACTCATACGTCCATATGCTTCCATGGCCGGAGATCTCACTGGCCATGGAAGCATATCGATTCTTTGTAGGCACGCTGTAGCTGCGTCCTCACCAGACACGCACTCGACGATCCTCGGCTCCTACACTTGTGGCAAACGTAGCCTAACTATGGGCTAGAAGCTGAAAAATTCGATTCACTGAAAAGATTTTATTGTTTCTCAGTATTTCTCCGCGTTAATGAGGACTAGTATGCCACCATGGCGGAGTCATAACAAAAGTAACCTTCGCGCTCACTCTGCTATCGGTGTTTCCCCTCAGGAACAAAAAGAAGTAAAGCGTAGCCCCCAAAGCTGTCCACTTACCTCCCACCAGCCGTAAATATCATCCTAGTATAGTCTCTAACGCACATGGTCAACAGACACAAATGACAATGACGTCATCGAAACACGAATATCTGTATTTTTAGAAACGCGACCGAAACTAAGATCTTCATTTTTTAAATGTACGTACGCACAACTACGTACCTTTTAGCTACAATTCATGCTCGAATACGGCTTTAAGAGTGGAACTATATTATGCAGTGGAAGTAGACACTCTGTACCTTCAACTCCATGATCAGGATAGCATTGTCGCAATTATAGGCAGAATCATAGCCGAACACGACACTACACCAGCCGAGTACGGCGATGTTCTGCTGCCCATGGCAATCAACGTGATGACTACCTGGAGCTGAAAATGCCTCCTCCAAGCTTCGGGTCATCGCCCGAGTCGTGGCAGAGATGTCCATAGTAGAGATGGGTCGGAAATCACGTCACTGTTATTTTGTCACACTTGCTAAAAAGTCACCATTATGACCAATCACAAAAATTAACAGTTCCAAATTCACTGAGAAGACGGTCACCAATAGCCGTGTTCGAGAAATACTTGAGATCCAAAATCACCAGTACATCACAGTTTCTATTAGCATACCACCATATCTAAACAGTTCGTCTCCTTTTCTGTTGAAACATCATAAATGTCGATAGTAATGTTAGCTTTCTTTCAGTCAGCCATGGAAGTTGTCTCACACCCTGAAGTGCATGTTGCGTTGCACGTGCCGTGTGTATGCGTGCGTTATCTTGCTGGAAAACACCACGATGGACCGACCTTACAAATGGCACAACAACCGGCGGAATGATGTTGTTGTTGTAGAAGGTGCTGTTTAACGTACCCCGTACAAACACTAGTTGTGTACGGGAGTGATAGCTGATCGCTCCCCACACCAGGAGACCAGGTGTAGGCCTTGTGTGTCGCTGGCGGATGCAAGAAGGGTGGAGACGCTCCCCTGTGCGTCTGCGAACACGCATACGGCCATCGGAGGCTCCCAAGCAGAATCTGATTTCATCGCTGAACACGACAGATCGCCATTGCGTTCTCCAGTGCAGACGTTGGCGACACCACTGCAACCCTTTCTGACGGTGGGCTGCAGTCAGAGGTACACATGCCAGAGGCACACGTGCATGTAGTCCTGCATCCAGTAGACGGTTGCGGATTGTTCGCATAATCACCTTAGGTGCAACGGCAGCTCGGATTTGCGTCGATCGGTCCGCTCATCAGTCCGTCTGTGACTCCTGGTTCCACGTCTTCTCGTGTGAGAATGTTCCTCGGACTATCTACGCCACCATCGTACCACCACCGATATTTCCCGTCCAATTCGCTCCGCAATACGACGATACGACCACGCGGCCTCGCGGAGTCCTACTAGACGACCTCGCTCAAATTCCGATAACTGTTGAAATCGTACACGTCTTCCATGTCCAGGCATTGCAGCTTCTTCAGGTTATTCGCACCTGTCCGTACGCCGACGACTGATTACATTCACTTCGCTGTACTCCTTAAATACCACCGGCGATAATTTGCATTTTATGCCGTGCTGTGGCGTAAGCGCTTACCTGTTAGTCCCGAAATTAACATCACACCTACGTAAACTCAACCCCATTAACACATGTAAATTTCATGATCGTCCACCAATTCCTTCTTGGTGTTCTTTTTTTACTTTCCGCCAGTGTATTTTTCTATATAACGTTTTACTGATGTTATATTATTGAATTGAAGACCACATTTGTATATGAATTTCCCCATGGCGCATTAGTCTGAGCGCTGGTTTCTGATCATTTGTCCGAGATGGGTCCGGGTTCGAATCCCGGTGAGGCATGAATGCTGTGTTTGTCTTACGGCACTGTCTCCCTCCCTTCCCTTGAACCAGTGGACCTAAATTAGGTGCGGTAGACTACTTATAGCCCATTGGGTTGCTCATGATGGTCGTTAAACCCGCAATTAAAAACAAAAAAAAAGAAGAACAACCCCCAAAAACCGTAGCTCTTACGTTATATGTACATCATAAGAACAAAAATACATCACATTCCTTTCTGCCTCTTCCATTTCCTTTCTTGAAGAAAGACTTATTCTATTACATTTAAATGAAATAGAGAACGCTCTTGCTCTTTATGTAAAAGCACAATAGTTTTCAGGATATCTTTTTTGACATACACAGTGCGTCAAAGAACTTTCAGGACTGTCGCTAGATTTCTGCCTACGGTGGCATTACCAGTGTAATTGCGAATGCGTTATAAACCGTGACCATCTGCTTGCTTTCTGCCAAAAGTACTGCGCAGTTGTTAAAATAACTCAAACGAAACGGCCGTTCATTAGAGAAGTAAAATGTTTTCCATGTAGAATTATTAAGATGGAACAAAGGGCTGTTATTAAATTTAACGTAAAACTTGGTAAAAGTGCCTCGGAAACGTACCAAATGATGAAACAAGTTTACGGTGAGTTTTGTTTAAGTAGATCAATTTTTTTCCTGTGGCACAAACGTTTTTTGACGAAAGAGAAACGCTAGAAGATGATAAGCGTACCGGAAGACCACGTTCATATAAGACACCTGAGATTATTAAAAAAGTGCGTGATTTCGTGGCAAGCAATCGATGTGCGTCACTAAGAATGATGGAAGAGTCTTTAAACATCAACAAAGAAACGATTCGAACCATCCAGCATGAAGATTTGGGCAAAACAAAAGTCTGTGCTAAATTTGTTCCACACACGTTAACCAAAGAACAAAAATCAAGGAGAAGTGCACATTGCAGAGACATCATTTCAGCCGCTGAAAATGATCCAAACTTCGTAAAATCGATTGTTACAGGTGATGAAATATGGTGTTTTCAATATAATCCTAAAACAAAGCGACAAAGTGCGGAATGTAAGTCAAAAAACTCACCACAAGCCAAACAAACAAGAAAAGTTCCATCGAAAATCAAAACAATGCTCATTACATTCTTCGATAGTAAGGGTATTTATTACCCACAAATAATTTGTTCGAAGTGGACAAACAATTAGGGGTGAGTTTTATTTAAATGTTTTGAGGTGTTTGATGTGCAGAATTCGCCGTATTCGTCCAGAATACGGGATGCAAGCAGTTGGTGTTTGTTGCACGATAATGCACCCAGTCACACCTCACTTCTTGTTCGTAGATTTTTGGCGAAAAATAACGTCTGTGTGTTGAATCATCCGCCGTATTCGCCTGATTTAGCACCCTGCGACTTTTCTTTATTCCCAAAACTTAAAATGACGTTAAAAGGGCGTTATTTTGATGATATTTCGACGATACAAACAGCTTCGACGCGTGCTTTGGAGGCAATTCAGCAAAGTGAACTGGAACAGGCATTCGAATCATTATTAAATCGCTGTAACAAGTGTATTGAAGCCGGCGGGACTTATTTTGAATAACAAACCAAAACAAATTATAATTTTTTGTTTTTATTTCATTTTACAGACCCAGTCTTAAAAATTCTTTGCCACACTGTGTAGGACTACGTCTAACTCCGCTGATAGTATGGGATGACCTACGGCCGACCGCCTCTGACAGAAATAGGTCCCAATTGAAATCATTATGGCGTTAAAAATACGCGCCGCACACTAATCTTGTTAGCATATTCTTAAACAGCATGGGGTCCAATTCGCGTTCTGAGCACTACATCGTGTGCGCGACGCACCCTCGCTCGCTGTGCGCAGGGGAGTAGATGCAACATTTCTGAATGTGCCGCCACGTTTGACTCAGTCTATCTCGGCAACCGTGAACGCAACACGACTGTGCGTGGTATCGTTTTAAAGCTCTCGACGAGATCTATTCAAATATAGGAACATTTCGCAGTGTTTTGAATTGAACACTTTAAGGATTGTTTTCACATGAACCTGTGAATACTTTTGGCAATATCACGGTTTATCTGGACGACCGTGAGTGCAAAACTACTTTGCCTAGTATCGTTTCAAAGCTCTCGACGAGATCTATTCAAATATATAAAGAACATATCGCAGTGGTTTAAAGTAAAAAATTTAAAAAGTGTTTTCGTGTGAACGGGTTAACATTTTCGACAATGCCGCAGAATTCGCAGAATGAACGCAACCAAAAGTGGAGAAAATCAAAACGAGAGGCAAGGGCAAGTGATGAAGAAGGTAAGAAGCCCAAGAAGACAGAGCCCCATTTTGGGTAATTCGTGTGTCTATCTGCTTTGTGTTTGTAATGCAATCAGCATTATTTGTAAAAATTATGAAAGCTACTTTTCATATCATAGACCTGTGTTGGCTATAACAAATTAAATAAACGCTTTGACACCATACTCGACTAGCTTATTTAAACTTTCCGGTCCGCAAATCGTAGTCCTACGTTCCAAACTGACGGCTCAATCAGAATTGGGCCTACCTGGTTTTTTTATTCTCATACTGAGCAAGAAAGGGGAGTTTACCCCAGGTCCCTCGTCTCAAGCATTCTGAGTTTTATATTGTTAACAACTGAAGTAGAAAACAATATTTGATTTCATCAGGAGGAATTTTAAGTGACAGGAAATTTAAAAAAAAAAAAAGAAATAATCCGATTTCTGATTACGGACAAAACTAACAAATTAGTAAAATCATGCAATGCATTGATTATGATACGCTTTCCGACACACCGGAAATCATTACTCAAGTTATGAGGATAATGGCTGTAGAACAAATCTCGCTCCAATGTCCTGACTTTTGACCCCATTTCGATGATATTCAACAGAACCGGTAAAGTATATTTCCGGAACAACATAATAAAGTTTTGTCTCAATCGAAGCATTTCTACGTAAGTTATAACACATAAGGGCGATGGAACGGATCCCGATCCTATGTCCTGACCTTTGACCCCACTTAACCCATTTTCAATAGGGTTCGTCCCCAGTGGTCCCCTAAGACATACTAAAATTTCATTGAAACCAAACTATATTTATGCAAGTTATGACGCATGAAGGCAATGGAATGCATCCCGTCCTGACCTTTGACCCCACTTCACCCATTTCCAATAGGATTCGTTCCCAGATGGTTCCCTACGGCATACTAAAATTTCATCGAAATTGAACCATATTTACGCAAGTTATGACGCATAAGGGCAATGCAATGGATCCCGCTCCTATGTCGTGACCTTCGACCCCATTTCGTCCATAATAGAGTTCGTTCCCAGGTGGACCCCTACCACATACTAAAATTTCATCAAAATCTAACCATTTTTACGTGAGTTATCGTGCCGAAAGGCGGACGGAAAAAGCTGGAGCATGTACGCTTCTTCAACCTACGATTGGAAAGCGTAAAAAAGAAGAAAAGTGAGAGGGCAAATGTCTTGTTTCGCCCCTGCACTCAAATGACTGCTGGGACAGTTGCCTCCACGGTTCCGACGCCGCTGCTTGATGCCCAATTCATTCTTTTGTCCCTGCGCATCCCTATTTAAAGAGCATTTTTAACTGGGATTCAGGAGATATAACGAGAAGGCTTTGAATCAAATAGTCGAAAATGTGGTGCACATGGGAATGGAAAAATAAAGTAGCCTTCTGTTTCTTCCTTGGACAAAGTCAGGAGGCGTGTAAGTGTCGCGTTCGTTAGTTCATGGAAGTTCCTTCACCTCTTGGTGCAGGAAAAATCGATCAAACCCCTGGTTTTTCTTTTGCTGGACCTATGCTTGTACGCGAAACACGCAAATTTGTCGTCACTTGTTTATCCCATTTCAAAAATGTAGTAACTTGCTAAATCAGTTGTCCATTTTGCAGATAAATCTTATTAAAGTGGGGAAAAAGACAGACGGAATCGGCACTTCTATCATCTCAATCAAAGGCATGTCAAAGCGGGAATGGAAATCTCTTAGAAACGTATTCCGCTGTTGTAGAGGAGTTACGTCGTGAAACATTTATTTTCACCTTCACGGGGAAATTTCAATTTTAAAATGTTTCATTTGCTAAAAGTGTTAGCTCTTACAAACGTATGACGCTCACAGATGGCTGCAAGTTCATCCCAGTGATCAGTGAGTATCCAGACTCCAGAATCGGAAATGATCGGCGCCGCTTATCAGCAATCTTAATGACTAATCTAGAGTTATAACCAGCATTATAAAACGGGAAAACTTTAACTGGGCGCTGAACACAGTGTGCCGCCCCGATGGCCGAATGGTTTGAGGCACGGGCGTCTGGTCAACAATGAGGCTGGATGGGCACGGTATCGAGCCCCAGATGAGTGGTGCCTCCCCCGCTTCCCCCTCCCCGAACCAGAGGCCCGAAGCTCTAGCTTAGCGATTCCTTCATTTGCTTCCATGCATAATAAACAAGTTAGTAAAATCATGCAATGCATTGATTATGATACGCTTTCCAACATACCAGAAATTATTACTCAAGTTATGAAGATAATGGCTGTGGAATTAATCTCGCTCCTGTGATCTGACCTTTCACCCCATTTCGGTGATATTCAACAGAACCGGTTCAGTATACCTCAAGAATAACATACTAAAGTTTTGTCGCTATAGAAGCAATTTTACGCAAGTTATGAGAATAATGGCTGTTGAATAAATCTTGCTTTTGTGCAATGACCTATGACCCCGTTTCATTGATATTCAACAGAACCGGTTCACTATACCTCCGGAACAACATGATAACGTTTTGTCGCAATCGAAACATTTTAGGTAAGTTATGATGCACAAGGGCAATGGAATGGATCCCACTTCAGTGTCCTGACCTTTGACCCCATTTCGCCCATTTTCAATAGGGTTCGTTCCCAGTGGCTCCCTACCACATACTAAAATTTCATCGAAATCGAACCATTTTTACGCAAGTTATGACGCATAAGGGCAATGGAACAAATCCCGCTCTTATGTCCTGCCTGACCTTTGACCCCATTTCGCCCATTTTCAATAGGGTTTGTGCCCAGGTGGTTCCCTACTACATACTAAAATTTCATCGAAATCGAACCATATTTACGCAAGTTATGACGCATAAAGGCAATGGAATGGATCCCGCTCCTATGTCCTGACCTTTCACCCCATTTCATTTATTTTCAATAGGGGTCGTCCCCAGGTGGTTCCCTACCACACACTAAAATTTCGTTGAAATCGAATCATTTTCACGTGAGTTATCGTGCGGACAGACGGACGGACGGACAAAGCTGGAGCATATACGCTTCTTCAACCTACGGTTGGAAAGCGTAAAAAAAGGGGGAGCTTAAACTAAGGATTTGGAAGAGTGGAGAACAATCGAAATTTAATTGCACAGCCCTGTGGAAGTTACTTTAATAACCTGCGACAAAAATAACCGCGTTTTCCCTTAGGAAGGGTGTTGTTTAGGGAAAAAGTAAACAACCCACTTCCTAGGGGGAAACATGTAGAGATACATGATGAAAAAAGCTGGACTTGGTATTACTTGGCAAAGTTCAGATTATCAGTGGCTTAGGGTGACTTAAAATTTATCCGGGGCAAAATATTTCTAAAATTACTCTCAACCTTCTTCCGAACTGCGAAATATAATTTCAATGGATTGTGAGGCTTCCAAACGCCATCTGCTGAAATTATACTTAACCAAACGGAATGAAGTAGCTGTTTTATTTATTCGCCTATATATGCAGTGCTGAATAACATAAAAAAGAAACAGTATTAAACAGTAGAGACAAAATAGTACTGAACAGTAGAAACAAAACAGTATTGAACAGTAGAAACAAACAACCGTAAACAGTAGAAACAAAACAACAACAAACAGTAGAAACAAACCTGTAGTAAACAGTAGAAGCAAAGCAATAGTAAACAATAGAAACACATCAGTAGTAAACAGTAGAAACAAACAATAGTAAACAGTAGAAACAAACCTGTAGGAATTAATAGAAACAAATTTGTAGTAAACAGTAGAAACAAACCTGTAGTAAGCAGTAGAAAGTAGTAAACAGTAGAAATAAAACAGCAGTAAAGAGTAGATACAAAGCAAAATATGTTTGCTTTCACTTCCAGTTAACCAGGATATTTTTATGACTCCGCATTAAAAGTTCTAGACTGTATAACGAAGTAAATTTCTCCGTCATTTTTGGTTCACGTCGGGGTTCGAACCCGAGTCCACTTATTCCGGAACAAGTCGCTCTACCAACTGAGCTACGCAGACGTTCGTCTTGCTGCTATCTGCCTTTATGTCGTGTGCGGCCTGCGGGACAGGTACGTCACATCCCCCCGAAAGAGGGCCTGGGGGATGGCCCACGGGTCAGCCGTGACCATGAATCGTTGCAGGCAGCCATCCGCTGTAGAACGTGCACTTGAGAACTCCCAGTCAATCTGGTGTGTGGAATGCAACGTCACACACATTTTTTTTTCGAAGCGCTGAAGAAAGGATTCTCTTATTTTTCCTATCTCGCGGTGTGGAAAGAACATCACACCATTGCGAGATCTTGAAAGTCCGGGTCATCCGGGAAGTTCGGGCGCCATTAAAACGAAGAAATTTATTCGTCATTTTTGGTCCTCGCCGGGGATCGACCCGAGTCCACTTATTCCGGAACAAGTCGCTCTACCAAATGAGCTACGCAGACGTTTGTTCTTGCTGCTATCTGCCTTTATGTTGTGTGCGTCCTGCAGAGCAGGCACGTCACAACTGATTCTTATGTTTTTTTTGGCAAGCAAATATTTGGTCCATGTGGGCCCAAGTCTTTAACGCTATGTTTTCCCTTCATTCCTTAATAAACTAAAATGGTGTTTCAATAAAAAGTCCATTTGTTCATTTTTCTTACACAAGCGGACCTTTGCTTAACTCCACAAACGAAAATCAGCTGCTCATTGTCCGACGACGTGGAAGCAAAATTGCTACTGTTAAACAGAAAGGCGACCAGCCCTGAAAGACAGTTTTACGCATGCGCAGTTAAGCGCGGATCTGATCATTCATTACTGTTCTCTGAAGATTCCCAAAGGCGGCCAAAGCGACGAGTTGATGGGCGTCGCCTCTACCGGCACGCGGTGTTCGCGTGCCGGTAGAGGCGACGCCCATCAACTCGTGAACGGATACAGAAAGTTGTAATGTGTTACGCAGTTACTCAGCTATTGTAGTGGCTCACATTTGTAGTGATGTATTAAAAGTATCTTCTCGGGGGTGTTTAGCCCCACGAAAATTCATGACCCCCCTCCCCCCTTCTCTTAGGCTTTTGGGTGATCTCCTCTTATATTCAGTCTAATTGTTTTGGTTTATAGCTAAATATTTGGAGAAATTAATTTAAACTTTTTTTTATAAAACTGAGGAAAAATATTATAGTAAAAAACAACAACATCCACATGGATCTCAATCTGAAATTTCTACCATCCTTCAATAAAACATTAAGGAGTCCTCGCTAAAGGGGTAATATTTTAACCACTGACAAGTCGGACTACTTCCGCAGTAAAAACCAAATTCCACAGAGTAGAGATGTTTGTTTGCAGTATATCACCATATTTTGGAAGCTGGCATTCTGCTTTATTTCAGTCTTCTGAATGCCGGCTTTCCATGTGTACGGTTAAGCTTCAGTGTAGCTAACATATCGTTAGTGCTTCCAATACAATAAAATATTTGCTACCTAATTTTTAACCTGACGGTGGGTGGTTTACTCCTACACTCTGTGGGGGAGGGGGGGGAATTGAGTCACCTCAATATGTCATCCAAACGGTTAGTTAGTTGTTTTGTTCACTTTTATGTACTGATCTAAATAATTTAAAGGGGCTGAAACCAGCTGGCAGGGACTGGTTTACACCATACGTTTTCAGGTAACACTGTAATTATTCCTTAATAATCAGAAACACGCTTGTAGTAAGGCGAGGACATTTTTACCACTCCTAATTTTTCTTTGGGGGGTGGGGGACTTTCTTTAGTACAGTGTTACCTTACTAGCATCCTCAATATTACACCATCCCATGGTGAAATCCGTGGTGCATTACTGAATTAAAGCAAAGGTACAACATTTTTAATCCCTTGTACGTGTTGATTTTTTTTTTTTTTTTTTTTTTTTTTTTGCATTTGCGATATAAGCACCAGAGCTAAGACAGGCTAAGCCCGAAAGCCCGAAGCAGAGCCCGGGCCCGAATGGGGCACGGGCTGTAGAATAGTTACTGCGGTTCGGGCTCGGGCGGGCCCGAGAGGGAGCATTTTTTATGTACACTATCTACCAACAAGTAATTGGACACCTGTGATAGCAAAGGCAAACGAAGTTTATTCACCTTCAATAGTTGGTGGAACCTCCAAGAGCGGCGATTACAGCTGTCACCCTCCGGGGCATACTCTCAACCAGGCGTTGTACGACGGCTAGCGGTATTTTCTTCCACTCTGCTTGGAGAAGACAGGTCAGTTCCTTCACCGATTTCGGACGGTGGGGCACCCCTTAAGTCGACGCTCCAACTCGGCCCAGAGGTGCTCGATAGGGTTAAGGTCCGGGCTCTGCCCAGGCCCGTCCATTCGATTAACCCCATTGTCACCATACCAAGCCATGGTGGACCTCGCAACATGACAGGTGGCATTGTCATCCTGAAAGTAACATGGGTTCACCCCGTAAAACTGCCACAATGTAGGAAGCACATGGTAATCCAAAATGGTGCAGTAGGTCTCGGCGTTGAGTTTACCAGAAATTGCGACCAAGGGTCACGTGCCATACCAAGAGAAACACCCCCATAGCATAATTCCACCGCCGCCGAACTTCACAGTTGGCACAATACATTCCGGCAGGAGGCGTTCTCCAGGCGGACGCCAAACCCAGACCCTGTCATCCGAACGGTAGAGGGTGAACCTTGATTCGTCGCTCCAGAGAACCTGTTTCCACTCTTCAACGGTCCGCTGTCAACGCTCTTTGCACCACGTTAGCCGAGCAGCGCTATTGGACTTGGTGATCAAAGGCTTGTGGGCGGCAGCACGTCCATGATGACCGAGCAGATGGGCTTCCTTACGGATGGTATTCATCGAAAGAACACTCCCGGATGCCTGTTGAAACTCCTCGCGGATGTGGCCCACCGATTTGGTGCGGTTCTTCCGAATTTCTCTGGCCAGTACCCGTCGGTCTCTAACTCCCAGTTTTGTGGGTCTGCCAGGTCGGGGCACATTCCGACAGTCACCTTTCATCTTCCACTTGCCAATCACGTAGGCCACTGTCAATTTTGGGTACTTCAACTCGCTGGATGTGTCACGTATGGATCGGCCATTTCTGTGATACCCGACGATTACACCTTTCTCGAAATCAGAGAGCTCTGAACTGCGTGGCATCTTGCATGCGACTGGTTGCGTTGTTGTTTCCCACACTAAATTTAACTGCGGCGGCCGTGACGTGTATCAGGACCGCAGATATCGTCGATTGCAGGGGTGTCCAATTACTTGTTGGTAGATAGTGTATAAATGTAATTTTATATGATTTAGCAAATGAGGCACTTTATAATTGGTAAAGGGAATTCTTAAGCAACTGGTTATGGTTGGAGAGTGGGCATTCGAGATGTCTATTTATTTCGAGCTTGGGTAGAAAATGCCATAGGTCGCGCATTAGTGCGTTTCTGCAGAGAAGAAAAAGCTTTTTCAAGAACTATAGATATTGGATAGTTGATAGCATATCGACGATAATTTACCCCTTATCACCACGCAGTAGCTCCCTGCTAATTCTATTTAGCAATGTGCATATTGCAGCGCATTATGGCGCGATAATACAGTATTACCATTATTAGAGCAACATACAATTGCAGCATCGCCCGATCATTTTGGAATGTTCGGCCGGCCGCCCGAAGCAATTCAGGTGGAAACGAACGGTCAAAGAAAATCGTAGTTACACTCTAAAAATAGATAGAGGTCCTTTCCCCACTTCACATTTGAGAAATACATTGGTTAATTGCAGGAGGAGGAGGGATTGGAAGTGTGGAAAAGGAGATTTTTTTGTGTAAAGGAGTTTTCGGGCTCGTTCGGGCCCGGGCTCTATCTTGCAATATGAAATTCGGGCTCGGGTGTCTTGGGCTGATATGTCACGGGCTCTATCTTGCAATATAAAATTCGGGCTCGGGTGTCTTGGGCTGATATGCCACGAGCTCTATCTTGCAATATAAAATTCGGGCTCGGGTGTCTTGGGCTGATATGCCACGTGCTCTATCTTGCAATATAAAATTCGGGCTCGGGTGTCTTGGGCTGATATGCCACGGGCTCTATCTTGCAAAATAAAATTCGGGCTCGGGTGTCTTGGGCTGATATGCCACGGGCTCTATCTTGCAAAATAAAATTCGGGCTCGGGTGTCTTGGGCTGATATGCCACGGGCTCTATCTTGCAAAATAAAATTCGGGCTCGGGTGTCTTGGGCTGATATGCCACGGGCTGTATCTTGCAAAATAAAATTCGGGCTCGGGTGTCTTGGGCTGATATGCCACGGGCTCTATCTTGCAAAATAAAATTCGGGCTCGGGTGTCTTGGGCTGATATGCCACGGGCTCGGGCTCCGAAAATTGAGCTCGAACTCAGCTCAAATAAGCACACCGGACAAAAAATTAGTCAGCCCTGGCAGAACTTACCTAATAAAGGGTGACGGCGGGTCTTACCTTGATAATAGCATGAATCCGGTGCGGTAGAGACTCCACAAGGTTGTGGATGTATTCAACATCGATTTGCAGCCACTCGTGCGTCAGTTGGTTCCGAAGTCCCACCAGAGTATGTGGGTGCCTATTCTGGCGTTTCACCTTGTGTTCCAAATGATGCCGCTAATTTTCAATAGGATTTAAAGCTGGGGATTTGACGGGCCAGTCGAGGTGAGACAGTTTGCTGATTGTTCGCTGTGCCACACAGATACGGTTTTAGACCTGTGTACACGGCAATTGTTATCTTGGAAGACAGGAGTGACAATGTGCTGCTCTTCCTGGAGATGTAGGGCAAAGGACAACACTTCGGCATTCAGAATGCTGAAGTACGCATGCAGGTTCAAATTTATCGTCACTGCAACGAGAGGGCTCATTTCGTGGCAAGAAAAACACCCCAAAACATCATAGAACACCCTCCAACTTGAAAACCATCTTCGACACAAACAGGATTAAAGGCTTCATTACTCGTTTTCAATCCTCCACAGTAAAATGTTGGTGCCTTTGAACCCGTTCGTAACCGTGAGACTTTGTGACGTGCTGTTAAAAGAAGCCTCTTTCGTGGTACTTTGCTCCAGATGTCCATCGCACGCAGTTCTCGTCAAAATGTCCTTTCGGAAATTGGTTGGAGTGGACTTTCATTGACTGTTTGGAGCAATTGTCTATTTTGAAACCGATTTGCATGACTAGGCATGAAACATGGCGGAGGTCCCTGTTGATGAGAATCGTTTTTCCGGCCTCAGTTACGTCGCCGATTTTCAGTTGACTGCGAACTACACCACTGTTTTCAGATGCGCTGGACAGTACACTTCGACACACCAACAAATTGGGAGACTTTATTCACTTTGTGTCCGTGGGCACGGCCAAACACGGTGGCTCCTTTTTGCCACTCAAACGTGTGTCTTGCGACCCATATTGCGAATTAAATTCAACACACACATTGCTCTTCACCACTGCACGAGACAGGAATGATCCTGTATGCAGGATTTGTCATTTTTATGTAGGACTTCCGTCCACAGGGAGTAGAGTTTAGGTCCCAGCCACCTACAGCGAGATCGCCTTTTGGGCAGGACACAGAAACGGAAGGAATGAGAGCAAGTCTAGCGACTTTGACAGAACAGTTTGTAGTGAGATTAGAGTACAGTAGATGGCGCCACCGTACAAGTACGATATTGCACATAGAGGGGTGAGAGAATTTCAGGGGGGACATAGGAAAGGATACCCATTTTACCAGTGGGTCCAGCACTTTACGTGCTCGTCCGATGCACGGCGGATATTCAGCGATTGTTAGTAAATCACACCATCTCTGAAAGATCAGCCCAGGTTTGAACCTGGGGACCCAGCATCGACAGTCTGAAACACTAACCACTTAGCCATCCGCGGCTCGGAATGATCCTGTAAACCACGTGAGTGCTATTTATCTCCCAACAATGCTATCACGGCGCCCTCTGTGCAACCGGTAACTTCCTACTGTCATTTCTGTTAGGGGTGACTAATTTTTTGTTAGGGGTGCTTACGAGTATAAGAACATGTTTATACTCTGTTTAAAATTTTTATATGTATTAATGTAAGTTATATATGAATAACAAGATTGTGATTATATGTACATAACAATCAGTCAACAAGTTTCAGCTCCCTCAAAATTTGTTATTGATCCCCCTCCCCCCCGGAAAAACTATCAATGCAACACTGCACGTTTGCATTTAAAAAATCTGGGAACTGGTTTTTAATACGGATTTCCTTTCGGAATTTTTCTAATTAAAAGGGAAAAAAATGTTTCTCTCTCATTGTTATTCGGGGTTTGGCCACGGATACCAATAACGACTCGACGCCATTGCAAATTATATTAAAACGTTAAAAAATGTAAAAATGAACTCAGTGGGCAAGAAAAAATTTAGGGTGACCCCACCCCTTGGCGACGCCCCTGCTTTGCCAGCATATGAAATTACAATACTTGAAAGAGTTAGCGGTACTTATTAACAAACAGTTTTGCACGATATTTTGTGCTGCCCCTTGAGCGTCATTTCGCAACATAAAACTAGATATTCCTGATTTAAATAATTGAAAATGTAAATTAAAAGCATATTGTTTTTCTCTGCTCTACGTACAAAATAAATCGCAAAAACAATTGAAGTACTCTGAAAAACTGTATTTTGTGATTTTTTAGTGGAATGTCATTTGAAGAGTTGATTAAGCTTCTCTATCAGGAAGAGAAGTAACATTTATGCGTGTTAAATCAGTGCAAATTCGCACAATGAAGCAGGCGAAAAGAACCTTTTCATACTAATCTGAAGATTAAAATGTTTCGATGTGTTCATGAAACAGAACTGTGCTTGTGCACAGAAGGAGGGGTGGCAGGATCAAATTGATTCTGTATGAAATATAAATCTCCGCAGAATGGCGACATCAATAACTTGGCGAGTTCCACTCATGGCAGTGGATTTCGCGAGCCAGCTTCGTCTCTTGGCTCATAATTATGATTTCGTACATTCCCTAAGGAGCCAGAAGGGTCGATTCCCCCGGAGAGCCATCTACGACCCGCGGCTGCGGAAGATAATGATAACGGGGTGTGTGTTTTGGTGGGGGTGGTGATCCTCTCATAATAGAATTAGTTCTGTCGATGGTACTGTTCCATGCACAAACACACACACACGTACACACGCAGTGGAAAAGGCAGGAAGGCGATTGTGTCTCCTTCCGCTGCCTGTTGGCAAATGCAGCCAATCAGCGAGGAGAAAGCCGAGAGGCGAATTGCATGACGCGAATTTCGTTTTTACCTTTCAACTTTCATTGGGGATACATTCTGCTTAGGGAGCGAAGGTGAATGGCGGAGAGAATGGGGCAAGATAAAGATCAGTACGTGTAGCAAACGATACTAATGTCCCCACTTTTCTTTCCTTTGTCTTCCTTTTTCTTGCAGCTTCAGTTCTCCAATGCAAACTGTTAGGTTAGGCTTATTGTAAGAGACTATTGAAATATCTCATTCAGGGAATAGGCACTTCACATTTAATCAGTTAAAAGAAACACAGAGAACAAGCATAATAGCATCAGGGGCGTATATAGGATTTTTTTCGGCGGGGGGTGGGGGGGGTGTGACGAAAAATGGAAGTTTTGAAACCCGCCAGAACAAAATAAAGTTATTGAAAAATAAAAGTTATTTTTATTTAATGTAAGTTGATACATTTTATTAAATTAAAGTATTTATTTTCTAATTTAAGTCGCATTTTATACAAAAACTTAAAAAAAAAAATTAAGGCCCACCCGGTGGCGCAGTGGTCTAAGCGACGGCCTCTGATCACTCGTCCGAAAGGGGTCCGGGTTCGAATCCCGGTGAGGTACGGATGTTGTGTTTATCTTACGGCACTGGCTGTCTTCCTTCCCTGGAACCAGTGACACTAAATTAGGGACGGGCGACTGCTTATAGCCCATTGAGTTTGCTCACGGAGGTCGTTAAACCTCCAATCAAAAAATAAAATTAAAAAATAAATGTATTTAGAGGGGGGCACCAAGGCTCCCCTCTAAATACACCCTGTAATTGGTTTACAAATTCTTGAACTGGTATTAATTGGCGAACCCTTTCAGGGGAAACCAGGAGAAAGCAGCGGCGGATCCAGAGGGAAGGCTTGGAGCGTGAGCCTCTCAGGAACCAAGGAAAAGCTTCGATTTGTTAGATTTTAAGAACAAATTGAATATTTTTTTGTGAAAGAAAGTATTACTTAAAAGTATATTGCTATCGTTAATTAATTGAAATAATTTGTAGACATACTAAGAACACTTTTTCATTTTGCAGGAAAATATAAGAAAGGTCCCAGTTAATTCCCAACACTTACGCCCTACCCTCACGAAAATCCTGGATCCGTCGATATATCAGAATTATAAGTATGAAGGAAGCATAATTTTTGGACTGGGAGGAGCCACAATAAAAAAAAAATTATAGAGGAACCATAATTTTTTGACTCGGAGGAGTGGATTTCGACAAGTTCATTTGCAGGATCGTCCACAGATGGGGGCCAGAAGACCCTCCACCCGTCATTTTCGCACATGTTTTATTTTCTGGCATGTTTTTATTTGTTTTAAGCAAAGAAAAAGAAATAATCGAGAGAATACCCTGGTACCCTTTGTAGATAATTTATGAAATGCATCTTTCACAGCACAACTTTGTAGGTGTGAAATAAAACGGACGATTCGAGAGTATTCATTAATTAATGTATTTACATACAACAAACAAGGCTGTAGTTAGCAGGGGGCTCAGCCCCATTGGAAATACACGTTGTTATAAATTCTTTGAACTTCCATTTTCATTGGTTTATGAAAATAATTTTTGGGTTTTATTATAAGCATAAATGCTTTGCCTATTTTGTCGCGCATTACATTTTTTAAAAACAAAAAAATTGAAGTGATACGACGCAAATGATGAATAACCACAGAAAAATTACTTTTAAAATTGAATCAGTCGGAGCTGCTGCGCCAATGATTCTCTTCCACATGGTGACAGAGCGTGTTGGTGTTTTGAGCCAGAGAAGAGAGAAATTGAAATGATACAGCACAAACCATGAATAACTACAAAGAAATTACCTTTAAAATTGAATCAGTCGGAGCAGCTGCGCCGTGATTCTCTGCCACATGGTGACAGAGCGTGTTGGTGTTTTGAGCCAGAGAAGAGAGAAATTGAAATGATACAGCACAAACCATGAATAACTACAGAGAAATTACCTTTAAAATTGAATCAGTCGGAGCAGCTGCGCCGTGATTCTCTGCCACATGGTGACAGAGCTTGTTGGTGTTTTGGGCCATAGAAGAGAGAGATTGAAATGATACAGCACAAACCATGAATAACTACAGAGAAATTACCTTTAAAATTGAATCAGTCGGAGCAGCTGCGCAATGATTCTCTGCCACATGGTGACAGAGCGTGTTGGTGTTTTGAGCCACAGAAGAGAGAAATTGAAATGATACAGCACAAACCATGAATAACTACAGAGAAATTACCTTTAAAATTGAATCAGTCGGAGCAGCTGCCAATGATTCTCTGCCACATGGTGACAGAGCTTGTTGGTGTTTTGGGCCATAGAAGAGAGAGATTGAAATGATACAGCACAAACCATGAATAACTACAGAGAAATTACCTTTAAAATTGAATCAGTCGGAGCAGCTGCGCCAATGATTCTCTGCCACATGGTGACAGAGCGTGTTGGTGTTTTGAGCCAGAGAAGAGAGAAATTGAAATGATACAGCACAAACCATGAATAACTACAGAGAAATTACCTTTAAAATTGAATCAGTCGGAGCAGCTGCGCCAATGATTCTCTGCCACATGGTGACAGAGCTTGTTGGTGTTTTGGGCCATAGAAGAGAGAGATTGAAATGATACAGCACAAACCATGAATAACTACAGAGAAATTACCTTTAAAATTGAATCAGTCGGAGCAGCTGCGCCAATGATTCTCTGCCACATGGTGACAGAGCGTGTTGGTGTTTTGAGCCACAGAAGAGAGAAATTGAAATGATACAGCACAAACCATGAATAACTACAGAGAAATTACCTTTAAAATTGAATCAGTCGGAGCAGCTGCGCCAATGATTCTCTGCCACATGGTGACAGAGCTTGTTGGTGTTTTGGGCCATAGAAGAGAGAGATTGAAATGATACAGCACAAACCATGAATAACTACAGAGAAATTACCTTTAAAATTGAATCAGTCGGAGCAGCTGTGCCAATGATTCTCTGCCACATGGTGACAGAGCGTGTTGGTGTTTTGAGCCACAGAAGAGAGAAATTGAAATGATACAGCACAAACCATGAATAACTACAGAGAAATTACCTTTAAAATTGAATCAGTCGGAGCAGCTGCGCCAATGATTCTCTGCCACATGGTGACAGAGCTTGTTGGTGTTTTGGGCCATAGAAGAGAGAGATTGAAATGATGCAGCACAAACCATGAATAACTACAGAGAAATTACCTTTAAAATTGAATCAGTCGGAGCAGCTGCGCCGTGATTCTCTGCCACATGGTGACAGAGCTTGTTGGTGTTTTGGGCCATAGAAGAGAGAGATTGAAATGATACAGCACAAACCATGAATAACTACAGAGAAATTACCTTTAAAATTGAATCAGTCGGAGCAGCTGCGCCAATGATTCTCTGCCACATGGTGACAGAGCGTGTTGGTGTTTTGAGCCAGAGAAGAGAGAAATTGAAATGATACAGCACAAACCATGAATAACTACAGAGAAATTACCTTTAAAATTGAATCAGTCGGAGCAGCTGCGCCAATGATTCTCTGCCACATGGTGACAGAGCTTGTTGGTGTTTTGGGCCATAGAAGAGAGAGATTGAAATGATACAGCACAAACCATGAATAACTACAGAGAAATTACCTTTAAAATTGAATCAGTCGGAGCAGCTGCGCCAATGATTCTCTGCCACATGGTGACAGAGCGTGTTGGTGTTTTGAGCCACAGAAGAGAGAAATTGAAATGATACAGCACAAACCATGAATAACTACAGAGAAATTACCTTTAAAATTGAATCAGTCGGAGCAGCTGCGCCAATGATTCTCTGCCACATGGTGACAGAGCTTGTTGGTGTTTTGGGCCATAGAAGAGAGAGATTGAAATGATGCAGCACAAACCATGAATAACTACAGAGAAATTACCTTTAAAATTGAATCAGTCGGAGCAGCTGCGCCAATGATTCTCTGCCACATGGTGACAGAGCGTGTTGGTGTTTTGAGCCAGAGAAGAGAGAAATTGAAATGATACAGCACAAACCATGAATAACTACAGAGAAATTACCTTTAAAATTGAATCAGTCGGAGCAGCTGCGCCAATGATTCTCTGCGACATGGTGACAGAGCGTGTTGGTGTTTTGAGCCAGAGAAGAGAGAAATTGAAATGATACAGCACAAACCATGAATAACTACAGAGAAATTACCTTTAAAATTGAATCAGTCGGAGCAGCTGCGTTAATGATTCTCTGCCACATGGTGACAGAGCTTGTTGGTGTTTTGGGCCAGAGAAGAGATAGATTGAAATGATGCAGCACAAAACATGAATAACTGCAGAGAAATTACCTTTAAAATTGAATCAGTCGGAGCAGCTGCGCCAATGATTCTCTGCCACATGGTGACAGAGCTTGTTGGTGTTTTGGGCCATAGAAGAGAGAGATTGAAATGATGCAGCACAAACCATGAATAACTACAGAGAAATTACCTTTAAAATTGAATCAGTCGGAGCAGCTGCGCCAATGATTCTCTGCCACATGGTGACAGAGCTTGTTGGTGTTTTGGGCCATAGAAGAGAGAGATTGAAATGATGCAGCACAAACCATGAATAACTACAGAGAAATTACCTTTAAAATTGAATCAGTCGGAGCAGCTGCGCCGTGATTCTCTGCCACATGGTGACAGAGCTTGTTGGTGTTTTGGGCCAGAGAAGAGATAGATTGAAATGATGCAGCACAAAACATGAATAACTGCAGAGAAATTACCTTTAACAGTGAATCAATCGGAGCAGCTGCGCCAATGATTCTCTGCCACATGTTTATAGAGCGTGTTGGTGTTTTGGGCCAGAGAAGAGAGAAGTTGAAGTAATACAGCAAAAATCATGATTAACTACAGAGAAATTACCTTTAAAATTGAATCAGTCGGAGCAGCTGCGCCAATGATTCTCTGCCACATGGTGACAGAGCTTGTTGGTGTTTTGGGCCAGAGAAGAGATAGATTGAAATGATGCAGCACAAAACATGAATAACTGCAGAGAAATTACCTTTAACAGTGAATCAATCGGAGCAGCTGCGCCAATGATTCTCTGCCACATGTTTATAGAGCGTGTTGGTGTTTTGGGCCAGAGAAGAGAGAAGTTGAAGTAATACAGCAAAAATCATGATTAACTACAGAGAAATTACCTTTAAAATTGAATCAGTCGGAGCAGCTGCGCCATTGATTCTCTGCCACATGGTGACAGAGCTTGTTGGTGTTTTGGGCCAGAGAAGATAGAAGTTGAAGTGATACAGCACAAACGATGAATAACTATAGACAAATAAATTTTAAAGGTGAATCAATAGGAGCAGCTGCGCCAATGATTCGCTGCCATATGGTGATAGGGCTTGTTGGTGTTTTGAACCATGGAATAAAGAAATGCCTTCCCATCCCCCCCATTTCAGAGAAAAGTAGAAATTTAAAGAACATTACAAAAGCAAGTAAGATGCATAACACCAAATTTTCGGTTGTAATGAGCACGTCTTTTAGATCCTTTCCGACGCGAATAAAATTTATCAAAGTTATTCAAAGTCAGTAGAACCGGTTAGAAATAAAAAATAAATAAACCGGATTTCTACAATTGATGAAAAATCCAGAAATAGAAACATCCAGAAATATAAACAACTACTTACTTACGTACAACATCGGCTAAAAAAGTATGTTACGAAAATTAACAAATATCCCATGAAAAGTTTCTCATAGATGTATCAGAGACTAAGTGATTTTAAAATCAAACAGTTAAAAGAAGAAATATAAAAGGAAACATGATATAAATCTACGCCTTCTGGCGGAAAAATTTTGCATAATGGAAAAGTTGAAAATAGGTGAAAAGTATTCTTCATTGCAAAAGTATGCTAAGAAAAAAGAACTTTTTCAAATACTTCTCCCGAAAGCAGAGATAGCGTGAAAACGATTTTGACCTTTACACTCCCTAGCGGAAAAGCTGCGTATTATTTAAAGAAGATAATGCCCATCTTTACTGTAGCGAATAGCATGCAGTAAAAAAAGAAATTTCTTAATGCGGATACAGCTGCAAACAGAATTATAAAAACAGCGTCTAGCGACAGAACTGTGAACTATAAAACTGCTCAGATACAACCCTAAAGTGTTCTACAAGGCAAATGATATCCGGTGTTAAAAGAATGTTTTAAATAGCACATTTAGAAGCAGAGATTTATTGAGGAAAACAAATTAAATCATTTCCGTCTCCTCGCGGCGAAATTGTGCACTATTTCGTGAAAAAAATACGCTCACACACACTAGATTTGTAGAGTTATACGAGACTGAAAAAAGATTTTCAAGCAGGCTTTTAGTCTCGCAGATAGGACTATAAACGGAAACGTGAACTAGGCACACTTGTGCGTCAAGGAAAATTTGAAATTATATAAGAAACGTTTCTCACAAAGAACGCTCTCCATCAAATAAAGAATTTTGTCGAATCGCACTCTTAGAAGGAGATATATCGTCAAAAATAAGATACGCATTTAACCTCACTGACGGGAAAACTGCACTATTTTAAGTAGGAGGTATTCTCAAAATGTTTTCCGAGGTGAATGGTTTCGGTCCATGAAATAATTTTTTCAATCAAATTTTCAGAAGCTCAGATTTTACTCCAAATGCATCAGAAGCAGAAATAGACACTTACGCCCCTTGACAGCCAGACCATTCTTTACCAAAAACTATAAATTATGTGCTAAAAATTTCCGGTTAGAAGCTGCATCCGATACGGGGAAAAAATTTCAAATGGGAATTTTAGAAGCAGAGATATAGGGAGAAACGGAATTTACCGTTACCCCTCCGAGCGGAAATTATACGGTTTACTTGAAAATTTGAAATTATCCGAGAAACATTTCGCACTGCAAACTATCAAACAAAGAAGGAAATGTTCAAATCGGAATCTTAGAAGCAAAGATATTGGCAAATAACTTTTACATCTATACTCTTGTGGCGGAGAAACCAAGCATTATTTTAAGCAGAAAATATCCTGAAAAGTTTTACCGACATGAGCGATATCGGTCCACGAAAGAATTTTTCAGTCGAGCTTTTGGAAGCTCAGATTTTGTTGCAAAAACTTCAAAAGCAGAAATTAACACTTACGCCCTTTGGTGGCCGAACCATAATTTACCCAAAACTGGAAATTACATGGTAAACATTTCCCATTAGACTATGTATCCCGTGCAGGAAGAATGTTTCAAATCTGAGTTTTAGAAGCAGATATCTTGGAAAAAACGCAATTTATTTATTTTGATTGGAGGTTTAGCGACCACCGTGAGCAACTCAGTGGGCTATAAGCAGTCGCCCGTCCCTAATTTAGGGCCACTGACTCCAGGGAACGGAGAAAGCCAGTGTCACGAGACAAACTCAGCATACATGCCTCACCGAGATTCGAGCCAGGAACATTCTCGGACGAATGATCTGAAGCCATCGCTTAGACCACTGACTCCCTACTTTACTCCCCCTTACGGAAAATCTAGGGGTAACTTGAAAATGTTACTGTGCCTAAAATAGTCTGCAATATAATTGGAATGGAAAGGTTAAAGAACTTTTTCAATCGGATATTTGGAAGAAATATTATGGAATAAAATGTATTTTGAATTCGATACCATCTGCATTTACGCCCTCTAGCGGCGAAATTGCGCATCGTAAAAAAAAAAAAAAAAAAAAAAAAAGGCAATGTAAGGATCATCATTCTCACATTTCAAGTTACCCAATGCGAAAAGAATTTTTCAAATCGGATTAATAGTTGCTAAAATACGGTGTCCACAGACAAATGTTTAAACCGGTAACATCAGCAAGTTGGGCAGAACGCGGAACGCCTGTTCGTCATTTTGTATGTGACTATGAGATGCCAAACTGCTGTCTGAAAGCTTCCAGGTAGTTCGCTGCCGCTGGGGACAAAAACCAAGAGCACTGAAATTCCGCTAAAAAATCTATTTTCACCAGCACAACCATAGTAAAAACCACTCCTATACTGGGCGAAAAACAGTGAACGGAAGACGTTTAAAGATTACCGTATTTTTGCAACTATTAATGTGCCCACGACAGCGGCAACGAACTACCTGGAAGGACACCTACGCGTTGGAAAAATATTGGTAAAGGGAAAACCTACGCGTTGGAAAATAGTGCTAAAGGGAAATGCATACGAGCGGGGGAGATAGAAAGATTTTTAAACGTCTTCTCGTTCACGGTTTTTCGTCCAGTAGAAGTGGTTTTTACAATGCTTGTGCTGGTGAAAATAGTTTTTTTTTTAGCGGAATTTTGGTGCTCTTGGTTTTTGAAAGGGAAAGGAGTTATGGCTATTGAATGCGGCAAGAAGTGACTGTCGCCGGGCCTAGAATACGCGATTAAAAATCAAGAAAAAAGTGAATCCGAAGAAGGAGAGTAGAAGAAGTTGAAGTACGATAGTAAATACTCGATGGTATTACGTGCATCAACGGAAAAAAAGGCCAGAACAGTAAACTTAAAAAAAAAAAAATCACGCTAGATGGGAGTTATTTTGACCCCAGCGATAAAGAACGCGCATCTCAGCCACCATCAAGCAAATTCAAAGAATGTGATTTTTTTTTTAATTTCAAGAGAGTTCTGTTTTCTTTCTGCTACTTTTTTATTTCATATTTTGTATTTCATCCAGCTGTTTTCACTTTTTTGGCATACTTATTCGCTAATGGAGTAAATGAACAAAAGGTGATTGAAAACAAAGCAAAACTTGCTTCTGTATTCCTGGAAAATTGCAGTTTGTAGTTGATCGGTGCAGCTTATTTAAGAAAGCATTGGGTTCGGGAGTAGAATGACGCGGACTTGAGCCATTCGGCTCCGGAGTAGAATGACGCGAACTTGAGTCATTCGGCTCCGGAGCAGAATGACGCGAACTCGAGGTCCGCCACTGGCAAATTTGTGTTTTCACATTGACGCCCTAATGTAAAAATGCATCTACCTACTGGCTGTTAGGTTCTTCAAAAACCGTGTAATATTCCTTCCACACATCGTCTGGAATTAATGAGAATTCCTTCTTCGCTTAGAAAAATGTGTGACGCTTCTTCCACGCATCGTCCGGAATTAGGGAGAATTCCTTCTTCTACAGAAGGTTCCTTCAAGCATGATTTACGGGGGTTCCTAAACCTGCGCTTTCGTGTGTCACCTTTCTCAAAGGAGAGGGAGGGGGGATTGCGTGTGACGTACTACAGCGATGACGTACATACCAAGACAGCAAGTAGCAGTGATAAGCAACTGTCAATGTAGCTTAATTGCGAAAGCATTCGGCTACAGAGCAGAAGGATGCTGGTTTCAGAATCGCCACCGGAAATTTTGTGTTTTCGACGTCCATTGACCATGATATCGGTAAACACCATATCTTCGCGGTCGCCATATGTGTCCCGTTCAACGATATTACTGGCATCATGAGAAGTCCAACGCTCTCTGCATGTCAACTGCCGCTTGGAATCCTATACGAAACGCCAAATAGGCTTTGGTCTGCGAACCTTGGCCCATTGATTTGAAGACCAGTCCAAGTGAGACATACACCACTGATAGCTGGCTGTACGATGTGCCTTGTATAATGGTAGGTATCGGGTAATGTACTGTAGTTCTGATGCTTTTAGACCTCTTGACCCAGTTTGGCGCGAAATTAGAAGACCTGTGCTTACTTGAAGAGAATTAGCCAACTGGGCAGCAGTATTTTTCTGACTCTGTTTTGCTACTATGGCCAGATAACAGTCATTCAGCTGGCTTGTACAAGTGGGAGCATCTCCAGCAAAACATCTAGCAGCGGTTTTGTGTCTCTTGAAGGCTGACCAAAACCGCAACACAATGCTGTGTGCCAAGCGTCTGCTACGATTCGTCCAACGACGATTGGTCCGAATTCAATTAGTCCAATGCTGATTCGTCCAAAAGGGACAATTGGTCCTAAAATACGATTAGTCGAACGCCGATTCGTCCAATGCTACGATTGGTCCAATGCCGATTGGTCAAATAGTACGATTAGTCCAGTTCCGTCCGATTTGTCCGAAGTGCTACTCGTGCGAAACAAACCTCGTCGGTTCTGATTCTGCCTTCGATGTTGTATGAAAGTACTGGTAGTCCAAAGAATGTAAAACAATGTTACGTTTCATTCGTAAATTGTAGTCATAGACATGGGCGCCGACAGCGGGAGGTCACAGGGGTCACTTGACCCCCCCCCCACTGTAGCATTATTGTAGAAAACAGTAAAACACGGTTGCTTCGACTAGCGAATCCTGTGATCGTTATATTCAAATTGATCGGAAACTTGAAACTTGGTCGTTCTGGGTGGTGTAGTGGTTAGCATACCCGGGCGTTTTCTGGGAGACGCGGGTTCGAATCCCGTTCCAGGACGATGAAAATTTTCAAGTTGTCGAATATTATCATCCTTGTCACGTTTACGCCAATAATCGGATTGTCATCTTCAAAATTTGTATTATATGGCGTAATCCCGTGTTTCTTTCATGATTCCCCCTTCATTTTATTTATCACATTTTTTTTTTTACTCTCATAGAACTGGGCCACAAGGAAAGATGGAGTTTGGAACGTTTAATTTAATATCCCAATTTTATTGGAAATTTGTAATTGGAAAACGATAATGTGAAATCGGAAAACCTTGTAAACCGTAAGGTAGTACGCCCAAACAAGTTCCGCTCAGGGTGGTGTGTGCTGAACTCAAAAGGCTTGGCGTGGCGTGGCCCAGCTCGACAATGTTCATTATTCTGAAAACAGTTACCAATGTACATGATAATACATGACTATTACTAACATACACTTTTTTCAAGAACAGCATCAATTAATAATAATAATCATAGTAGTAGTGTTCTAGTGTAGTAAGTAAGTAGTAGTAATAGTAATAGTATCAATCTTTCATTTTCACGAATTACTGTTTTCTGCATATTAGCCAAACCTTAATTAATTACACTTGACCCCATTGAAAAATTTTCTGCAGGCGCCCATGGCCACAGATTATTTTTTCGAAATCTCTTTTTTCTTGTTATACTGTCCTCGCTGCCCAACCAAGTTACTGATGTACGAGACATTCAAACAACTTCGATGTTTCTCTTTTGCATTAAATGTTCTCCTTAAACCTCGTTGGAATTTCGTTTGACACTGAGTCTATAATTTCATTTAGAATTATAATTCTGTAATACGATTTATCATCGTGACGATGAAAACTAGAGATTCCGTCTTCTGTCTTAGAAAAGGAAAATGTACTAGTAAATGTACTATAGCCACTATAGATCAGAGAAGATGTACGCCGAAAATAGCCATAATGTGGGGTGAGCGCGGAATGCAATTTTGGAAATCATTGTTCTATAAGACAGATTTATAAATCCAACTGCTGAAATTAAATGGCTTGTGCGTATTCCAGCAGATAAAACAATTTAATCCACAAATAAAAAAAATGCTTTTATTGCACAAACATTTGGGGGCGCTATCTCCCCATTTTTTGCTGCCTAACTCTCTGGCAACATCGGTCACAGTCCGACCTTCTTCGAGATTGCCGGTCATCCGACCTCGGGTAAAATCATCCACTGACGTGCGCGGGACATTTGTTTGTTACCACAGAAACACAGCTTCTCACTCTGTCTCAGAAACACATGAGAAACCGAATGAACTCATATTAGACACGATTCAGCCTTCTGACTCTGTAAAATAAAAAAATAAAAAAAAATGGTGTGAATGCACGGAAAATTCCTGAAAATAACGTGCAGCAAAGCTGTCGGTAAGTGTCCCTCTTTAAACGAAATTTCGGTTTACAAAAGTTCCCGTATTTACACAGATTTTCCGTAGTCAGGAATTCCGCTTATTTCAGAAAAATCCATTTCCGATTGTTCCGTATTTAAACTGAAGTCTGAAGTTCCGCAAAACCGACGGCCCTGTATACTTTTCAGCCTTTACCCCAGATAATCCGTAGACTGGGCTTCATTACCCCAGAATTCTCTAGTGATTTGCATATTTTCACTGTATTCCACGTAACCACTTCCTTCAGAAAACTTGAAAATTTTCATCTTCAAAATTTTTATACCCAGGACAAGGACATTCCAAGAAACTAAAGATAGATATCTGAGAACCTTTACACTACCCAGGACAACGAAATTCCAAGCAACTGAGCATAGACATCCGAGAATCTTCAGATTTGCGCTAGTCGAAGCTATTCTTGCCCCATCGTAGCGACTCACGACCTTTTCTCTCACATATGGTCGGATGTAGGTCACAAATTCCAGTAATGAAGGTGCGTCATATACAATTGGGAAACGAATTTCCTCGAAGAAACAATTCTTCGTAAATACATGGTAGGCATTATAATTCTATTATTGGTATATTTTCACTCTGTTCCATGTAACCACTTCCTTCAGAAAACTTGCAAATTTTTATCGTCCAGGAGCGGGAATCGAACCGGCACTTCCCGATTTCCGGTCGATCTTGCTAGTCATTACACTACCCAGGACAAGGAAATTCCAAGCAACTGAACATAGATATCTGAGAACCTTTACACTACCCAGGACAAGGAAATTCCAAGCAACTGAACATAGATATCTGAGAACCTTTACACTACCCAGGACAAGGAAATTCCAAGCAACTGAACATAGATATCTGAGAACCTTTACACTACCCAGGACAAAGAAATTCCAAGCAACTGAACATAGATATCTAAGAACCTTAACACTACCCAGGACAAGGAAATTCCAAGCAACTGAACATAGATATCTGAGAACCTTTACACTACCCAGGACAACGAAATTCCAAGCAACTGAACATAGATATCTAAGAACCTTAACACTACCCAGGACAAGGAAATTCCAAGCAACTGAACATAGATATCTGAGAACCTTTACACTGCCCAGGACAAGGAAATTCCAAGCAACTGAACATAGATATCTGAGAACATTTACACTACCCAGGACAAGGAAATTCCAAGCAACTGAACATAGATATCTGAGAACCTTTACACTACCCAGGACAAGGAAATTCCAAGCAACTGAACATAGATATCTGAGAACATTTACACTACCCAGGACAAGGAAATTCCAAGCAACTGAACATAGATATCTGAGAACCTTTACACTACCCAGGACAAGGAAATTCCAAGCAACTGAACATAGATATCTGAGAACCTTTACACTACCCAGGACAAGGAAATTCCAAGCAACTGAACATAGATATCTGAGAACCTTTACACTGCCCAGGACAAGGAAATTCCAAGCAACTGAACATAGATATCTGAGAACCTTTACACTACCCAGGACAAGGAAATTCCAAGCAACTGAACATAGATATCTGAGAACCTTTACACTACCCAGGACAAGGAAATTCCAAGCAACTGAACATAGATATCTGAGAACCTTTACACTGCCCAGGACAAGGAAATTCCAAGCAACTGAACATAGATATCTGAGAACCTTTACACTACCCAGGACAAGGAAATTCCAAGCAACTGAACATAGATATCTGAGAACCTTAACACTACCCAGGACAAGGAAATTCCAAGCAACTGAGCATAGACATCCGAGAATCTTCAGATTTGCGCTAGTCGAAGCTATTCTTGCCCCATCGTAGCGACTCACGACCTTTTTTCACATCCAGGGTCGGATGTAGGTCACAAATTCCAGTAATGAAAGTGCGTCATATACAATTGGGAAACGAATTTCCCCGAAGAAACAATTCTTCGTAAATACATGGTAGGCATTATAATTCTATTATTGGTATATTTTCACTCTGTTCCATGTAACCACTTCCTTCAGAAAACTTGCAAATTTTTATCGTCCTGGAGCGGGAATCGAATCCACACCTTCCTAGGTGCGAGTTCAATAGCTTTTGTGTTAAGTTGTCCAAAGACTGATACATAGACATCCTATAATCATCTGTACAATAAGTTAAAGGTACCCGGTTTCTCACAGTAACACAATGTATATTAAATAACTGGTGCACAAAATAAGGGAGAGGAGAAGAAATATCCTCTGTCACAATGAACAAAATTCATGCGATATGCTATCCACAATATCCGATCTCGCTACAGAACTTCAAAATTCGACAGACGATTGAAATTTAAAAGTTAATCAAACCTCAGGTATTCTCGCCAATCGCTCCTATTACCGGTAATTTCTCGTCACTCTAATACGGGAAAAGTGAGAACGGAGTTTTTCCGTTGATATACGAAAAGAGTCGTGGAAAGGTTACTGAAAATTCAGAATTTTCCTTTAAAACATCTCTAAAACGGCAATTTACCGTCAATGTGAGAAAGAAACTGCGGAAGGGTTTTTGAAAATTCAGAATTTTCCCGTGGTACGAAAAATCCGTGAAATTTAGGTTTTTTCTGTCATTTTATGGAAAAGGTTGAATTAGAAATATGCTTCGTTAATTCACGAAAGAAATGACGGAAAGTGGCTCGTGAATTTTAGAAAAAATTTTCACAGTGAAATTCCGTTTATTTCATATAAGTCCGTGTAGGGGTGGAAGCTCATTATTTTAATTAATGGCTCCTCGGTCCAACAACTACAGACTTCCAGCGCTGATTAAAATTTCCCCACAGCAGGAAGGAAAACTATTTATAAGGTTCTTTGTCTGGAGACTGTCTGTCAACGAAAAGTTGAAGACAGCCCGGCGTTCTTTCTCTCCCAGCTTTAATATAAATCTGCTATTCAGGAGAGGGGAAGTAAAATGATGGCAAGACACTACAAGCATGAATTCACTCTCAAGCTGGTTGAAAAACTTAACAAAACATTTAATCAAAAGTCAATTGTTCCGGCAGCTATTGTTCCTTGACCTCGAGTTCCTGTAACTGCAGTTCGACGCGAAAAATGATCAGCGTCTCGAATTATTCAAGAATACCCTTTCCTGCTAATACTCTCTGCCCGTTCTTTTTCTATCGCAGACGTGAAAAGTTTTAATCGTCGTAACCTTCCGTTCGTCTCTCTTCCTTTGTTCCGGAAGCTAGGCCTCATGTTCTGTCCCGAACACGTGTTCTCTCAAACCGCTTTCTCCGTACGTCGTTCCAGACCCACGTGTCTGATTCCCACTACGATCGCTTTCCCCGTGCTCTAACGGGGACGTTCTATCACCGAACTTTCTTTTTCCCAGTGCTGACACCCAGCACTGAACAACCGTTCTCCCGGTTTCGCTGTCCGTGCTGTCACCCAGCACCTCCTAACCGTTCATAGCACACGCTGTCCCGTCGACTATTCTCCGCGCTCGCTCTCCGTCAACTGTCTCCTTCCTCACTCCTATCCTGAAGTCCCCCCCCCTAACTTCACTCGCCTTCTGATTTGCTCCTGCCTCACTTCCATGCTTGAATTAAGTCCAAAGTCGACTGGGTTGGTTCAACAGAAACCGTGCTTTCTTCGAGCAGGAAGACACCAATATCGCATTCACATTGAAGGTAAAACTCTAATTGCGCAATGATGAAATGTTTTTCTTTTGTTATTAATTTGGGGGAATTAGTCACTTTATTTTGTGTTGGAGCTTATTTTTTCTGAGTAGGTGTAATAATTTTATTTTTCCTATAGGAAGACGTTTACAAATAGCGTATTTTTTTCATCTTGATTTTTCGAAGCAACAGAATGCTTTGGAAATTCAGATCTTTTTAAACTGACAATGACTTTCAATTATTTTTAAGAAAAGGTACAATGTACTGGTTTATTGTATTATTTCACAAAACTCCTGAATATAAATTTTACTCATGATAGTTTGTGACGTATACTCTAATTTAACTTCCATTTTTAGTTTCTCCAGCTATGTAAATTTGAGTTCATTCTCTTTTAGCGGTTTCAACCTTAGCGTTATATCTTCTCGCTCGTGGAATGAGGTTGGCAACAATTGTGAGGTCTGAGATCATGACGTATGCATGTGACAGATAAGAACTAGAGATATACAGTATAATGTTGAAACAGTAGCCAAAAGTGCGGTGTGGTGGTGTGATGTTATAATCGTGGAAGCTGCGTTACCTGAAGCTGATGTGGCTATTTGAAGGTTGCGTATTAGAGTGGTGTTGTTATACAGGATAATTCAAAATGATTGCCCCGATTCCAAATGCCAATACCTAGTTTATGAACATAGATACAGAGATCCCATTGTTGCACAATAAAGAAGGAAGTTTAGAATTTTGTTTCCATGTCTTTCAAATGTTCTATATGACTTTCCTGGGTCACGTGGACAACATCTAAACGGTAATCCATTTCACGCCATACGTTATGAAGCATGTCCGTAGTCACTGTAGCCTGTGAAAGCTGAATGCGCATCTTTAGTTCTTGCAGTAGTCTCGGCAAAGGTGGCACATACACATGGTCTTTGACATACCCCAACAAAAAGAAGTCACAAGGAGTAAGGTCCGAAGACCTGGGGGAGCCACTTGTAGAAAACCCTGTCGTCCTGTCCACAACGACCAATCCAACGGTTTGGAAGAATTAGCAAAACCTTACCATTTCGAAAGAATTTTCGGAAGACCATAGCAACGCAGCAGTAGGTTCCAATAAAATTCTAAACTTCCTTCTTTCTTGTGTAGGGGTATAAGCTGTCTATTTATCTTCATAGACACGTTATTATCATTTGTAATCGGGGCAATCATTTTAAAATTACCCTGTATATTTAGAGTTGGGAGTTAATCAAGTTTCCTGCTTACTAACTTTAGTTAATTAGTTTCACAGGCGTCGCTGGCGGGGGAACGGGGGCTGTGTCCCCTTTAATATTTCTGACTGCAATCCTTTTCGTGTTTTGCATTTTTTTCATTCAATTATCACTTGCATAACCCCCCCCCCACCACCACCACCCACCCAAATCCTATTTGCAAGCGACGCCTATGATTTGTTTTGAAGTATCACTACTATTGTGATTAGTTCCTCAAGTATTTTGGAATATTCAAGTACAGTACCCATATACGATACTGATGGAATAAAAGAGTTAACAGTAAGTAAGACTTTCTGAAACTTTTAGGTACTTGTTTCACTTCGAGAGAGAAAATAAGAAGAGGAAATCTTAAATATTGTTCTCAAGACTACATAGTTTCAAATAGTTAAGAACGCTACAAACTATAATATCTTATGTCTTAAGCTGTTCACAGACTGATACACAGACATTATACAATCTATAATGAATTGAATTCTCCGGCTGGACGTGTAGTGCAGTAAAGCTTACGTTAAGTCACGTTAGGGTTATTGAAAGGTTACTTGACGTAGCTAAAGTGTGCCTAATCTTCAAAGTGCTAGAGTTTGTTTAGGTAAGACAAGCACGTGCAATAAATTCCAAGAATATGGAATTTATTTTTACTCAGCGTTCCTCATTATCTTGAATATCAGTAATATAACTTCGGTTTTAGTACATTAGTACCTTGAAGGCTCCTTATTAGAGCGGTAAACACAATATTCCCTGAACTTAACGCGAACGCTCAATGAAATAGACTTAACGGCCAGACAGAGGTCTGACAATAAAATGAACTAAGAAAACGTACTCACTTTTAACTTTTTATTGGGGAGCTCCTGGTATTACTCAAATACACACTCCAAAATAACACAACTACTGATAGCCCGAACTTTCGTAATATCGTAGAAAAGTAGGTAAATCGCATATCAATAATCAGGAAGAACCTATCACATATAAAACGAAGCTCCTCGGTATACTTGAGCGCGCCTATATATATATACTGCATACCACCACGTCATGACTTACACTCGTTGCCACATATAATTCAGCGGGAGAAACAACATCTCGTTAAGTGAGAAGATAATTTGCATAGGAAAATAAAATAACAAGAGATAGTAAAATCAAAAAGAAACTGAATCTAGAGTATACGTTACAAATCACCTGTACAATAATTTAAGTACCCGGTTTCTTACCGTAGCACAATATACAATAGCTGGTGTACAAAATGGTGGACAGGGAAAGGAATATCCGGTGCCACAATAACCAAAATTTCATGCGAAATGCTATCCACCATATCCAATTCCGCTGCAGAACTTCAATATCAGATTCTCCGACAGACGACTAAAATTTAATAGTTAACCAAACTTCAAGTCTTCCCGAGAACCGCTCCTATTACCGGAAATTTCTCGTCATATGGATACCTCAAAAGTGATGTACAAAAGGAATTACGGAAATTTACGAAAAGGAAGTACGGAAAGGTTTTTGAAAATTCAGAATTTTTCGTTAGCATCTCCTAAATACGTCAATTTACCGCCAATATGAGAAAGGAATACACCAGGAAATTTGCGGAAAGGTATCTGAAAATTCAGAATTTTTCGTCATCCCCTCCTAAAAACGTCAGTTTACCGTCGTTACACCAAGAAATTTGCGGAAAGATTTCTGAAAATTCAGAATTTTTCGTCATCCCCTCCTAAAAACGTTAATTTACCGTCAATATAAGAAATGGATTGCGAAAAGGTTTCTGAAAGTTCAGAATTTTTCGTTAACGCCTCCTAAATATGTCATTTTCCCGTCAATATAAGGAAAGAATACAGCAGGAAATTTGCGTTAAGGTTTCTGAAAATTCAGAATTTTTCGTCCTCTCCTCCTAAAAACGTTAATTTACCGTCAATATAAGAAAGGGATTGCGAAAAGGTTTCTGAAAGTTCAGAATTTTTCGTTAACGCCTCCTAAAAATGCCATTTTCCCGTCAATATAAGGAAAGAATACAGCAGGAAATTTGCGATAAGGTTTCTGAAAATTCGGAATTTTTCGCCATCGCCTCCTAAAAGCATCAATTTACCGTCAACGTAAGAAATCAATACAGCAGGAAATTTGCGGAAAGGTTTCTGGAAATTCGGAAATTTCATGGTGTAGGAAAATTCCGTGAAATTCAGGGTTTTTTCCCATCATTTCACAGAAAAGGATCAGAAATGTATGGTTCATTAATTCATGAAAGGTATCACGGAAACTGGCTAGTGAATTTCACAAAAATTTTGCAGTTTATAAGTATCCTCGGCAGCTGTCACGGGCTCACAACAAATTTGCCGAAGGGCACCGTGGAATGTTTCCATACGTCACACCGCACTGGAGTGCATATGTTAACAAATTCTTTTAGCCCCATGACGTTGTGTTGTCGTCAGATTTCATGCTCGTCTTTAAGTTTTAAATAACAATGTATACCTGTGCTTTGGATTTAAAAACAGGCCCTTCGACATGACAAGTAAGTCTTCCAAACCTCTCATTCATTTGATGATTATTATGAAACCAAGAGCTTGATCATTATGAAACCACGTCATTCAAGGAATAAATGGAGAAAATTTAACCTAAATGCTCACTGAAACCCATTTGTCTTCGCAGAAACAATGCATAACAATGCTATCCATATCGCTTATGAGATTGTGTCAGTGTAAGCTTTTCGATGGTGCTTTTTGACGATAACTAACAAGCAGAGATAATCGGATTAGCAGACAGAACAAATCTCCCCATCTCCAATCACGCCCATGGCTTACGGAGGCTTTACCTGATATCAGTCCACCAATGGCGGTTAGAGGATTGCTAGTTGCAAGAAATCTGAGGTAAAGAGATTTCTTCGCCGACTTGTTAAAGGAAAAGGAGAGAAGAAGAAATGAACGGTACTGATGAACAACATTACACTCACGTCCTTATTATGTTGCCGAAACTACTCGACGAAACTTGTGAATAAAAAATATACATATATACATATTTAACGTTGTCATTTCAAACTAAAACTTAGATCTATGTTTTGATTACACTGCCTGACAACTTTATTAGGAACCCTCACGTGGAACATTTAAGTAATACTTTTGGCAGAAGCAAAGCACGTAAAAGAACGTAAACTTCATATAACCTGGATAAGCGATCGGAGCCTGAAATCGGTTATCAAAGTATGATCGGTAAACCTGTTTGTGATCGATCTGACCATTATCAAGATCAACAAGTTAACCACTTAAATAGTATAACTATATTAGTGATCCGAAATTTCTTGTCGTAGAATAGAAATCAAAGTTTCCAAGCTTTCACACATCGGTTGAAGTTTCCAGGTGCGAAAGCTTGGAAACTTTGATTTCTATTCTACGCCAAGAAATTTCGGATCACTAATATAGTTATACTATTTAAGTGCAGTTGGTGTATTGTTCCTTATTATTAATAAGTTAACCACTGCTAGGAAAATGTCCTTACCTCACGGGCGTCGAATTGTATGAAGCAGGGGTGACCGCAGGAAAAAATATCAGAGGCGGCAAGTCAATTTGGTTTGCCAGAAGTGAGTACCCAGTAAATTTTCACAGGGGCAGAGTATTAAATTGTATACTTTTTTCGAGGTTTCGATGGGGGGGGGCGATTAATTGCAAATTGTATCCTGCTATTTTTATTTAAAAGTGTGTGCTGATGTAAAAAATTAAACCAAAAAAAAAAAAAAGGTTATCGCTTTTACTTTGGGGATAAAATAGTATGTACAGTAACTACCAAAAAAAGGGGGGGGGGGAGGGATAATCCACAATCACATATAATGTTTGTTGTAACCACATTTTCCATCTTATTCTTATTTCTTAATTTCAATTTGCAGAAAACAGAAAAGCTAATCTTCTAGGCTGTAAAGCAAAGCTGTTTACAGTTGCAGATGAAAGTCTCCCTAAGACTTTTCAACGCATTTCTATCATGAGCCAGCCTTTTCCAGGTCATTCCAGCATGCTTTTGAATTTTAACCACCTCTCTTAAGTGGTCTTCTTCGGGGTATTTTTCTGTCCCTTGATATCCAGTCTAATATTTCAGTTGTATGACGTAGAAGTCTTGTCTTACTTCTACGTTAATTTAAAACATCAACATACTAAGAAACAGTTCCTAAATGAAAGAAACCTTAACGGCCAGACGAAACATGTAAACAACAGAAGTCAAACTTACGGAAAGAGATGCTTTATTCAGGATGTAGAAAACGCATCGTAGCATAGCATATTGCACTAAACTCTCCACACACCACCCATCGTTTAGACCACTGCGCCACTGTGTCGGCACACACGGAATTTGATAAATTCCACAAGAGTTTTTGTCTTCAACGTAGTCCTTTGATCCTAAAAAGTTCATTTCGTTTATAGGTTTAAGAATCTCTTTAAAATTAAGGGTTTTGAGAATTTTTGAAATCTTGAAGGCAATGTCACAGGAAAATGGAATAATGGCAAAATGCTATTCTCTCGTAATGGGCGCATCACAGGAGTTAACGGAGAGTCCACGTTGCCCCTTTCCGCTTCGTTCACGTCTGAATTCCTTTCCGTGAGCTGTTTATAATTCCAATTTAACGCCATAGTTGCGTACGTGAGTGAGATTGGCACATGTCTGGTTCCATGAGGTGTTACCAATAACTTGCTATTTTAGTGTAAACCATAATCTTATCCTGAAAAACACAGCTTTTTGCTTTCGTAGAGGTATCCATTGTTTGTGAAACGCACTTTAATGTTTAAGGTACGGTGGAAGCTCCGGGATGGCGTATGATGGTGTACGATGGGTGTTGCATACAAACGTACGACACGTGAAACTGCGCAGTTTCTAATTCTGTTAAAAATTCCGTCTCTGCCGGGTGCTTCTAACTTGCAGTTTCCTTCGCCGTTTCTAACTGACAGACAAATCAATTTTCTGATCTTCCGCAAAATGATATTTAGTGGCTGGATCGTCGATCTGTTTTTCTTTTGCAGGGATTAACGATTACTCGTAGGGTTATAAACTACTGTTCATAAAAACTGCAACACCATGAAAGACTGACGATATTAGATTGAAACTTACAGGATTTTGTACAACAGGTTTGGGACATACAAATGATGTATGACAATCCGTTTTTTTTTGTTTTTTTTTTTTTTTTGGTGTAAATATGACAAGGATGATAAGTTAGGTAACTTCCGAAAACTTGAAAATTTCGTTGTCCTGGAGTGGGAATCGAACTCGCGTCTTCCAGATAGCGTCCGGGTATGCTAAACACTACACCTCCTAGAACGACCAAGTCTCAAGTTTCCGATTAATTTGAATATAACCATCACAGGATTCGCTAGTCGAAACAACCGGCATTCATGTTTAGCGAATCTGGAGGTTAAGAATATTATCCAGTGATTACCCGGAGGATCAGATAAATCATGAAAGAAATACGGGATTATACCATATAATAGAAATTTTGAAGATGACGATCCAGGAAGACGAAATTTTCAAGTTTTCGGATATTAGCTGACTTACCATCCTGGTAATCTCTACACCAAAATAAAAAAAAATGAAAAAGGATTGTTATCTTCAAAATCTGTATTATATGGTGTAATCCCGTATTTCATTCATGATTAAAATATCAGTGTAAATAAGCATGAGGTTTCGTAGTAGCGCCCTCTGAACTGTCCGGTCTTGGGTATGAAGAGCTGGCTCAAATGAGATGTTGCAATCAATGAAGAGCCGACATTGAGTCGAAAGGGTGTTTCTTGTGTCTCACTATGCCCTGTCGCTGAAGAAGATTGCATTATGAACAACTGACGGACTTGAGCGAGGAAGGATTATTGGGATGATAGAAGCTGGATTTTCTTACTGAGAAATTGCCAGTCATACGGGAGGACAAGCCAGTGCAGTTATGCGAACGTGACGTCAGTGGACGGATGAGGTTCGGACGCTCAGAAATCCGGAAAATGGAACTCAAAATCGCACGACTGCACGGGATGACAGACACCTCTACCGCATGACAGTGACCGATCGCACACCGACATTCACGGTGTTAGCACAGAAGCAGAGTATTGTCACAGGTCAAACAGCACAGTTCGACGCCGTCTGCTTAACAGACGACTGGTCTCTAGCAACCCATTGCTGCGCACTCCTTTGACTATCAACCACAGACGTTTTAGGCTGCAATAGGGTCTCGAAACGCCGAGGGTCGTGCTTTCCGACGAGTCATGATTCAACTTAATGCACCATGATAGTCGCAAAGTACCTTCCAGCATGCACTTTGCTGGGTCATACCGGCCCAACTCCAAGCGTCATGGTTCGGGTTGCCACTGAGTTCAATCCGGGATCTCGCCTGAAATGAATTAAGGGAGCCCTCAACAGCCAGCGATACATCAGGGATGTTTTAGAAGCAGAGATGATATAGCAGGAAAATTTTGGACCACATGTGGTCCGGAATGTCCAACAGCTCTTCCATGCACGGTAGATACTGCTCCTCTCCTGGCCTGCACGTTCTTCGGATATGTTCCCGATCGAACCTGTCTCGGACATGGTAGCTAAGCGACTGGTCCGCCAGCAAGTCACCGCAGATGAACTCTGGTCTCGAGCATTCTGGCTGACAATTCTCCAAGACGATATCACAAACCACTTCCATTCAATGCCACACCGTGTAGAGGATGTTACACTGGCGGACCAGTTGCTTAGCTACCAAGTCCGATCGGGGACAAATCCGAAGAACGTGCAGGCCATGGGAAGAAGCAGTAACTGCCGTGCATCGAAAAGGTCTTATACATTCCGGATCACACGAGGTCGAGTATTTTCCTGCAGGAATATAGCGCCAGGACAATTCTCCAGTACGAGTGCCCGAGGTGACTTCACAGGATAATGATTCTTGACGAGTGGTTGCTGTACAGATTTCTGTTGGTACAATTTTTTTTCAATAAGCCTCTCTTTCGCTCAGGTCAACATTTCAGTTGCCTCTTCAGAAAATAGCATTCTCAGCTGTCAGGAAGATGGATGGTTTTTAAGATGCATTTTTTCTGCTGGAATATAGCGCCATGATAATTCTCCAGTACGAGTGCTCGAGGTGGCTTCACAGGACAATGATTCTTGACGAGTGGTTGCTGTACAGATTCCTGTTGGTACTTTTTTTCAATAAGACTGCCTTTCGCTCAGATCTACATGTTAGTTGCCTCCTCAGGAAATAGCATTCTCAGCTGTTAGGAAGATGGATGGTTTTTAAGATGCATGTTTCTGCTGGAATATAGCGCCAGGATAATTCTCCAGTACGTTGTGGATGTGGCTGCACAGGATAATGATTCTTGACGAGAGGTTGCTGTACAGATTCCTGTTGGTACATTTTTTCAATAAGCCTGTCTTTCGCTCAGGTTTACATGTCAGTTGCCTCCTCAGGAAATAGCATCCTCAGCTGTCAGGAAGATGGTTAGTTTTTAAGATGCATTTTTCTGCTGGAATATAGCACTAGGATAATTCTCCAGTACGTTCTCGAGGTGGCTTCACAAGATAATGATTCTTGACGAGCGGTTGCTGTACAGATTCCTGTTGGTACATTTTTTTGTCAATAAGCCTGTCTTTCGCTTAGGTCTATATGTCAGTTGCCTCCTCAGGAAATAGCATTCTCAGCTGTCAGGAAGATGGATTAATTGCTGTCAAGGGTCCTATACTAACATTCAAGATGTGCATCAGTGAAAAGCGTTAGGCTTTGAGACTGATTTCCAAATGTCTAAAAATGAACTTCAACAAAGAAAAATAGTTATGGGAAAAAATTCGTACCATTTTTATATGAGACGATTAAAATGCTGACCCGGCCTGACCCGAAGAAGCAGCTTATGTTGCTTGGTCTGAGTTACCCGAGATCAATTCGACATCGAGCACGAACCTAGTGTTCGGTGTTGCTCGTAACGATGTTTGGTGATATGTCGGTTATCCTATACTAGAATAATAATTGTCACTTGTTATTGTCGAGATAACCCATAATCAACTTGTTACAGAAATACGCAGAGTAATAAATAAACTTCTTGGTTGGTAAACCCAGGAAAAACAAGCTGGAGAATATTGAATACAGGACATAAAATACTTCTAATAACATTTATTTTCTCTATACTGACACGAGACAATCCTGGCGTCTTGCTCCGATTACTCAAAATCCCTCTTTCGCGATATTAATTCCTATTTTTCCCTAAGTCTCTTACGCGTGCGTTCCTAAAGTCTTTCACTTCCCCGTGGTTATACTACTCGGTCGTTGGCTAACTTAAAAGCATCTCCCCTCGACGCGCGCTGAAACTCTGGCTTCTCGAGCTCAGTATTACTGCTTCGCGGTCTCCGCAAAATCCACTCCTCTTCTTCGCTTCTCTTCCATGACTCTGTTTCCCGACCAAAATTTCGCCACTCTCTAAACCCACTCTGCCCCCGGGCGAAAGTAAAAGCACTCCCACCCACTGCAAGCATTCCTACTGTCGCAACCTGCTTCCTGGGCCTGGGAAAAGTGGTGTCCGCTAAATCAAAGCTAATGCTCGGAAGGGTTACAAGAAAATGCGACGTCCTTTTCGGAAGTGCGATCAAAAGACCCGAAAACCTGCAAATGGTTTTCTATCACCCCAGGTGTCTATCCGAAATAAAGGGTACGTTCCGCTGAATGCTCGACGCATTGTTAACTCCCTGAGAAAGATGTCTGCAAATGGGACAAAGAAGCGCCTACCCAAAGATTGCTTGATGAGGGAAATGAAAATGTTGCTCCCAAGCACGATGAAGCAAAGAAAAATAAATAGCACGGTGTTACGAGGATAGATTTAATATAGGTGTTACGAGGATGGATTTAATATCACTATCAAAACCTGTTATATTAAATTCTCGTAACACTAACCCGATGTTGGGCCAGGCTCGGGTTTACCCCAATCTCTGCCACCGTGCTGATTTCATCGCATTTTACTTTGAGCATGGAGAAGTGTTATTATATATGTAAAACTTGATGACGTTTGTGTCGGCGCTTTTCAGCATTAATGTATTTCGTGTCCCACACATCATATTCGTTTGGTTACAGCGGCAGTGAGCGTACTCTGCATTTTAATAAAACCAATTGACGTTAACGTCCTTATTCTCATTGTCTCTATCAAAGTTCCGAAACTCGTTGTTTTGAAGGAACTGTTGAATAATTCACGAAGTGGGTAGATAATCTCTACACATCTTTTAGTGAGTGGTAAAACAAATGTCCGTAGATTCAGTTTGGACAAGAGATTTGAGCAGCATGATTTATAAAAATTTGAAGGCTCTTAATAATATCTGTGGCATTTCCTCGAACTGCCTCTTTACATAGCCAATATCACATCAATTTTCATAAGTTCACACGAGACTAAATCCGAATAAAACGTCAGCGAAAAATCACTCATTCTGAGCTCGAAACAATCAGCACTTAAACTTCCGCTGTTGTCTTTAGTCCTAGAACGGAAAACCGTTCTCTTTACTGAAGTGCCGAATGAACGTGGAAGACCAATAAAATATATCCATACGCGCGTGACTAATTTTGCGTAGTGTTGCCGAACGCATGTAGATTGGGGCAGTAGACGATGGCTATCTGTCTAATTGTGTCGCCATTTCCTATGTCTCGCTTGACGAGAGCAAGAGCGATGGGTGAGATGCCCTGGGGTGTTATTTTTCTTAGGGCTACTTTGGAATCGTCAAGAGCATTCTAAGTAGGTTGTTGGTGTTTAAAGGGTTGCACCGAGAGACAAATTTGAAATTTATGTAAATATTTTTCTCTCCGAAATCTCTCTGTTCGCCGTACCGAAGTGAAGTTCCCACATTTGTTTGCCCGAGTCGCTAACAGCTAAGTAGAAGTTCATCATTGCAAGGGAATTATTTTAGCGAATTAGTAGGTAGTCCATCATATTTGCATGGTACTTACTCAAGTATTCTGAGTACGTCTTGTCTTCAATTTGTGCCTCGAATAGAGAAAGAAGATGCCATGAGACTTAACTGTTTGCAGCTTCAATGGTGTGCAATAAGGTTCTTATCATGTATTCCGCGTGCGGTCTTTTGTCGTTCTCAGTTAGCTGATGTCGACAGTTCCCCGAAAGACGTCATTTGTTTTTGTTTTCAGAATTGAAGCAGTAAGATGGTCGTTAGCTAATCGCATTTCATCTCTTGTGCTGATTTCGACGATTCAGAAGGAAAAAGACATCACTTGAATAATCATGACAACTTTACATAATGTGTTATGAATTTAATATGGGTGTTCAGCAAGCGATAAGTCACAACACCTCACGAATCTTGATTGTGCATCGTCCTCTGGCAGTGAAAAAACAAGCCGCACGTGTGGCCGAGCGGTCGCACCTGACCATTCGTCCTAGATCGGCCCTGATTCGAAGCACGGTCAAAGCATAACTGTGGCTTGTCTTACGGCGCTTGGCTGTCCCCATTCTAGAGCCAGTGGCCCTAACTTAGGAGCGGGAGGCTCCTTACACTACTGTTTGAGAAAATTCCAACCCCAAGGATGAATCGCGTTATTGAAATGAAATTTATATCACAGATTCTTCATGTTACAGGAGATAACTGATTACATTCATACAGTAATGCAAGATTTTTTGCTTCAAAACTTATTATCGAGTGAAAATAATTTCAGTGACTGAGAGAATTAGTACAAAAAAAGAAAAATTCGTTAAATTGGCCTCATTGCATGATTTTTACCCAGGCGCGACGCTACGTGGGGGGCTGTGGTGGGCTTCAGTCCACCCAACTTTTCTTTGAGCCCACCCTTTAGCCCCCACTCCCCTTCCTCTCCAAAAATATTTAAGCTGCTAGAACATATGGCTGGTACAACCGTCTAAAATTTTAGGGAACTTGGATAAGCGTACCTGAATTTTTCGAATTCACAGAAATTTTCTTAAATAAAATGAATTTTTTGGTAAATTTAATGTTCGTACTGGAAAATACAGGGTGTGCCATATAAAAGAGGCCCGAGTATAATGAACGACAACAGTCAGGCAATGTTACTATACATGGTAAAGAATAGTTGAAATGGCAGAAAACAGGAGCAATTTACATGCGTTTACAACAATTGCTGAAAGTGCTGTCCTCCGACATCAAGACACAGCTGCACACGACGGAACATGTTGTTCGTAACGCGCCATAACTCATCGGCCGTAATCTGGGCTATGACATCCGTAATGTCCACTTTTAATTCATCAAAGTTGTGTGGATTAGTTGCGTACACTTTCCCTTTCAATTCCCCCACACAGATAAAAGTCACAGGTGGAGAGATCGGGTGATCTGGGTGACCATATAGTCCCTTCGATACAGCATCCGTTTTTCAAATTCAGGAGTTTTAAGTTCTTGGAGCGCCATAACTTTGTAAGGCCGAAAATGCAAATCCACTTTAAGTATGAGTCGGCATGACGTAGCAGATATTCCCGTTGCAGACGATAATCGGCGAATCGGCTTCCGAGGGCTTTGTAACATCATTGTGCACACATCCTTGATATTGTCTTCAGTACGAATTGTCTCGGGTTTGTTTCTTTTCCTGTTGCACACCGTGCCGGTTTCACGAAATTTCCGCACTAACTTCTGTACCACTGATTTCGCCGGTGCTGCACAATGTGGAAATTTTTCTGCAAAGAACTCATTTAAAACCTTGTATGAATTATTTCTGAAATACTAAGCAACAAATATTGAAGACTCGTGCGACATTAATCACTGAAGCGATGAAAGATTTCCGTCTTTAGCACGATTTAATGATTAAAAGATGAGAAATATATACAATTAAAAACAATTAAAACCATGAACACTTTCGAGGCAGCGGCTGCCTCTTCTTCAGATGTAATAAATAGATACACATTTAATCTATATATATTATAGATCATTGCATTGTGGGAAGCATGGTAAGTTAGCCAATAGTAATCTACATGCGTCAAAAATGTTGCGTATACTGTTGGCCCAATGGTCTGAAGAAGAAAACATGGAAATATACAATAGAAATAAATGGTGTAGGGTGAACATTCAATTTTAAGTTTATATTACAATTTATAATTTACATTTTTAATAAGGGATTTCCAAACGTTGTGTAACTCATAGGGGGCATGTTCATTACAACATTGCGCACCGGAGGCCTCTATATACACTCTTTCAGCAATTAAAAGATCACCAGGTTTACTAGGAGTATTAATTATTCTAACATTGCTCCAGTCGGGATTAAGATCATCTTGTGTAACAGATTTGGCTAGTGATGTACAATACATGCCTGTTTTAATATTGTATTTGTGTTCTTTAATTCGTAATGCAATATTGCGTTTTGTAGAACCCACATAATTAGAAGCTGCTTGTCCTGTAGTTGCCTTAACCAGAGGGATATTGTAAATACCCCACTGTCCCATTTTGCTATTCCGTTCACGATCCTTACGAACTACTGAAAATAAGTTTCGTGTGCGTGAACCAAACTTCAAGTCATATGGTTTACATAGTTGTGTTAAGGCTCTCGTTAAATGTGGATTGTATTGCATAGAGCCAACATATATGGAATTGCAGTTGGAGTTTCTTAACAGGGTAGTATGTAGGGCATATTTGACCTTGCCAAACACTTGCCTAATCAGATATTTAGGGAACTCATATTGCTCAGCCAAACCAAAAATGTAGTTAACTTCTTGCTGAAATAATTCAGTAGTTGATGAATGTGAGTGAGCTCTTCTAAACATATAGAATAATGCTGTCAACTTATGTTGTTTAGGGTGTGATGAATGATAAGGTATTAAAACAGGTGTATGATTGGGTTTTCTATATACACAAGTGGTAATGCAGTTAAGGCTATAGTCCTTACGAATAAGAATATCCAAGTAAGGTAAGCAGTTATTAGCTTCAAATTCTATCGTGAGCCTGATAGTTGGGAACATGGATGATAGTTCGTTGGCGAATAAGTGTAAATCATCCCGGTTGTGAGGCCATGCAACCAGGATGTCGTCAACGTACCTTAAATAAAGCAACGGGCGGTGAGGGAAGGAACCAATGACCTGATTTTCAATGTGCTGTAACAAAATTTCAGCTAGAACAGCAGACAGGGGGAACCCATTGAGGAGCCCTCCAACTGTTGATAAAGGCTGTCTTTAAATTTGAAATATGAACGTTTCTTAACAAGACGAAGTGCGTTCATAATAGCATTAATTTCTGAACTCGGGATATGGGAATCAGCAAGTTTTGCCTCAATAATCTGATGTGTGGCCTTAACAGGTACATTAGGGTACAATGAGACCACATCAAGAGATGCCAAAATGAAAGGCTGCGATTGTGGCTGAAGCGATCGCAGTCTTTCTATAGCCTTTGTGGAACTTTTAATAGAATAAAATGAATCCACAGTATAAGGGGCTAAATATTGTGCCAAGGCTTTTTCTATGGGTCTGGTTGGGCTAACATAGCATGACACCAGAGGACGAATGGGAAAATTCTCTTTATGCAATTTAACCCGTCCGAACATATCAGGCACACGATAGCCGGGGGAGGGGTGAATGCATGTGAAAAACCTTCAGGAAAAGAATAAGCCTTTTTAAGTCTTTGAAGAGCCGCTACCGTGACCTGACTAGGATCACTTTGAATGGTTTTGTGTGGAATAGTGTTAATAACTTCATGCATTTTTTTAACATAGTCACAATTATTCAACAACACAATCTGACTAGATTTGTCTGCAAGCACAATAGACAAGTCATTATTATTTTTGAGTTCAACCAATTGTCTCTGCTCTTGAATAAGATCAGGTTGTGGGATAGGGTAACAAGAGTCATGTTGTAAGGTATGGGCCATTATCACTCTGGCGTAATCCTTATGCTGTTCAGGAATACATTTAACTATGCTTTCCACCTGGGTAATAGTGTTCAGTATGGATCCTTTCTTTGGTGGATAAGAGAATTTTGCTCCCTTATTTAAGGCATTGGTTTGCAGACGGTTAATTTCAATATTACTGAGATTTTTAAACTTTGTTAGAGCTTGGTGTTTCGGTCTACCATGGTAGGTACGACGGTAGTCAGTTTGTTTTCCGACACTTTTGTCGACTAACATACACAGTTTCTTGATATGGGTGCAAGTCAGAGTCAGTATTTCATATGCATGCATATGAAATACTGTTCCACAATAAAAATCCGCTGTTCCGTACTTAAAACCATTTCCGTTGCCTTTGTTCTCTCTTCACTTACACTTATGATAGCGTACCTACACTGCTCTGGCTGTGACTAACCACTCCGGAGAATTCCTTTGCAGCTGTACACGCAGAAACCGGTTACAAGTGGAACAAACGGGTTTAACTGGAAACCCGCCAAACAACTTTAACCCGCCTAACAACGGCTGACCACGGGGCCTCTTTTATATGGCACACCCGATAGAAGGACTACTCTGAGCGAAATTCTAAGACAATAGTAGAAACGCACCATTTTTATAAATATAGTTTAAAAGAAGAGAGAGAGGGGGGGGGAGAGAGAGAGAACCGTATGACAGCAAAAAAAGAAAAATGACAGCCTTATGACAGAAAAAAGAAATATAAGAAAGGTAAAATTTCGAAGAAATAGTAATTTGCCATAGAGATTCATTATCCATGTTTCCCATAATGCATACGTTTTAACCCTTTAAGCGGCTGATGTGCCTGAACCAAATGGTGCCTAACATTTTCTGCTCTCCCCCAAACAGAAATGTTCACATAGCAGCCGGGTTCTACGACAGTTTCTGCGAAACAGTTTCTTTCATTTCTCCTCATATCAGCAGTAGCGACCATAAACCTGTTACGGGTGATAAGCGTTCCCTTCAAGCCTATTATTCTCTGCTCCACGACTCATCACATGATGGAAAATGACCTGTTGTCCCTCTGTCTTGGTGTATGATGCACCCAATGGCACGATACCCCTCCCCTGTCATGATGTACGATGTACCCAGTGGTATAATGTCCCCCTGTCGCGGTCATCATGCCATTCGATAGAAACAAGTGGCTCGAACATCTTCTCTCTCCTTTCTTAGGTTAGCCGGAATTTAGGTTGTTTGGTTGATAGATGTTAATGGCGCAAGGGCCATGGTTGGTCAAAGAGCGCCAAACAAACGACATCAAAACAAAACATAATCAATAAAAAACGTACACAAGGTTAAAAACAGGCTGATGTGGTAAAAATGAAACATGAGAGTGAACAAGTTTGAATCTAGATGAGTTTAAAAAAGTCAATTTCCCGTAAAAACGAAAACACTGCGTTCATGTCGCAGGCTTCGCCAATAATAACTTGCAGCGTAGCTGCTCCTTCGTCCAACAGATGAGAGTGAAAATGACGAAAACGATGATTACAAAACCGAACACAAGTACACAAAACATGAAGGACAGTGAGACGACAGTTGCACGCCTCACACACCGGGACACTCTCGCCACACAGCAAAAAGCGGTGAGTAAAACGACAGTGCCCAATGCGGAGACGTGCAAGAACAACTTCCTCACGACGGTTCTTCCGCAAACTAGACTTCTATAGTCCGATCTGTGGTTTGATGGAATGCAGCTTATTGCTGCCCTGCTGAGACCACAGGGACTGCCACTCGTCCAGGAGAAATGTCCGGATCAAAGGTCTAAAATAGCGGGAAGACAGTGGCAGCCGAGCTGGCGACATGGAGGAAACAGACCTGGCAGAGAGATCTGCCAGCTCGTTACCCCGGATCCCAACATGGCCAGGAACCGAACAGAATCGGACCGCAGGAAGCCATCACCCTCCAAAGTTCCAAGAAGACGACGGACATCACGAATGACAGGTGAGTCCGTGTCCTCCGGAGAAGATAAAACCTGGATGACGGACTGGGAATCAGAGCAAACCATAGCTCGACGATGCGATCGATACTGTATGTGGCACAAAGCGAGGTGTACCGCACGCATCTCTACCGAAAAGACGGTGGATTCAGGAGGAAGCCTCTCAGCATGTGAGGCATCGCCACACACAAAAGTGGATCCAACGACATCCCCGGACTTCGAGCCATCGGTGAACACAGGCACGAAATCCGGGTAGACAGACTGTAATTCAGCAAAGAGCTGCTGGTACACTAGAGCAGGAGTGGACGACTTTGGCCACACACAAAGAGAAAGGTCAGCCGTTGCTTAAACAGGCTGCCAAGGAGGTTGGTTGAAAAAGGTGGTCAAACCAATCCTGGACAAGTTTAGACCAGCATCGCGCACTATGGCAGACATCCGAATCCCGAACGTCGGAACACAGGAGGGGCGGTGGGAAAACAAGCGGACACAGTCAGGTTGGAAGATGGAACCATGCAGTGGATGATCAGGAAGAGATTTCAGTTTTGTATAAAACTGAAGAGACAACAGCTTACGACGGATGCATAACGGCGGCTGACGAGCCTCCGCATACAGGCTATGTACGGGAGAGGTACGGAAAGCACCAGTACATAGCCGCAATGCCTGGTGATGGACGGGGTCCAAAGGCCTTAAAACCGATGGACGTGCTGAACCGTATGTAATGCATCCGAAGTCTAACTTCGACCGAATAAGAGAGTGGTAAATGCGAAGCATTGAGCACCTGTCAGCCCCCAAGATGTTCGAGAGAGGACCTTCAGGATACTCAATGACTTCGTGCACTTCACCTTCAAAGACTGAATGTGAGGCCGGAAGGTGAGTGCTCGGTCAAAAGTTAGCCCAAGAAACCTGGCCTCTGACACCACAGGGATGGTAGAACACCCCAGACGGAGGCTGGGGTCTGGGTAAAGACCCCGTTTCCGGCAAAAATGCACGCAAACGGTCTTCTGCGACGAGAAGCCAAATCCATTTTGGGAAGCCCAGTGAGAGATCTTGGTAATGGCAGACTGGAGCTGTCTCTCGATGGTGCGCATGTTAACAGAGGCGCAAGAGATCTGCAGATCATCCACGTACATGGCTCCACGAACCGTCGGAGGAAGCAGTTTGAATATGTGATTCACACGAAGGATGAACAGAGTGACTGATAAAATGGAGCCTTGAGGTACATACACCCTGTTCTTGCGGGTACATCGGAGAGAGGGTCGACCCGACGCGCACACGGAAGCTCCGGTCCTGGAGAAATCCGGCGATGAAAGATGGTAAGTTTCCCCGCAATCCGCACTCGTGCAGATCACGGAGAATGCCGTATCTCCAGGTGCGGTCATAAGTTTTCTCCATGTCGAAGAACACGGAGACCATGTGCTGACGCCGGACAAACGCCTCCCGGACAGATGACTCAAGGCGAAGATGATGATCTGAGGTGGATCGGAATTTTCGAAAACCACTCTGATGAGGAGAAAGAAGGCGACGTGATTCCAAATAAAAAACCAAATGAAAATTGATTATGCGCTCTATAGGACTTTGCAGAGGCAGCTCGTCTTAGCAATTGGTCGGTAGTTCAACGGGTTAGCGGGATCTTTACCAGGTTTGAGAACAGGAACGACAATGGCAGTGTGCCAAGATTCGGGAAAGTCATGCTCGTGCCCGATCCTGTTAAACAGGACTAGCAGACATTCAAGAGAGGATGGAGAAAGGTGCTTCAGCATTTCACAATGGATGTTATCCGGTCCGACAGATGTTCGGCCGGACCGATTCAGGGCAATCTTCAGTTCGACGGCAGTCAGCGGGCTGTTATAATCGTCAGCGGAAAACGGTCCAAAGGAAACCTTGGACCGTTCAAGCCGCGGCTGTAACTGCCGGAACGAAGCAGGGTAATTGCTGCTGCTGGACACCGAAGAAAATGCGGCGCCCAGACAGTCAGCAACACGCTGAGCGTCAGCAACCGTTCCCCCATCACTCTCGAGAATGGAGATTTCCCCAGAAGGGTACTTACCCCGAATCTTGCGGATCCTGTCCCAAACGATCTTAGAGCTGGTAGTGGTGTTAATCCAGGATACGTAGCGTATCCAAGATTCCCGTTGACTACGACGACGTACCAATCGCGTGTAAGATTTGGCATTCTTGAAAGCAAGTAGGTTCGCGTCGGCGGGGTACCAAAGAAACCTACCCCAAGCCCGATGTTGGGCCTGACGAGCTGCCTTGCAAGCGGAATTCCACCAAGGTCGAGGGCAACGTGGAAGTTTAGTCGAAGTCTTAGGGATGGTAAAGTCTGCCGCTTGCACAATACAATCCGTTACCGCCGCAACAGCTTCATCGATCGTACCCGAGGTCACCATGTCTGGAGTAATGGTCACTGAAGCCTTGAATGAGTCCCAGTTGGCTCGATCGATAGCCCATCTAGCAGGGCGAGTAGGATGACCGTACCCGTCACCTGCTAGACGGAGAAAGATGGGAAAGTGATCACTGCCAAGGGGATCATCAGACACGCTCCAGGACCAGTCAGGATATAACGATGGCGAACTCAAGGACAGATCAATGACTGAGTACGAGCGGGTATGTTCATGAAAATAAGTGACTGCCCCAGTGTTGTGGAGACAGAGGGACGTGTTGGAGAGAAGGGACTCAACAACACGGCCCCTGGAGTCACGAGAGCTAGAACCCCACAACATATTGTGTGCATTAAAATCTCCGAGGTTGAAGAAAGAAGGCGGCAACTGGGCGACTAAATCTTCCAGATCTGAAAGGCTCACGGCTTCAGCTGGAGGCAGGTAGATGGAACAGACCGTGAACAGGGTGTTCACAGAAAGTCTCACTGCCACTGCCTGCAAAGTCGTCCGAAGGGCAACCGCAGTGACAGGAACATCATGAGGAACAAAAACGGCCACTCCTCCGAGGGCGATAACACCGTCCTCATGATCCTTGCGGAAAATAGAAAATCGCCGCAGCGGAAGAGCGTCCGTTGGGCGAAGCTTTGTCTCCTGGAGGCAAACGCACACAGGTGTGTGCGAAAACAGTAAGCCCTTCAGATCATCAATTCGTGGTCGCAGACCTCGGCAATTCCACTGAAGGAGCGTAGCCATAAAGAAAAATAAAAGGAAAGGATGAAAAATGAAAAAGACAGACGACTAGAAGGTCTCCGAGTCGTCCATCAGCTCCTGACCAACTGCAATGTCCGGAGGTATCACAGGGCTGTGCTTACTCACACAGGGCTGAGCTACCGGGGTTTTGGTAGTTTTACCCTGCTCTGTTTCTGAGGGGAGGATCCGGATTTCCCCTTTTCCGGCTTCTTCCGAGTTGCGCCCGGGACCTGGGTCCCAGTGCTGGCAGAGGATATTTTCTGCACAGATGATGTTTTAGGCGTTGATGCTGAAGGCGCCTTGGATTCAACGCGACGAGACTTGAGTGCCTCCAATCCGGCAGCAACGATGTCCTCAAAATCATAAGGACACCGCGCTGGGATAGTCACCTCAGTCTGCACCGCAACAGTAGCCTTCTGGACCACAACCGATGCATAGGAGCGCCGGCCTGTTGGTAGAGGAGCTATCCGCCGTCTGGCTTCAGGATAAGACAGATGTTCAGTCATCTTCAGGCGTTGGATAGCCGGCTCCTCGATCCACTTTGGGCACTGCTTAGAAGAAGCCGGGTGAGATCCTCGCAATTGACACAGTGATCTGAGTCAGCGGAGCAGTCCGCCAAAGAGTGTTCAGGCGACCCACAGCGCCCACACTTTGCTACATTACGGCAAGACTGCTGGGAGTGACCGTAATGCTGGCACTTGAAACATCTCAAGGGGTTCGGGATGTATGGTCGAACATCGAGACGCAAGTACCCCGCCTTAATGAAAGTTGGCAGGGTAGGGGAGTCAAATGTGAGCACGATGTTCCGGGAGGGAATAGACTTCCCATCCCACCGGAAAATAATACGCCGAACCCCAGTGACATGTTGTTCCCCAAGTTCTTCCAGCAATTCCTCATCGCTGCACTCCAGCAGGTCGCGGGAGTTGATAACACCGCGAGAGGAATTGAGGAAACCATGGGAAGATATTTGGACTGGAACGTCCAGCAGAACGGTCGTCTCCAGCAAGGTGGCACTGTGGCGTGGATTTGATGTCTCCACAAGAAGATCCCCTGACGGGAGCTTCTTAACACTCTTTGGTGAGCCCGCAACGGCCTGAAGAGCCTTATTAATCCAGAAAGGACTCTTCGAACTGAGGGATTGTGCAGGATCAACAGAATGAATTAGAAGAAACTGAGCATTGCAGTTGGAACTGAGTAGTTTCTTAGTGGAGGAGGGTGTCCCATTCTCCACACGGCGCTTCATAGTGACAGCTTGGGAAACACATTGTTTTGCCATGAGGGAGAAAAAAATATTTGTCCGCCAATCTCCCCACCCACTACCGAGCCCAACAAGGGAGAGCCGGAGGTCCGCAAGCCCAAGCGGACGCAGGACACGGCTCTAGGGATAGCCAGCGGATATAGCAAGTTGATAGGGCAGACATGCGCTCGGCCTGCACCCAGACTTTCCCATGTCTGGGGAACACCCCTTTGGCATGCCCACCCTACCCTCAAACTCACCCAGCCAAACAGAACGACAAGCCGCTAGACGTCTGGACGTCACTCGGCCACAGACTTTCTGACTAGGAGTGGGTTAGCTCCCAGCCTCCCGTTTAGGGTGAAGCAGAGGTCAAAGAGGAGTGTTGGCATCTGGAGACAACTACAATCCGGCCCCCAGATACCTCAGCCTTCAGCATCTTCTCTTCCACCTGTACGGGTCACCGCACACGGCAAACGTGCAGGTAGGACTAAGCTAACCAGCTCCGAAAGAACAGAAAATGTAACATAAAAGAGAAAAGACTGGGAAGGAAACGAGGAACAAAACCCGGAGCTGGTGCACCTCATCACAACCTCAGCAGCCTACAACTGAGGCGGGCATATGTCAAGATAGGAACTAAAGACGAAAAAGCAAAATTATAAAAGAAAATCGGCTCGGGCCGTGGAGACGCCATCCCCCATCAGCTGGATGAACAGCTGTCCCTTTGGTGATTTTTTTTTTTTTTTTGATTGAAGGTTTAACGACCACCGTGAGCAACTCAATGGGCTATAAGCAGTCGCCCGTCCCTAATTTAGGGTCACAGGTTCCAGGGAAGGGATAGAGCCAGTGCCGTAAGACAAGCACAACATCCATGCCTGACTGGGATTCGAACCCGGACCCCTTACGGACGAATGATCAGAGGCCAACGCCTTAGACCACTGCGCCACCGGGGCGGCCTTTGGTGATGGTATCGTTCAAGAGGAAACGAAAAGTATTCCGTCACAAGGTGAGCTCTGGCCGTGGGGCCGCCGCTCCCCAAATAACTGGAAAACCAGTTATCCCCGTGCCGGGTAGCCGGAATTTAGTCAGAAAGGATTAGTGTCAATCATCCCTCTAAATGGCCACTTTGAATAACAAAGCTAAGAGGAAAGCAACGCTTTCTGATGCGCAGCTTGATCGTCCCAGCCGTTTCCGGCCCCCTTCTTAGACAGCGAATGTATTCGTCCGTGCTGATTTCAGCTCATATTGCTAACCCCGAGTTAATTCGTTCCAGCCGGTTAAAGTGTTAATAAATACTACGTACAGCATGCACCTGAAAACTATTTTTGATTAGCGGTAATATTATCAGCGTCAGGTGAAATTCCCATGAGCTGAACTTTTTGCCAAACTTTCTGCATATCTCTTCAAAATTTATGCCCCCTATCATGTTTATCCCCTATAATAACCCACCCAGTTCTGAGCAGCTGGCGTCGCCACAGATTTTAAAATAAAACGAAAGTCACACCGATTTGTTATCATGGCAAAAGTTGAATTCAAGCCAATGTTCACAAGTAGCCAGGGTCACTAAGCACGTTATATCTCAATCCTTTCAAGTGCAAGCAGCGAAAGAAGTTTTAGTACTGCACGGAGAATATTTGAAGAAAGAACTAATTTAAAGTCTGAGAAGAGCCGGAGAAAGCTTTTCTTATCTGGAGGGGCGGGACTTGAAATTACGCCCCTTCGAGTTCAAAAGTTCCCCACTTCCACTCTACTACCCGTTTTCACTTTCATGTCTCTATTACGGGAAAGCATTATCATCCTTCAAAAATCTCACTTCCGGTTTTTCACATAATTTTACTAAAACTGTAAAAACTATATAAATACCCAAGAGTCAACGGTGATAAATGCAGTGTAACTTGAATAATTCGAAGCTGAAGGGACCACAAAAATAATTCGAATTATCGACAAATTCGAATTAGGCAAGTTTAAATATGGGCACATTCAAGTACTGTAAGAAAAACATATCTATTTATAACATACAAAAAAAAGTACAGTACTGTAAATTTACATATTTTTTGTAAAAAAAAACCCCCGTAAAATTTTGGCTTGCTTCTTGGAATTTATGTTATGGTTAAGTGTAAATTCCTCAACTTTATCGAGTGAATGAAATAAAGAGTCACTTACATTCTGCTGTCCCTCAATAAAGTTCCTTAACTGTTGGAAGTGAACCAAGGCCTCTACTGAATTTGGAAGGCGCTCTTCCGGAAATTCTGACCGTTTCAGTTCTTCATCTGAAGATACACAGCAGGTGTTCTTATAACATCAGCCAAGATCTCATCATCTGTGAGCTCACCACAAAGAGCTAAATTATCATCGACTCTCGCAAAGGCCTCATACGGTACATCACGGCCTACGTCTTCCCAGTAATCCACAGTGGATATGATCTCCTCGCTACCATTACCTTGATGTAGTTGAGACTCATCATCGGTGTGCTGGAAGCTTGCTTTTCCGAAGCAGTTTCAGGTTTAACTTGTTGCTTCATCGAGAACAGTACGTATCCATTTTAAAAGGTAATTTTTAAAAATACGAGAATACGAAACTGGGGTTTTCTTCGAATTAAACAAAAATAGTTCGAATTAAAGGGTTTTTTTTTGAAACATTATTTATATAGAAAATTCAAGGGACCAAATGAAAAATTCGAATTAACCAAGAATTCGAATTACAAACGTTCGAATTAGACAAGTTACACTGTATCAAGTAAAACGTATTCGCAGAAATTCTGAATGACAGATAAACCACCTCCGAACGAATGAGTATTAGAGAGTGAACGTAACAATAAGCAGACGCTTTCGGGGTAGGGTTTGGAAAAATTCCGCTCAAAGTTAAAAAAAAAACGCTTAGAGGAGCTTTACACGAATGACTGATTAGCTCTTCATCTTTACTGCGTGTTCGGAAAGATCACGGAAGTTAGACATATCTGCACCATGGTGCCCATGTACGGTAAAAAGAGAGACGGAAATTGGATTACGCCCTTTCAGTTTTTAGACTGTACTACTGATATTTTCATGATAACACTAATTCTAATTGCTTCTTTCTCTGAGGAACTTTTGATGCATGTATATGTAGTAAAAACAGGAAAATAGTTGGGTATTACTGGTAGAAAGTAACAATAAAATTTCCCATTGCACTTTGGTGAACAGCATACATGCGGACAGTAAGGAAAAGTACGAAAGGCGAAGAAATGAAAATCATCTCGGAGCAATGGGCCAGCAAAGAGTTCGAACGCTGGTATTAGCTGAAAATTATGCATCAGCTGTTCACTACTGGAAAAAGATCTCTCGAAAATTTTCCCAGAAATTTGTCTTGAGGGTATTTTTTCATTCCTGATGACCAATTGAGTGATCTCTGGAGTTTCGTGGATTATGTTTCCTGAAGGATCAAAAGAACGACAAAGAAATTCCTTATTGTCCCCACCTGTTGTCTGATTTCATTTACACTGCTGGCCACCCAAAATGCAAAACCAAGAAGGACACGATATAGCAAAACCAGATTTACTGGACACATAACAACAGATACAAAGATGAAACGATTGAGCTTACAGGCCCGTGTGACTTGCGGAACACGCAGACATCAATAGTTCGTGTGGCCCCCATGGCTGGCAATAACGGTCGCTACACGCCGCGGCATCGAACGAAAGAGGCTTTGGATGTGGGCTTGGGGTATGTCGGTCCAGGCTGCTTCCACACTTTGGCACAGTTCATCAGGTGTAGCCGCGGGTTGTGCTTGCCGGGCCACTTGGTTGCCGATCAGCGACCAGACGTGTTCGATGGGCGACATATCGGGAGAACAAGCGGGCCACGGCAGCAGTGACACCTGGTGGGCCTTGAAGAATTGTTACACGATGCGTGCCAAATGCTGGCGCGTATTGTCCTGTTGAAACATGGCCACTGGCAGGTCCTTCAGGTAAGGGAAGACTACAGGCTCCAAAACGTCGGAGATGCAGTGGTGGCTGTTGAGTGTACCGGCAATGCGTAACAGAGGGTACGGGTGTCATAGGCAATTGCGTACCAAACCATAACGTCAGGCAACGGATCGGTATGGCGATGCATAATGCAGGTGTCATACAGTCTCTCCACGCGGTGCCGCTACAGGCGGATCCGACCATCGTGGTGTTGCAGGCAGAAGCGGGATTCGTCGGAGAAGACAATGTCGTGCCATTCCGTAGTTCAGGTGCGGCGTTCAACGGCCCACTGCCGCCTCACTGGCCTGTGGTGTAACGTCGATGGTAATCGGAGCAATGGGCGCCGTGCGACAAGTCCCCGCTCCTGCAGACGACGTCGAAGGGTACGTGCTGACACAGGTTGTTGTGCAACACACCCTAATTCCTGAGCTAACGTTAGTGATGTGGCGGTGAGAGCCGTCAATGCCCGCCGTACAACATGCCGGTCCTCTCGTTCGGTGGTGTGCCGTGGCTGCGGCAATCGCTCATGTCGGTCCGTCCGTCCCTCCTGCACCCACCGAATCCATACTCTCGCTTCACTGTGGCTGTATATCGTCCCTCACGGGCGCCGATGTCTCGGTACGATAAACCGCTGTCGCGATAAGCCACTATTCTTCCTCTGTCGAACCCCAAAACGTGCTGGAATGACTGCCGTATTCTTGCGACGAGACATCAGGAAGCTTCCCACGCACAGATCCGGCAGCACAACACACTTCCACTACTTACACACCGCCTTCTGTGCACCCTTCTTATAGTGCTTCTCGGTGGCGTGCCGGGCGCACATGATTTGCATATGCCCTGCAGTGCTACTCGTTTGCATGTCCTTTCGCGGGCGACGCAGGCTGCGAATTTCAGGCCAATCGGATGCTTCCTTCGTGGTGTTGTATTTTGGGTGGCCAGCAGTGTATCTGTTTCTTTTATGTAGATCTGGGGTCTTTTTGTTTTCATTGAATTTATGTGTTGTGTGTGTGTGTGGTAAAAATGATTAGATAACAAGAAGGAACCTTGGTAATTTGCATATGGTACATGTTATTAATAATTACAATTTCTGTTTGCCCCCTCGTGAAAACTAAGCCCGATAGATCAATTGGGACCTGGAAAAACTAAGCAATAATATATCAATTAGGACCTGGTAAGCCACCTAAAATAACAGAGCGGGACGGCCGAGGGCTGAAGCGTGTGGTGTGGTTGCAACACTCACCACCGAGTTCTAAAATGCTTGTGAAAGCAACGCTAGCACCCTAACGGTTCGTCGAGAGCTAAAGGGAATGGGTTCAATAGCCGATTAGCTTCACAGAAGCCTAACATTAGCAAACACAACTCCAAGCCTCGGTTGGACACGTGTAAAGCTCGACTCTAGTGGACTCTGGAGCAGTTGGGATGCTTTCTCAGGAGTTATGAATAACGCTTCAGCATCTCGCTGTTCCACGGACGAATCTGTGGATGTGCAGGATACCAGCTTAACGCTATCTGCCCGACTTTGTTGTACCAACCGTGAAGTGTTACAGAAATTTAACCCTTTAACCGGTTGGAACGAATTAACTCGGGTCTAGAAAAATAGGTAGAAATATTTACTGAATATATTCCCCCTTAGCTTTGATTACTTGCTAAAAGAACTATAACAATGACGCAGAACCTAAGAAAAGAGAGGGAAGATGTCTGAGCCACTTGTTCCTACTTAGTGTCTTGATGTTCGTGTCAGAGAGAGTAATCTTTCCCCATCATCCTTGGGCCATGGAGCAGAGAACAAAATAACAGAAGGGAACCCTGTGTTACTTTATTAAAACGAAGCGACTTTGTAAGGGAGGGCTTATTACCAGTGACAGAGTTATGATAGGTAGTGCTGATATGATGTGGGAATTGGAAATGCTTTACTGTAGCTTTCTTATAACCACCTACCTAATAATGGGAATTACCACCCTTGGCCCGGATGACAGCGGAGAGATTGCGTGGCGTGGACGCAATGAGGCATTAGAAGGTTGCTCGAAGCAAACGTGCTCATTCGGAATGCAGCAGATCACAGAGGTCTCGGAGATGACGTAGTTGTGAGTCGGCACGTCGGACTTGTTGATCCAAATAGTCCCACAAGTGCTCTATGGGGTTGAGGTCAGGCGATTTCTCCGGCCAAGGGACAACGGAGACATCCCTGCCGTGTTCTTGGAAGTCACGCATCTCCTTAGTGGCGTGGCGCGACGTATTGTTCTGTTGGTAGACACCATCACCACCAGGGTCCAAACATGAAGGGATGCATGTGGTCAGGTAGCCATTGGCGTTCAGGGACCATCCAGTGGTACCAGCAGTCCCAGGTTATAACAGGAAAACATCTCCTAGACATGTACACAGTCACCGCCGTCCTAAATTTATCGACAAGCGCATTCGGGTGTTGGTTCTCGTGTGTATGATACCGTATCTGTAACCGCACGTCACTTCTGTGGAGTACGAACCTCGATTCGTCGGAGAAAGCAACCTTTTCCAACTCTTCCACTGTCCAATGACGGTAGTCCAAACTCCCATGCTAACTGCATGCGTCGTTGCCGATGGACCTGGGTTAACATGGGCGCCTTGAAGCAGCGTCGACTCCGTAAATCCCTGAGTAACAAGGTTCGTTCTACTGTTATCGGGGACACGTACCTGGGTGCCTCAGCGTTCATTTGCGTTATTAGTTGCTGCACTGTTCTGCGTCGATTGCCCTTTACCAGTCGACGGAGGCGACGTTTTCCTCTGGGGTCGATGGCCTTTGGGGTTCCACGGTTATGAAGTTATGAGGTACTCGGTGTGCCAGCGGTCCATTTTTGGTACACCCTTACTACAGCACCTAGCGAACAGCCCACGAAGTCTGCTGTTCCTGAGATGCTTCCACCCTTGGCCCGAAAGCCGATGGCCATTCCTTTTTAAATGTCCGTCAAATCACTACCTCTTCCCATTTTACTCGCGTCATGCACTATGGCTCATCTGTCCTGGCCGGCCGCTTATATCTCTATCGACCTTGTCACGTGCACTCGGTGACGCGCCTGGGCGGGTACACTATGATACCGGGGGTGGTCATATTATTCTGATACGACCGCATATATTTTTATATCACATGTGACATTTTGGCTTCCACATACTTTGGCACAACACAAAACACAGACAAAGAAGGGCAAAAGCTTACATCTTCACGCGTTACTACTTTTAAAAAACAGCAATTCACACACACAACGATGTTTCTTTTAGAACAGCAAAATCAAAGAGGTCTTCTCAGCATTCCTTGCAACTAGAAGCTCTGTATCCATGGTAACAAGTTCGCAAACGAACTGACGCCCGCAGGTGGGAGACGACAAACGCAAAGGACGCAATACACCAGCAATTTCGTTACGCCTACCTGGACCTTTCGCCTTAGAATTTTCCTCTTAAAGAGCGACGAACCACAATACCAGAGAAGATGGAACGTCAATCTAATGGCAGACTACTTTTGGATGCTGCACAGAGAAGAACCACAAGCTCTGTGTAGAAGAAAAAGTACTTAACGAAGCGTTGAAGGCAAATGCAAAAGACAATATAAGGACTTGTAAGTAGAGATGGCATTTTAAAATGATTCTTTGCAACTTTTTTGCGCACAAAAATATTTTTTCCTTTTTGTAATAAAAAATAACTTTTCAACAGCTGTTTTTTCATATCTTCACATCCATTTCGTGAAAAATTCGTAGTCATTTTTGAAAACAGCACACTCAAATGCTTCTTAAATTAGCCAAAGATTTGAAGACAATTTTCAGACTCAAATTTAGAATGCTTGTGGAATTTATTGAGCTTAAGCTGAGCCCTTTGATTGAGTAACATGAGAAATGGAGATATTCTTCTTGTTATCCGAAAAATAACTTTCTGACAGAACATAATTCTCTAAGCTCACTAGGAATGTGCGACTGGTGATGCTCGTTACTAGCTTATGAATAACCGTAAACATGAGAAGCATGAAAAGTACTGTCGTTGAAATAGCAATGAGCTGAAATAGGTGAAACAGAGAGGAAGTCGTTGATATGCTAGAGAGGAGATTCATTGATATGAAACTGATTTTGTGATGTGCATTCATTAATGTAAAATGCATCACAGCATGCTGCTGCATCAGAAACCTTTCGTACCCTATGATCACCAAAAAGTATTCTCAAATGAAAATAAAGAAACAAAAAAGAGCACGTAGTTTCAAAGAACTTAACAATTTGCTGTCCAAATAACAACTTTCTTGAATAACCTCCCAAACCAAGCATAACACGAGGATGCCGTAGAGAATACATAAAATTAAAAGCTTCCTTTGTCTTTCTTTATGTCTTTCGCTATGTGCTACTTGATAGGAAGCTAAAAATTGTGTTCAGTAGCCCGTGGAGCTCTTCCTAGAAAAACATCCGTTGTTTCATGTTTATGTTCATCGTAACCGACTTCATAATTAAATTACCAAAGGAAAGAAACTTGATGTAGTGCCTCATGCTTTCTGTTTGGAGTTCAATAGTAACTCACTTAAACGGACCCTGGATTCAAAAGCAAAAAGTTTTAATTTAATAAACTGAACCCTTGATTCAAAAGCAAACATTTTTACAACTAACTGAACTCTCAATTCAGAAGCAGAAAGTATTACCTCAGTTAACGGAACCCTCGAATCAAAAGCAAAAATGCGTACCTTAATTAACTGAGATCTCAATTCAAAAGCAGAAAGTATTATAGTTACCTGAAGCCTTGATTCAAAAAGCAAAACGTTGTACCTCAGTTAACTGAATCTTCAATCAAAAGCAAAAAGTTGTACTTCAGTTAACTGGATCCTCAATCAAAAGCAAAAAGTTGTACTTCAGTTAACTTAATCCTTGATTCAAGAGCAAAACGTTATACCTCAGTTAACCGAATATTCGATTCAAAAGCAGAAATTATTCGCTCAGTTCACTGAATCCTCGAATCAGAAGCAAAAATTTGTACCTCAGCTATCTCAGCTCTCAGTTCAAAAGCAGACCTCAGTTACCCGCACCCTTGAATCCAGGGCAAAACGTTATACCTCAGTTAATCGAATGTTCGATTCAAAAGTAAAAAGTTTTAACCTCTGTTAACTGAACCCTCGATTCAAAAGTAAGGAGTTATACTTCAGTTCACTGAACCGTCGATTCAAAGTATTTTTTTTTTTTTTTTTTTTGATTGGAGGTTTAACGACCACCGTGAGCAACTCAATGGGCTATAAGCAGTCTCCCGTCCCTAATTTAGGGTCACTGGTTCCAGGGAAGGGAGAGAGCCAGTGCCGTAAGACAAACACAACATCCATGCCTCACCGGGATTCGAACCCGGACCCCGTTCGGACGAATGATCAGAGGCCATCGCTTAGACCACTGCGCCACCGGAGCGGCCGATTCAAAGTCAAAAAATACTATCTCAATTAACTGAATCCACGATCAAAAGTAAAAACGTTGTTCCTCAGTTAACTGAACCCTCGATTCAAAAGCACAAAAGTCAGTTGAACTCAATTTAATTGAACATTTTATTCAAAACTGAAAAGCAGCATCACGATGAATCGAACACTCGATTCGAAAATGGAAAGCCGTATCTCAGTGTATTAAACGCCAGTCTCGAAAGTGTAAACACTAATTCATTTAAGTTAGTTGAAAACCTGTTTTAACTGTGCAAACCTGTATCGCAGTTCATCTAGCATTCGCTTCAGAAATAAAAAAAAAGTACGCTAATTAAATATACACTCGTTTCGAAAATTAAAAACAGTACCTCAGTGAATTAAACAATCGATTCGAAAATGAAAAATCTAACACTCGTTTCGAAAGCGAAAGAAAATGAATCGAACACCCGACTCAATAGCGAAAAGCTATACCTCAGTAAATCGAACAGTCGATTAAAAAATGAAAAAGCAGAGCCTCAGTTAATGGATCGCTTTTCAGAAGGAGAAAGCAGTTCTTCGATGAGTCGATTTCTCGCTTCTCAAGTGAAATGCAGTGCCCCAGAAAAATGAACACTTATTTTGGAAGTGAAAATCTTCTCGACTTCAAATTTCAGTTGACGTATAAAACTTTTATCTTTAGAAAATTCATTTTTTTTTTTTGTGACTGAACCGCGCCTGGAAGGGAACTGTTTCACAATGAGCGCAAATTTTGACAGTTATAATTTTCCTCTTTTTACAGATAATGCACTGAGTCGTCACTTCAGATGATGGAACTATCTCATCGTGTTGCTATTTCGGGAAGCCAGAAAGCTCTGCAAGATTTTCGGGGCTGGTGTGATATTAATTTTTTTTTTGGAAATATGTTTAAATCCACCCTTATAAAGATAGATTCCATTGAGGCTAAGTATACATATGACGCTGCTTCAGTACTAGCCATGTACTGAATCTACCCAGTAGACGTTACCACAGTTTAAAAATTTGTTAGACCAGAGAAATTCCGGCTGAAGTCATCACATGACACCATGGCAGCCTTGTACAAAAGTTTCTGTATCCCAAACTATGGCGATTGAGGTTAAGATATACACTGAGTGGACACTTTATTATGACCACCTGACAGTTTTAAGCAAATGAGCTATGGCTGCACGCTGTTGCCGCTAGAGAGCGAGGTTAGTATAAAAAGGGAAAGCTTAGTGCTTGCGACAGTAGTCGAAGTGTTTTTTGGGTGACGGGTTGGGTGAACAATTTGATTTCACGGATTTTCAACGTGGGATGATTGTAGGAGCTCAGAGCCACGGAGCGAGTATCACCGAAACCGCCGCATCCGTGAAATATTCCAGAGCAGCTGTTGGTAAAGTGTTTGAAAACTGGACTGTCAGCCAAAAAACTAGGTCTCTACGTGCAACGTGTGGTCGTCATCGACTAGTGACTGCTCGGGCGGAACAGAGAGTGTCTAGACTGGTAACAGACAACAGATGGGCAACCGTGCAGCAAATTACTGACCATCTTAATCAAGGATCCCCTCAAATGATATCTGCACGCACTGTTCGCCGTACACTGCCTCAGATGGGATATGGCAGCCGAAGGCCTGATCGAACACCTTTGCTGTCTGCCGTTAAGAAGAGAAAACCTCTCCAGTTCGCAGAGGAGCTCAAGGATTGGACAGTCGAAAATTGGAAACAAATTATGTGGTCCAGTAAATCACGTTTTCAGCTGCACCATGCCGATGGCAGAGTGAGAATTTGGCGGAAACAGCACGAAAGCATGGACCCCAAATCCATTGCTACGACCCTTCAAGCTGGTGGAGGCAACATTATGGTTTGGGGAATGTTTTCATGGTATGCTTTGGGCCCTTTAATTCGTGTCGATCAACGTCTGACTGGCACATCATATCTAAACATCGTTACGGACCAAGTGCATCCTGTCATGTGGATGGTTTATCCCAATGGCGATGGCTACTTTCAACAAGGTAATGCGTCCTGCCATAGTGCTCGTATTGTACAGGATTGGTTTCAGGAACAAGCCGGTGAGTTTACTTTGCTTAGGTTGCCCCACAATCTCCAGACCTTAACCTCATTGAGAATTTGTGGGATGAAGTTGAACGAGCCATCAGACAGCTGGATCCACAACCCTGCAATCTCACACTCCTGGAAAGTGCTATTCATCAAGCATGGTCTCAGATCCCACAAACCACCTGTCAACATCTCGTAGAGTTCATGCCACGAAGATTCGACGCCGTATTAAAGGCTAAAGGTGGCCCAACGAAGTACTGAGGGGGTGGTCTAATTAAGTGGCCACTCAGTGTATAACCGTAGCTGCTAATATCCGTAATGAACTTCGTGAACATTCAGTATATCGCAGTTTGTCTAAACAATGTTCAAACGCATAGGAAAAGAATCAGCATGATAAATAGCGAACAGTCTTACGTCAATTATTCTTCTACTACTGGAAAGTCAGGACATTCATGCACTACATTCGTCGATTTTTCAACAACAGCATCTGTACATAGATTTCGATACATATAAATCGGTATAATCTTATCTTATATCAATCTCTCAACACTCCACATCAAATATATCGTTTAACTCTCACCCTGCGTAACTCTTCCTTTCTGCGTTCAATTCTGCTTATTTGCGTATATATTCAACCTAATCATTTTATATACAGCGTCCAAAATTAGAGTTGGTAGGCAATAGTGGGAAAACAATCCAAAAAAAGCCGACTCGGTGGCACAGTGGCCTAAGCTCTGGCTTCTGACCATTCTTCCGAAATGGGTCAGGGTTCGAGTCCCGGTGAAGCATGAATGTTATGTTCAGAACTGTAGCTACAGGGAGGGCGGTTTCCCTCCCAGAATATTCATTCCAGGGGAGTAAATTCATGCTTTCGGGGATGTAAAAAATAGAAGTTGTAACTAAAAAGAAAGTTACACTTTTCAGTATTTTCTTTTTAAAAACTTTTGTTGGTCTCGTGTAGTATTCCATGCAGCTAACCTGGGTACAGAGTAACATACAATGTGGGGTCTGAGTATCCCATTCCCATGAAGGGAATTTCCGGAACAGTAAATGGAGGCATAGAAAATAATATGCTGATATGCCTAATTTCCATGACCTTTTCAAACATGTCATTGGGACGAATAGCTAATTAATCATTTGTGGTCTATCGTAGAAAGTTCTCTAAGAGTTTAACCTTGAACGGAATTTTCCAAGCCCTACTCCTTAAAGCTTCTTCCTATTGATACGTTCACTATCCGATACTCATTCGTTCTGCGCTGGTTTGTTTTTCTTTCTGCATTTCTGTGGAGTACAGTTTTTTTTTTTTTTTTTTTTTTTTTTTTTGGCGTTCACATAAAGTTTACGCTTCACTTGGCATTTACAACATGTGGTTCTTGGGTATTTACCAAGTTTTTACATTTTTAATAAAATTATGTCAAAAACCTGAAGGGCGATTTTTTTTTTTTTTTTTTTTTTGAGGTTTACCGACCACCGTGAGCAACTCAATGGGCTATAAGCAGTCGCCCGTCCCTAATTTAGGGTCACTGGTTCCAGGGAAGGGAGAGAGCCAGTGCCGTAAGACAAACACAACATCCATGCCTGACCGGGATTCGAACCCGGACCCCTTACGGACGAATGATCAGAGGCGAACGCCTTAGACCACTGCGCCACCGGGGCGGCTAGGGCGATTTTTGAACGATCATAATACTTTCGTGCAACGGTGCTGTGTTATAAAGTAAAGACCACGTATTATTTGAGTGGAACTCGAAGGGGCGTTATTTTGAACTCAAGAGAGCGTAATTTCAAGTCTTGCTCTTCCAGATAAGAAAAGCTTGCTACGGTCCTGGTTATGTTTGTCTTAGGGAGCTGGCTGTTTCCCTACACTAGAGTTTTTTTCCGAATAGGGATTTTTTTCTCTAATTATCCGCTCAATCTCTAGATAAGTATACTGCCTGTATATACTTTTTCGACTAAGAGTGGATTTTTTTTCCACACATTTTTCGGTATACTTCGCACTTCGCTATTTACAGCCTTTTGTATGACTACTACCTCTAGGTGCTTGAGGGGAGGAGGTAGCCATGAAAATTTTGGCATTTTTTTTTTATATTCCCTGCAAAATTGGATAGGTCAAAATTGTTAGGAGAGTATATAGGGTTCTAGTAATTTTGTTTGCGTTTTTAATGTTTCCTGATTTTTATTATTTTGAAACTTCTGAGCTTACAATCTACACATTCTGAGAGATCCAGTCCGCTAGCGCCACACTCTAGAACTCGCTATTTATTTATTTATTCATTTATATCATCATCAATCATTATCAATCCACTGCAGGACGAAGGTCTCCCCAAGTTTCTTCCACAACGGTCTGTCTTGTGCCAGTCTCCTCCATGTTACTCCCGCATACTTTCGAATTTCATCCACCCATCTCCCATGTGGTCTTCTTCTGGGTCTTTTCCTATACCTTGGAATCCAATCTAAAATTTCGGCTGTCCATCGATGGTCTGTCCTCCTGACAGTATGTCCAGCCCATTGCCATTTCAGGGATTTAACTCAGATCATGATGTCTTCCACTCTTGTCATTTTTCGGATCCACGAGTTCCTCTTCTTATCTCTCCTGGTTACACCAAACATGCACCTCTCCATGCTATTTTGAGTTGTCTGCAGCCTTTGTATGTCTCTTTTAGTTAAGGCCCACGTCTCTGCACCATACGTAAGCACTGGAAGGATGCATTGATCAAACACTTTTCTTTTAAGACATAATGGCATATTGCTCTTGAAAATTATGCTGTTTCTTCCAAAAGCCCTCCAGGCAAGTTTTATACGCCGATTAATTTCTTCATCAATGTGACCCTCATTTGACATCTGCTGTCCAAGATAAACGTACGTGTCTGTTATCTCCAGCTTTTCTCCATCAATCGATAAATCTTCATTTCTTGTAAAAGCATTGAACATCACTTTTGTCTTCTGAAAGTTCATTTTTAATCCCACTTCTTTACTCTTGTCAGCAAGTTCCTGGATCATACTCTGCAGCTCTGATGGGGTAGTTGCAAAAATGACTACGTCATCAGCAAAACGAAGGTGGGTTAGATAATCTCCATTAATCTTTATCCCCTTGTTTTCCCAGCTCAGTGACTGAAAAACACCCTCCAATGTGGCATTAAAGAGCTTCGGAGATATGGTGTCACCTTGTCTCACTCCCTTTCCAATTTTTATGTGTGTTGTATTTTCAAACAGCCGAATCTTTGCACTTGCATTTTCATAGATGTCAATAATAATATTAATGTATCCATCTTCAATACCGCAGGGTTTCAGAGCCATTGTAACTGCTGATGGTTTCACCGAATCAAAGGCTTTTTCATAATCGATAAAAGCCATGCACAATGGAAGTTCATATTCCCTCGCTCTTCAATTAGTTCTCTCAGTATGTGGATATGATCTATTGTGCTGTAGCCACTCCTGAATCCAGCTTGTTCTCTCGGTTGAGCCATGTCCAGTGTTACCTTCAAACGGTGTGAAAGAACTTTAGTTAAGATTTTATAAACTACTGATAGGAGGCTGATAGATTTGTGGTTCCTGAGATCCTCAATGTCACCTTTTTTATAAAGCAGGATCATTGTAGCGTTGTTCCAATCCTCAGGAATCTTCCCTTTATTAAGACATAGAGTGAAAATTTGGGCGAGTACTGTTTCGATTTCTCCACTTGCTTCTTGTATGATGTCTACAGTAATTCCATCTTCTCCTGGAGCTTTTCCCCGCTTCATGTTCTTGATTGCATGTGCAACTTCTGCTGGGAGGACTGGAAGAACTCTGGTACTGGTACCTTTCATGATGTCTGGAGTACATGTATCATCCTTTTCATATAATTTGGAGTAGAAATCATTCACTCTTGTCAAAATTTCGCCTCTATTTCTTGTTACAGAACCATCTTTTCTCAGTGCCATAATCTGTTTTCTTCCCTTACTGAGATGTCCCTTTGCTATCTTTAGGCTTTAGTTGTTTTCAATTGCTTTCCTCACTAGTTCACAGTTGAATTTCCTTACGTCTTCAGTGATACTTTTTCGTACTGTCTTGCATAGCTCTATATATTCCACTTTGGAAGTCACATCTTCTTTAGTTGTCCTCATCTCTCTTCTTTTTTGCATCAACATTTTGGTTTTTCCTGATAATTTGTTCACATGCAACTTGTTCTTAGACCCAGCTAATTTTGTTGCTGTTTCCATAAGAGCTTTGGTTACTTTTCTGTTAACTTCAGAAATATCCACTTCTTCCGATGTTAGGCCTTCTAAAGCAGAGAGTCTGTTATTCAGTTCCAACTTGAAGGTATCATTTTATTTATTTATTTTATGGGGACTTTAGATAGGAATTATTTTGGGCAGGAGGGGCTACTATAGTTTATTTACGTTTTTTATTTTTTTATATAGTCCGTTCTCATTCGCATTCGCATTCCCTCTCTTCTCTGGAATTAGTGGTCCTAAATTAGGGGCCACTCCGGTGGGGCATTGGTCTAACCGATGGCTTCTGATCTGTCGTTCGGGATGGATCCGGGCTCGAATCCCGGTGAGGCAGGGGTGTAGTGTTTGTCTTACGGCGTTGGTTCTCTCCCTTCTCTGGAACCGGTGGCCCTAAATTAGAGACGGGCGACTGCTCATAGCCTATTGAGTTGCGCACAGTGGTCAATAACCACTCGTCCCACCTCCCCCAAAAAATCCACAGCGGTCAATGAAATGTTACTATGTTCATAGGACATATGCAAATGAACACAAGAAACAAATGTCCCCAGTGACATTTGCATACCAGTGAGACAAATGCGGTCGAATATGTAAATGATGTTACCTATTTAAAACTACATAGAACGGCAGTGGCATTTCTCATTGGCAGCACGTGTAATTAACATTCCGATGGCTGCAAAATCTTTCCCTATATCTCATACACGTGTAAATATGTCCGACACTGTACCATGGTGAGCAATAGTACGACTAGAAGCAGGCCAGTCTCAGTTCCCTATATCTCATACAAGTGTAAGCATGTCCGACACTGTACCATAGTGAGCGATAGTACGACTAGAAACAGGTCAGTCTCAGTTCCCTATATCTCATACACGTGTAAGTATGTCCGACACTGTACCATGGTGAGCAATAGTACGACTAGAAGCAGGCCAGTCTCAGTTCCCTATATCTCATGCACGTGTAAGTATGTCCGACACTGTACCATGGTGAGCGATAGTACGACTAGAAGATGGCCAGTCTCAGTTCCCTATATCTCATACAGGTGTAAGCATGTCCGACACTGTACCATAGTGAGCGATAGTACGACTAGAAGCAGGCCAGTCTCAGTTCCCTATATCTCATACACGTGTAAGTATGTCCGACACTGTACCATAGTGAGCGATAATGCGACTAGAAGCAGGCCAGTCTCAGTTCCAGGTCGCAAGGAACTTTTAATATCCACTCCAGAGTGGTTTCACGTTTAGGGTAGTAATTCAACAGCAGCGGTGGGGTGTCACAAATGCCTGGCCAAGGTCGTCCAAGGCGTACGAGACGTAGTGAGAACCGTTATGTCACTTTTAGCGCACGGAGTCATATGTTCTATATAGCACAGAAATTTTCTTTTGAGCTCTCAATTGCCACTGGGACTACGGTATCAAGACAAACGATATGCAGAAAGCGTAATGCAATTGGCCTTTATCCCAGGAGACTCATGGTTTGTGCCCCTCTAACCTCATCTCACAAAAGAGATCGCTTGAACTGGTGTGGGCAACACCGTTACTGGAGCCCAGACGAGTGAGCCGGTGGTCTTTTCACGGACGAGTCTAGATTCATTCTACAAACGGCGAACATAATGCCACCCCGTGAGAAGACCACTGCCTCCGGAGGCAGTGGTCTTCTCACGTAGTGTGGCTTTATGTTCACCACTAGCATGCCACTCTACGTGTTCGCTGCCAGCTACAGGAACAAAATGCCAGAGCCCTGTATTAGACTTTTCGTGGGAGCTGTTGGTCCTCAGTTTCTTTTAAAGGATGATGGATGATATCACTCGCCCGCACAGGGCACATCTTTTCGATGATTTCCTGCAGAGTGAGAATATTCGGCGTATGGACACACAGTAAAATAATTTCTGAAATTCACGAGCCACTTTCCATTATTTCTTTCAAGAATTAACGAAGCATATATCTTATACAAAATTTTCAGTGAAATGATAAAAATAAACCTGAATTTCACGGATTTTTCGTACCACGGGAAAATTCTGAATTTTCAGATCCCTTTCCACAGTTTCTTTCTTAAGTTATATTGACGGTAAATTACCGTTTTAGAGATCTGTTAACGGAAAATTCTGAATTTTTAGAGACCTTTCCGCGATTCCTTGCGTATATTAACAGAAAATCACCGTTCTCACTTTTTCCGTATCGACATGACGAGAAATTACCTGTAATAGGAGCGATTGGTGAGGATGCTTGAGGTTTGATTAACTTTCAAATTTCAACTCTGTCGAATTTTGAAGTTCCATAGCGAGATCGGATACAGTGGATACCATAATGCATGAATTTTGTTTCTTGTGGCGCAGGATATTCCTTCTCCTCACCCTTATGTTGTCGCAAGTATGTCGTCAATTCCATTTTCATGTAGGACTTCCGTCCACAGTGGGTAGATTTAGACCCAAGCCACCTACAGCGAGTTCGCCTTTTGAGAAGGGCACAGAAACGGAAGGAAAGAGAGCAAATCTAGCGACTTTGATAGAACAGTTTGTAGTGAGATTAGAGTACAGTAGATGGCGCCGCCGAACAAGTACGATGTTGCTCATAGAGGGTGAGAGAAATCGAACCTGAGGGCCTTACATTGGTAGCCTGACTCGCTAACCACTAAGCCATTCGCGGCTCTCCCTTATGTTGTGCACCAGCTCTTTATTATATACACTAACGGGAATTTGCGAACCTAGAAGAAAACATGCTACAACCGCGAAACATTGCAAACAAACAGAGTGCGTGCTGGAATACAAATGACCCACGTTTGGTGCGACTGCGCATGAGCGCACACCTTCTGGTGGTTCTTCAAGCACGAACTGAAAGCCTTATTAACCGGCGTGTAGTCGATGTGCCATGAAAGCGAAAAGCACCGGCCGACGCAAGCAAAAGTACGGAGTGATAAGAATGCCGGTTAGACGCCAGAGACGTCGATTTACGCAACTTACGGACTTTGAGAGAGGCCTGCAACGTCAGGCTGAAAACCGCCGGGTGGTCTGCGCGCCGTATAGCCCGCCACGTGGATCGTTCTGACCATACCGTCCGACTGCGTTGGGAGCAGTGAACATGTGACGGCACTGCCACACGGCGATGCGGCTCCGGATGGACCAGGATGACCACCGGTAGAGAGGATTGACGGATCATGCGCCAAGCACAAACGGATCCCACGGGAACCCGATCCACTCTACAAACAGATGTAGCGGCTCCTGTGTGCCCACGAACCATTTCCCCTTACATGTGCTGCCATTAACACCGGAACATCGCCGGCTCCGTGTGCAGTGATGCCAGGCCAGAGCGGCGTGGAACGCCACAGACTGGCGACTTGTGGTGTTTAGCGATGAGTGCCGCTTCGTTTTGGGGACAGGTGATCATCGTTTCCGGGTCTGGATGTGTCCGGGTAAACGGAACAATCTCAACCTCGATATCGAGCGTTACACTTCCCCTACTCCAGGCATTATGATCTGCAGAGCCATTGCCTACGATAGTCGATTAGCTCTAGTAGTAGTACGCGGATCATTGATGGGCCAGCGGTATGTGGATGAGATCCCTCGCCCGGGAATCCAGGTGCACAATACCAGCAGGATAATGTCCGCCCTCACACGGCTTGGGTTGCCCAGGACTGCCTACGTCATGTCAAGACACTTCTATGGCCTTCCCGGTCTCCGAACATGTCCTCTATAGAGCATGTGTGGGACTAGTTGAAACGTCAGCTGCTGCCGTGCCGCTCTATCCAGGATTTGGAGCACATCGTCGAGCAAGTGTGGGACAGTCTGCCTCAGAACATCAGGCGTCTGTTCGATCCCGTGCCGGACCGCATTGCAGCCTGTATCACCGCACGAGGCTGTGCGACGAGCTATTGAAGATGACCGGACTGTGTGCCACAGGTCCCTCTGTAATTGTCCTGCAGCTCTGTTTTTGCCATCATGTGTATCATTCATCTGTATCATTACGTCCATAAAATTTCAATCCAATCCGATGCTTCCTTCTTGGTGCACAAATTTCATTGTCCGTGAATGTATTGTGTTACTGTAAGGAACCGGGTACTTAACTGATTGTTTAGTTGATTATACGATGTCTATGCATCGGTCTTTGGACAACTTAAGACAAATGCTATTATAGCTATCAAAAGTAAATTTTAGATTTAGGAGGGATTTTTTTGTGAACTAATACTATAAAAAAATTTTAAAAGATAATTGAAAGTCATTGTTAGTCTTAAAATAATCAAGTTGCAAAGTATTTTGTTGCTTCGAAAATTGAGGATGAAAAATGCTAATTTGTGAAAAGTCCTCCCACAGAAAAAAAAATTGTTACAAGTCTATTCAGAAAAATAATAAGCTCCAACAGAAAAAAAAAAAAAAAAAAAAAAGACCAAATCACTCGTATTAATGACAAAAAAAAAAAAATTCATTGCCGCGTGATTTGTTTTACGATGTATGTGATTCGAATTTCTGAGTGTCTGTGCCTCAGAGGTTAAAGGGGTGCGTTACCTGTTAAACCAACCCAAGCGGCGCGGGTTTGATCCAGGCTGGAGCGGAAGGATTATCTAAGGAAAGCGCTGAAAAATGCAGAGTCGTCGGTTTTGCGGAACTTCAGTTGAAATAACGAAAAACCTGAATGCATTTTTCTGAAATAAACGAAATTTTTCTGACTACGGAAAATCTGCGAAAAGACGGAAGTTGAAGTAAACGGGCACTTTTAAAAACGGAAATTTCTAAAAGAAACGGAGACCTACCTGCAACTTTGCTTCATGCCATTTTCAGAAATGTTCCGTGAATACACACCACTTATTTTTCACAGTGCAGGCCAGCCATATCTCAGGAACTGAACCTGATATAGCATGCCTGGGATGTTTTGAGACGACATGTAATAGCTCCTCATCCCTCTTTCAGATCCATCCCGAGCTACGCACCGCTGTCACCGAGGAATGGAATTCTTTGCTTCCAGAGTTCATCAACAACTTGGTGATGAGTATGTATCGGCATTGTGAGAGTTGTCTGTCAGTCCGGGGTGATCACATTCCTTATTTAGGTTACGTTTTTACATCTCAACTTGGAGACACTGCGGGTATGATTGTACATACGCAAAACATTTACATATTCGTCTGTTGTTGTAAAATGTTTATTTCCCTTATGATTGTGTCTCTTTACATGCAAAGCGTGTCTACCTGCTGTTAGGTGTTTTCCATTTCATCCCTGCGAATGTTTTCTGGACTTTAATTTTGGACACCAGTGTAGCGCTGACTCACTGTTAGTGTTGCCAAATTGAGGGATCTTTTCGGGAAAGTAATGTGTCGTTCATTTCCCTCAGACTCCCTGTGTTTGGGGACGCGAATATGTAGATGGTTCCCTGTTCCCGGACGCACTTTATCCTCCCGATTGGGGGTTGGGCGTGGGGCTAACAACCCCACCTAGCAAATAATCTCTCTTTCCGAAATCTTACAAAAACACTCCTTGAGAAGGCCAAGGCCCACACAGGGCTGTCGAGTCATAGAAGAAGAAGAATGTATCGTTCAGCAAGAAAACGTTCAACGAGAAGAAATGAAATTTGCATTAAACAAGTTAGTAAAATCATGCAATGCATTGATTATGATACGCTTTCCAACATACCAGAAATTATTACTCAAGTTATGAGGATAATGGCTGTGGAATAAATCTCGCTCCTGGGTCCTGACCTTTGACCCCATTTCGATGATATTCAACAGAACCGGTTTACTATACCTCCGGAACAACATGATAAAGTTTTGTTGCAATAGAAAAAGTTTTACGCAAGTTATGGGAATAATGGCTGTGGAATAAATCTGGCTTTTGTGCAATGAACTTTGACCCCATTTCGTTGATATTCAACAGAACCGGTTCACTATACCTCCGGAACAACATGATAATTGTTGTAATCCAAGCATTTTAGGTAAGTTATGATGCACAAGGGCAATGGAATGGATCCCACTCCAGTGTCCTGACCTTTGACCCCATTTCGCCCATTATCAATAGGGTTCGTCCCCAGTGGCTCCCTACCACATACTAAAATTTTATCGAAATCGAACCATATTTACGCCTGTTATGACGCATAAAGGCAATGGAATGGATCCGGCTTTTATGTCCTGACCTTTGACCACATTCCGCCCATTTTCAATAGGGCTCGTGCCCTGATGGTTCCCTACCACATACTAAAATTTCATCGAAATCGAACCATTTTCACGCAAGTTATGACGCATAAAAGCAATGGAATGGGTCCAGCTCCTATATCCTGACCTTTGACCCTATTTCACCCATTTTCAATAGGGTTTGTCCCCAGGTAGTTCCCTACCACATACTAAAATTTCATCGAAATCGAACCATTTTCACGCAAGTTATGACGCATAAAAGCAATGGAATGGATCCCACTCCAGTGTCCTGACCTTTGACCCCATTTCGCCCATTATCAATAGGGTTCGTCCCCAGTGGCTCCCTACCACATACTAAAATTTCATCGAAATCGAACCATTTTCACGCAAGTTATGACGCATAAAAGCAATGGAATGGATCCAGCTCCTATATCCTGACCTTTGACCCTATTTCACCCATTTTCAATAGGGTTTGTCCCCAGGTGGTTCCCTATCACATACTAAAATTTCATCGAAATCAAACAATTTTTACGCAAGTTATGACGCTTAAGAGCAATGGAATGGATCCCGCCCCTATGCCCTGACCTTTGACCCCGCTTCGCCCATTTTCAATAGGGTTCGTTCCCAGGTGGTCCTCTACCACATACTAAAATTTCGTCGAAATGGAACCATTTTCACATGAGTTATCGTGCGGACGGACGGACGAAGCTGGAGCATATACGCTTCTTCATTATACGGTTGGAAAGCGTAAAAAACAACAGAAACTCGAAAAGAATATTATATAGAGATATAAAGGTATACTTCATATAATACGCTGACCATTTATTTTTGCTGTACATTTCAAATATATATTCGGATAAAAGAATCTAGTGCAGCCCCTCCTGCTTCTAAAATATCTCACTATTCGTTCTTAATTGCGATATATTACATTTCCCTTTGTTTTCCCCTCTCTTTTACTTTCGTTATTTACTAGTTTTAATGTTCCTCTCCGAACTTTGATTTGAATTTCATTAATTTCGGTTTGTCTCCTTCCTTTGCAGTCAGTCGCAAATAAATTTCCCCCTCCATTTGCTCGCTGGGCGGCGTCAGAATATGAAGACAAATGTCCCCTTCAAAATTAAATCGTCCACCCCTAGTATCCCGATGAGCGTCTGTCTGTCTTTCGTAAGTGGTCCATACGTAGGAACAAACACGCGTGAGAAATGTCGACCGGGTAATCAGAGACAAATACCGAGGGAGTTCGTGAACTAGAATTTTGGAGCTGTTTAAATTGAATGATTCTCTCCGAACTGGGCCCTGAAGACAAGATAATTTCCAATGATTTATTGCCATTGCTCTAAGAAAATGAAACTGGTTCGGCCGTTTCAGAAGTCGCATAGCTGCAGACAAACAACATGGTTGATTGTAATTGCTATCCTCTGTCGATAACATCTCAGTTGACAAGAATTAGGAGGATATTTCTGGTTGCCCCACTGGCATATTAAGTGTTGTTTGGGCGTATATTTTATGCTTTTCTTGCTACCCATTTCCGATTCCTATCAGGCAGCTGTTGAAGTTGGGGAGCAGGAGCTGATAAAGACTTAGAAACCGCAGCATGCTCTTCTTTTGTTCGTCCTCTCGCCAAGAAGGGTTGAGGAGCTACGGAATTGGATGCATTGTTTAGCAATTACTCGCATAATGTCGCTTTTATCTAAGGTTAGATATCTATTGATGTTTCTTCTTAAGCTAAATGCTGATTTTTGTTCTCAATTGTTCAACCATAACTGAGCTATCAGCCAGTACGTTCCATTTCGAAATGAAAATATTGCTCAACAAACAAGATACATAACAGGAAGTATATATCAGCTATCTCACGTAAGAGGTCTTTAGTCTTCATGAGACCATGGCCTTGTCCAATTTTCGATGGGACTTCCCAAGTTAAAGTGGCTGCGAAAAAATTTAAAACAAACAAAATTGTAACAGATAATGCTTTGTCAGAGTGAGTCATACATTTAAGACTTCAACGACATATACATTAATTAATAACCAGGTACTGTACACCAACTATACATAAAATACGTAGTTACACTATATTACAACGGCCGTTCCATAAAAACTGAGAGTAAAATCGCACAGAAATGAAGAAATATATAGGTACAGTAAAATATATGCTATTCTTTCTCAAAGTATCTTCTCTCGGATGATATGCAACGGCCCCATCGTTCAGTCCACTTTTCAAAGCATATGGAGAACGCATTTTGTGGAAGCTGCTTTAGCGTCCCCTGTACAGTTTGTACAACGTCAGCATCTGTGTTGAATGTTGCGCCACGGAACTCCTCCTTCATTGTTGGAAATAACCAGAAATCACGCGGGGCGAGGTCAGGACTGTAGGCAGGCTGCCGCATTATTTCAGTACTGCATTTCGTCAGAAACTGTTGAACACAAACAGCCACATGTGGGTGGGCGTTATCATGGTGTAGGACCCACTTGACCACCAGTTCCGGTCGCTTAATCGATATGTGTCATCGCAGACGCTTCAAGACTGAAATGTAATACTCAACATTGACAGTAATTTGTAGAGGAACGGCATGCTGGTTGACTACACCTTTATGATCAAAGAAAATTATCATCCCCTTCCCAGCTTATTTGATTTGGCGGACTTTTTTTGGTGGAGGCGAGCCTGTGTGTTTCCAGACACCCATCGCGAGAGGGTCGAAATAGTGGACACATGTTTCATTGGCAGATATAAGTGTGTTTAGAAAGTTTGAATCTTTTGCATTAATGTTTTCCACTCATGACAAACCTAAACTCTGGCTAACAATTGTTCTCTCGACAGGTGATGAGGTACCCATCCGGAACACACACCAAGCAGCAGTAATTTGTCGTGTAGAATGCGGAATGCCGACGTTTTTGAAATATTAGTTGACGACGTTATATCTTCACACGTTATTTGTGGATCTTGCAAGATTGCCCAAACAGTGTTACACCCCGTAACAACATTTTCAGGTCTACCAGGCATAGGAGCGAGCTCTGTCGACAAGCGCCTTTTTTTTTAAAAATCACGGTGCCACCTAAAAATCGTTGACTCTTTTCTTTGTAAGTTTCTTTCCTTAAATCAACTGTTTCTAGAGCCGTTTTACCCAAACGATAGCAAAAGTTGATCGCACAACACAATTTTTAACTCCGAATCACTCACATTCATAGCTGCATAGCGAAATACTGACGTACCTTAAACAACTGTGCAACACAAAACCATAATCATCTGCCACGGCTAATAACTGTTGCCATAGATTCTACCTTAATTCAGTTAGTCGTCTTCGTTATTTCCCTCCTTTGCACTGTTGCCAGCTCAAAAAAAAAAAAATGCTCTCTGTCTTTATGTAACGGACTTTGTAGTAATCCGATTTATTGGCGTAAAAATAAAAGGAAATATTAATACGTTTGGCTTAAATGAATAACTAAAAACTTCAGGGATCCAAATAAGCCCACTAAAACTTGATGCACGTTAAACTGAAGTCAGTAGCATTGTTCCGATGAAAATATCAAAAAAATCAATTGGAACACACTTACTTGATGACGAAGTCGTCAGAAAGAGTGGCAAATTGAACCTTAAAATGTTGTGAGATGGTTAAAGAGGTTTTAGTTATTGATTTAAGCCAAACGTATTGGTCAATTTAAGCACGTTTTGTAGTAAGAATTTCGTTTTTACAAATATGGAAACAAATATTTCCGAGTTTTCACACATCAACCAGATGCAGTTGTGCCCTTCCCATGAGGCACCATTTGGCCCTTCGTTCTTTGTTATTGGTGGTTATTTGTAAATAGATACATTTGTATATGGTTTTAAATATGCAATTTACGAATAATTGGAAGCGAACTTTAATATGGTGGAGATATTATTATCGCTTCTCAATATTTTGGGAGATGTTTACTCCGGTGTGCTTTCATTTGCATCTTCAATATTTTTTGGGTCATCCCCTCCCCCCCCCCTCCATAAATAAATCCTGGGTGTACCACTGACCAGATGGCTTTTTAAAAGAAGGTAGACAGAAAACTACACTGTAAACAAATTTCCGAAATTCACGAGCCACTTTCCGGGATTCCTTCCGTGAATTGATGAAACTTATTTCTGATACAACCTTTTCCATGAAATAAAGAAAATAATTCTGAATTTCACAGATTTTTCACACGGCAGGAAAATTCTGAAATTTCAGAAACCTTTCTTCAATTCCTTTTCTTATACTGACCGTAGTTTTTGAGATGTGTTAACGGAAAATTCTGAATTTTCAGAAACATTTCCGCAATTCCTTTCTTATACTGACGGTAAATTGCCGTTTTTAAGATGTGTTAACGGAAAATTTCTGAATTTTCAGAAACATTTCCGCAATTCCTTTCTTATACTAACGGTAAATTGCCGTTTTTAAGATGTGTTAACGGAAAATTCTGAATTTTCAGAAACATTTCCTCAATTGCTTTCGAATATCAACGGAAAAACTCCGTTCTCACTTTTTTCACATCCACACGACGTGAAATTTCTTCGGATAGGAGAGATTCGCCGGAATATTTAACGTTTGATTAACTGTTAAATTTCAATCGTCTGTCAAAGGAACTGATTTTGAAGTTCTGAAGCGAGATCGGATATTGTGGATAGCATATCGCATGAATAAGATGTGACGTACTACAGAGGTGAAAACATGTGTCAAGACGACAAATCTGCAGAGAGACATTCGTAGCTAAGTTGGGAGAGCGACTTTCTCCGGAGTAAGGGGAGACAAGTTCGATGCCAGGCGCGGACAAACTTCTACGTTATATTGGCGCCCGAACATCCAGGATGACCAGGCTGTTAATTTTCTCGCAATGGTGTGATGTTCTTTCCACACCGCGAGACAGGAAAAATGAGAATCCTTTCTTCAGCACTTCGAAAAAATAAATCAGTGTGATGTTACGTTCCACACACCAAATTGTCTGGGATTTCTAAAATGCACGTTCTTCATGGGATGACTGCCTACAGCGACACATGGTCCCGGCTGACCCGTGGGACATGCTCGGGTCCTCTTTGGGGGAGGTGGGGGAGGGGAGATGTGACGTGTCTGCACCGCAAGACGCACATGAGATGAAGGCAGATAGCAGTGAGAGCACATGTCCGCGTAGCTCAGTTGGGAGAACGACTTATTCCGGAGTGAGGGATCGATGCCTGGTGTGACCTGTGATGAGAAGTGGATCCCCTACGATAATCCTAAGCGGCACAAATCGTGTGTTTATCCAGGTCAGCCTACCACCAGTACCGCCAAACCGAGTATCCATGCCAGGAAGTTGTTGCTGTGCATATGGTGGGATCATCGCGGTGCCGTACACTATGAGTTGCTCAAACATGGTGAAACAGTCAATGCTGAGCGTTATTGTCAGCAACTCATTCGTGTGAGTGACGCACTGGAGGCAAAAAGGCCATACACCGGTAAGGGCAGAAGGTCGGTCCTGTTACTAATAAATAAATAATCAACGTGCCCTTCGATCGTATCAGGGGAATCAGTAATTTTGGTAAAAGCTGAAGAAAAGAAAATCGTTTGGAAAAAAAATTGCATTCGTTATTTCTTTTTTATTTCTAAATTTACTTTTATTTTGAATAAATTGCATTATAAAACGTTCAACGCCGTACAGACAGTTGCAAGTGTTTGAAATTTTGACTCTAGTAAACTAATCTTTGCAGTATAATTTACATATATGTTAATTGGTAAAAGTAGTTTAGAGTGATGTAGTAGAATATAAAAAAAAAAAAAAAAAACCATGTAGGGAAATTTCCAAAATTAAAAAAAAAAAAGAACCTAAAAGCATTCCAGACCAGATTATTCTGCATTTTGTAACATTAACAAAGCTTTGCGCTTAATAGTATAATAATCACAATATTATCATATGTGTGTGCAGTTTCCAGATCAAGTTCATCATGAAAAAAAGAGAGAGAGAGAATTGCATCTAATGCCCCAGCGCTTCAACTTGATCTTCTTTTCTATAAAACTCGACCTACTGCCCTAAAAACCAACGTCACCCAAAAAAAAAAAAAAAAAAAACGCGGGAGTGAGGAAATTTAAAAAAGTAAATAACAATACTTCTAACTGCACAATTTTGGAAATTAATACATCATTTTAAAGATAAGATTCTTGTTTTTTAATAAAATACAAAGAATGGGAATGTGATTTTTCTCAGTGTTTCGAAACCAGACCTCCTAAAACTAATTCTTGCTTGGGCCATAGCTTTGGAAAATGCATAATGCAAGTCTTGCTAAGAAAAATTTGTCTTGCAATTGCAGCTAGCTTAGGAAATTGAAAATCCTTCCACCATGGTAAGAAATCCACAATGAAACTCAATGCGTGTAATTCAACCGGGCTCGGAATTACACGTGTTGAATTAATTACAGAAATGAAATTCAAGACGTGTAATTCCGAGCCCAGGCCCGGGTTTTTCGGTAGTTAATGAATTCTGAGTCCGTCCGAGCCCGGGTCCGAGCTCATCTCTACAACAGACCCTGTAATGACATCCAACGTTTTCGATAAACTGACCCTTCGGTGAAATGACCTTACGATGAAATGAACTTTCAGGTAAAGAGACCTTTCGGTGAAATGAACTTTTCGATCAAGTGACCCTTCGGTGAAATGTATCTTTCGATCAAGTGACGCTTCGGTGAAATGAATGTTTCGATCAAGTGATCTTTCGATGAAACAATCTTTTCGGTGAAGTGATTTTCGGTGAAGTAAACGTGGGGCAAATGAACCAGACCTGTTTTACAATTTCATGACATACACAGCAGAAGAGCCAAAATATTACGACCAGAGCGTCTTAATTCAAATCGAAGCAATGGCAGTGTAAACGACGGTGCGTGTGAAGTTCATGAAACGATATAAATAACACCTGATACTGAGATCTCCTAATCAGTGTTATTCCTGTTCTTCAAATGGGAAAGACAGCGGTCTTAAGGCTCAACGAGACCCGCCATCTTGTACTGCTGCCTTCTCTTTTTAACCAACGGGCAAGCGTATTTCACAAATTGCTCGGGCAGTTTTGCACATTTTGGAACACCATTTGTGGCTAACGCAAGATATATGATAAATAAAGAGTTCCCTGGTTTCAGAATTTTTATTGGCTTTCCCTTCATTTTTTATCTGCAGCGAAAGTCGTACCAAAGCGTCTTCCATAGTTTTATTAATTAATAAAAATTACTTAAAGAGTTCAAAATGAAAATCTGAAACCAGGGAACTCTTTATTTATCATATATCTTGCGTTAGCCACAAACGGTGTTCCAAAATGCGCAAAATTACCCCAGCAATTTGTGAAATACGCTTGCCCATTGGTTAACAAGAGAAGGCACAATACAAGATGGCTGGTCTCGTAGACTTAAGCGAGTTTGACAAAAGCCAAAGTGCAATGGCCTGACGACTGGGTCCAGTGATGCAGTTCTAAATAAAAAAAAAGTGCCTTAGCGGTGAACGCACTAGGAAAAATTACCCTCGAAATTTTCAAAATATGATTATTGTTTTTACTATTTATTATTATTTTTTAATTTTCATTACTGATTACCAATATCAATTGAAATTAAAACTGCGTAATCAGAGCAGTTTTAAATAATAGAAAGAATGTAACGTGAGAGACATATGCTAAGATTATAAATTTTTTTATTTAAATACGGATCTTCGTCGTTCTATACCATTTTAAATATTTGGGAATATTTGTGAACTAACAGAGTAACATCAATTCAATATCACTAACGCGCCGTTTTCGCTTAGATTGTGTGTTACATGTGGAAGATTTTTGTGTAAGGAGGCAGAGAGTGAGCTCAGGGGATTACTTTTATTGGAGCCAACACCATTGGCGAGTTGTTTATATAAATGCCCATCAGTACCGTTTTCTCTCTGAGCACTGCAATCTTAACCCCACCGAGTAGCCATCTCCTACAAATTTATTTTGACTGCCATCTAGATAAAGGAGTTTACATTCTCTTTGTGATAGAATCCCATGGTTTGTGAGACACCCTACTACGTGATCCAACTGCGTAGATTAATCTGCACAGTATTTTTTGTTTGTTTATTTCTGGGTTTACCATGGGCAGCTCGTATGGCTATAAGCAGTCGCCCGTCCCTAATTTCGGGTCACTTGTTCCAGGGAAGAGACAGATCCAGCACCTTTATCTATGCACACCATCCCATGACTCATCCGGATTTGGGACTCAGTCTTAGCTCGGAAGAATGATCAGAAGCGTACACTTCAGACCAGTGTACCACCAGGGCGACCATTTTTGTAGTATGAACATTCGGTTAAGATACGAGTATGTTTGCATACAGGACACAGTTTTCCCTATTTTTACATACATGATCATTTAAAAAGTTCTTTAGTCCAGATTATCTTGCCATGTAACCACGAAAAGGGACTTAGCGCCGCTAAGCCTAGAAAAATAGTTCCATAGCGCCGCTAAGCCCCTTCTACATCACTGACTGGGTCATAGCATTTCTGAAACTGCAAGCCTTGTGGGCTGCTCACGGTAAGCCGTGTTTAGTACCTTCAAAAAGTGGTCCGAGGAAGGAAAAACTGCGAACCGCTGGCAAGGTGTGGGACTACCCTGGCTCATCGATGCTAGAGGTGAGTGAAGACCATTCTGTATGGTACGAGCCAACAGAAGGGTGCAACTCGCCGGTAATTTGAATGCTGGTGACCAGAGTAATGTATTATAACACACAGTACATTGAACCCTACTGAAAATGGGACTATGTAGCCCCAGGCCACTCTGAGTGTCCATGCTAACCTCCGTTCACAGTCGAAAGCACCCACAATGGGAGCGCGAGCATCAAAACTGGACCTTGAATGATTGGAAGAAAGTCGTATGGTTCGATGGATCTCGTTTCCTGTTGCATCACGCGGACAGCTGGCTACGTGTGTGTCGCGTACTTGGGAAGTTTGGGCGCCACGATGCACCGTAGGACTAAAAGAAGCCGATGGTGGTCTCGTAATTCTACGGGCAATGTTCTGATGAGGAACTTTGGGTTGATGTGCAGGAAACTATTAGGCGTACAAACAAGTTTTCAAGCGTTTTCTGTGTGACGTATGCGGCTAATTTACATATCCGACATTCCTCGCGTTGTTGTCATGCGACCGTTACTGGTCCAGAGTATAAAATGTGACACAAAAGTTTGCCTAACAGTCAAACGCACTTGTACATCGGTCGGTGAAAGAAGGCGAGCGATACTGCATTTATTAGGCATTGCATTCCTTACGAATTTCATCAAGGAAAAAGTGCTGCAAAAGCACGTGCCTTGACCTGTTCTGTTCTAGGGGAGAATATTGCATCGAAAAGCACGTGTGAGTTTTAGCCTAGACAGTTTAAAGCAGGGGAGTTTGATGTTAGCGATCGAGATCATAGCGCATGAGAAACTGCAAGCATTGCTGGTTGAATATTCGTTTCAAACGCAAAAAGGACTAGTTGAACAACCGAGGGTAACTCAACAAACCATTTCCAATCGTTTACGCGCAATGGGAAAGATTCAGAAGGAAGGAAAATGGGTGCCACATAACCTGAGCCAGAGGAACAAGGATGAGCGTGTCTTAAAGTGTTTGAATCTGTTGAATAAACAACACAGAAAGTCATTCCTGTGGAAAATCATTATGGGTGATGAAAAGTGGATATGGTACGACAATCCCAAATGCAAAAACCACTGGGTAGATCTCGGTGAAGCGACGACTTCGACACCGAAACGCAATATTCACTCCAAGAAAGTTTTGCTATGCGTATGGTGGGATATGAAAGGTGTCCTCTATTATGAACTATTGGAACAGGGTCAAACAGTTATTGATGATCGCTACAAGCAACAGTTGCTGCTATTGAACCAGGAAATCTGTGGGAAACGTCCATTCACAGGCAAAAGGATTGCGTCCCGTGAAATTACTGCATGACAACGCTGTCGCGAAATAGGTAAAGGAAACGTTATTGACGCTTGGCTGGAAAGTTTTGGAGCACCCGGCGTGTAGTCCCGTCGTAGCCCTTTCAGACTATCATTTGTCGCGATCGATGCAACATGGTTTGTCTGCTGTACGGTTCCGGACATGTGACGAAGTGCTAAAATGGGTTGACGACTCCATCGCATCACACGATGAAGTATTATTTATGGCTGGAATCCGTCAGCTGCCCGACCGATGGCGGAAGGTGATAGTCTCAAATTACATGTTGCTTTGCCTTAAAACCCTTTAAAACTTGTTTGTATACCTAATACGACTTCTACCACCTACCTAAATATCATTGCAGACCAGATACATCCTTTCATGGCAAGGGTATTCCCCTCTAGCAGAGTCTTCTTTCAGAGGGATAATGCCCCATGCCACAATGCCCGAATTGTTCGAGAATGGTTAGCGCAACATGAGGAAGCATTCCAGGTAATGCCCTGGTCTACAAATATTCTTGTCATCAATCCAATCGAGCGTCTATGGTTTGTGTTGCAACAATAAATCCGCTCTGTGGCGGCTCGACCACGTGACTTACAAGAATTAAAGGATCTATTGGTAATGATTTGGTACCAGATATACAGTATCGGACCCACAATCCGGAATCCCGAAATCCGGAAGGGCCCAAAATCCGGAATTTTTTTCAAATGAAAGTTTTTTTTTTGTTTTTTTTAGACACATATTTTATGGTTTTTAGTGTTTTTGTTTATTTATAGTCACTGTTTTAACGAAACAACAACAACAACAACAAAAAAGAGACCAAAACTAAAATAAAAAAAATACAGTCTGTTCTCATGCAAACCACAAATCCCAGATTACCTTGACATTGGAATACCTTTACATACTAGAAGTGAAATGCTTTAAAGCAAGCTTGTGTAAATAAGGTATGTATTGTTACCTTAATATGGAATGTTAGCAAGGGTTTTGTGTATTCTTCATGAAGACTCGTACCAGTGTTAAAATTCCTTCTAGCTTCCAGCTGTGAAGGAACTCAGTAAACCATCCTGTTTATTTGAAAAATAGAAAATGAGCTTAAAAGGGGAGAATCTCCCTCCGACTTTTAGCCTGTGTGACTTTTTGTAGTGAGAAGCAAAGACTGGATCCATCTCAGGGAGGGCAAAGGGCGACCCCTAGTGTGTTATCTGCCTATCTTTCTTAAATTCCCTGCCTCTGTTGGGGGAAGGGGTGCCACACTGTAAAACCTCTTCCTGTTTTCTCCTGTCCAACTTGTTCCTCCTTCCAACATTAAGATGCCTCAAATCAAATTACAGTAACATACATACGTAGCTCTCCCCCTCCCACAATCACCCCCAGTGAACTTGATCCCTAAGCAGGGAAAACAAAAGTCCTATTTGTTATCGCTTTCAGCTTTTCTTTCTTCTGAATGCTGGCAATGAATGGTTAGCTTCTTAGGGTGGTTAGTGTCATAATGATTGTTTTAACCTTGATTTTTTATTCAATTTTTCACACATGCCATAAAGGGAAACAACTACAACATATACATATGTACATACAATACTTTGATACATCAGGACCCATAACCCAGAAAATCCCGAAATCCAGAAATCGTTTGGTCCCAAGCTTTCTGGATTTAGGGTCCCATACTGTACCACCAGACACCTTCAGAAATTTTGTAGTTTCAATGCTTCGTCGGTTAAGAACTGTTTTGGCGGAACATGGAGGACCATCATCATATTTAGCAGGTGGTCATAATGTTTTGTCTATTCGGTGCACATTGCTCTTGTGTTCCGAATTGACTACAGACTATTGTTGGCCCCATTTCATTTCATATTTACCAAGCTGACGTTGGAGGGCGTGTGCGCGTAGTATCAACTGATTCTACTTCAAATAAAATGAAATTAAGAATGAAAAAATGTTATTACAATATAACAACATACAGTAGAACTTCTATTTAACAAACTTCCGTTTAGCGAATTTCTCTATTTAAACCCTTTAACTGGCTGCAACGAGTTAACTCGGGTTTAGAAAAATGTGCTGACGTCAGCTTGAACGAATATATTAGTTGTCTAAGAATTGATCGCCAAATCGCTCGTACGAGTGACCCACAAAAGCAGAGCTTCACAAAGTGTTACTTTTTTTTTTTTTTTTTTTTTTTGATTGAAGGTTTAACGACCACCGTGAGCAACTCAATGGGCTACAAGCAGTCGCCCGTCCCTAATTTAGGGTCACTGGTTCCAGGGAAGGGAGAGAGCCAGTGCCGTAAGACAAACACAACATCCATGCCTGACCGGGATTCGAACCCGGACCCCTTACGGACGAATGATCAGAGGCCAGCTCCTTAGACCACTGCGCCACCGGGGAGGCAAAAGTGTTACTTTACCACTTTGCTTTGATATTCAAAGTGGTTATTTAGGGGGGATGATTGACCCTAATCGCTTCTGATTATCTGCTATGAACTATAGCAATGGCAATGATCCTGAGAAAGGAGAAACAGAGAGACGTTGGAGTATAAAGTGCTTCTATCCAGTGGTATGATGTCCGTGCCAGGGGAACTGTCCTTCGTTTTGTTTGGGTTGTACAGCAGAGAAAAACAGGACTAAAACTTAGCACCAGTGATAGGATTACGGCTGGTAACACTCAGATAAGGGAGGAAAAGGCTTTGTATTGCCTTAGTGTATGCAAACTCCAGCGGCTATATGAACAATTCTGTTTTGGGAGCGCAGAAAATTTTGGACACAATTTGGTTCTGGTACATCTGCCGCTTAAAGGGTTAACGAATTTTAAGAGGGAACCTTGAAACCTTGGCGGTGGCATTGTGAATGTCTGGGGGATGTTTTCCTGGTATGACCTGGTACCACTAGATGGGTCGTCTCTGAACACCAATGGCTACCTGTCCATCCTCGCTGACCACATGCATCCCTTCACGTTGGACGTTTACCATGGTGGTGATGGTGTCTACCAACAGGATGGTAAACGTTGGACGTTTACCATGGTGGTGATGGTGTCTACCAACACCCCTTAGCGATATGCGCTCTGCCATATCGCTAAGGGGGTGCGTGACTGGTTTCAGAAACATGACAGGAATGTTCCCGTTCTCACTTGGCCGGTGAAATTGCCCGACTTCTATCCCATAGAACACTTGTGGGACTATTTGGATCGACAGATTTGACGTGCCGACCTACAACCACGTCATCTCCGGGACCTTCATGCTCTGCTTCAGTCCGAATGGGCACGTGTGCCTCTGGCAAACTTCCAGGACCACGTTGTATCCATGCTACGCCGTCTGACCGCTGTCATCCAGGCCAAGGGTGGTTATTCCTATTATTAGGTAGGTGGTCATATTATTCTGATACGACTGTGTATAGACTAGACTGGAAAATTTCTTTTATCATTGGATAGTTCTAACCACTATCGGTAGTATCGATATGCTCTCGGTTTTCCGAACAAAAAGAACTATTGGTGGTAGAGCATTATACTAGCATTTGTTATTTTATCTGAGCATTTAAAACTCCTGCTTCTGCAACATTTTTTACATTCCACTGCTGAAATCACAGCTACGAATTTTTCAGGGTTTCTAATGCGAAACTATTTCCTTGTGCGGCGCAAAATCTCGTACAGAATCCAATTGAACTTGGCTTCTACCTTGCTGGCCACCCAAAATGCAACACCAAGAAGGAAGCATCCGATTGGCCTAAAATTCGCATTATGCGTCACCCGCGAGAGGACATGCATACGATTAGCATTGCAGGGCATATGCAAATCATGTCGCCCTGCACGCCGCCGAGAAGCACTATAAGAAGGGTGCACAGAAGGCGGGTGTAAGTAGCGGAAGTGTGTTGTGCTGCCGGACCTGTGCGAGGGAAGCTTCCTGATGCCTCGTCGCAGAATACGGCAGGCATTCCAGCACGTTTCGGAGTTCGACAGAGCACGAATAGTGGCTTATCGCGACAGTGGTTTATCGTACCGAGACATCGGCGCCCGTGTGGGACGACATCCAGCCACAGTGAAGCGAGTATGGATTCGATGGGTGCAGGAGGGACGGACGGACCGACGTGAGCGATTGCCGCAACCGCGGCACACCACCGAACGAGAAGACCAGCATGTTGTGCGGCGGGCATTGACGGCTCGCACCGCCACATCACGAACGTTAGCGCAGGAATTAGGGTGTGTTGCGCAACAACCTGTGTCAGCACGTACCGTTCGACGTCGTCTGCAGGAGCGGGGACTTGTCTCACGGCCCCGATTGCTCCGATTACTATTGACGTTACACCAACGGCGAGGGTGGTGGCAGTGGGCCGTTGAACGCCGCACCTGGACTACGGAATGGCACGACATTGTCTTCTCCGACAAATCCTGCTTCTGCCTGTAACACCACGATGGCCGGATTCGCGAGTGGCGACACCGCGGCGAGAGACTGTATGACGCCTGCATTATGCATCGCCATACCGGTCCGCCGCCTGGCGTTATGGTTTGGAGCGCAATTGGATATGACACCCGAACCCCTCTGCTACGCATCGCCGGTACACTCAACAGCCACCGCTACATCTCCGACGTTTTGGAGCCGCTAGTCCTCCCTTACCTGCAGGACCTGCCAGCGGCCACGTTTCAACAGGACAATGCGCGCCCGCACGTGGCACGCATCTTGCAACATTTCTTCACGGCCCACCAGGTGGCACTGCTGCCTTGGCCCGTCTGTTCTCCCGATATGTCGCTCATCGAACACGTCTGTTCGCTGATCGGCAACCGAGTGGTCCGGCAAGAACCACCCGCGGCTACGCCTGATGAACTGTGGCAACGTGTGGAAGCAGCCTGGACCGACATACCCCAAGCCCACATCCCAAGCCTCTTTCGTTCGATGCCGCGGCGTGTAGCGGCCGTTATTGCCAGTCATGGGGGCCACACGAACTATTGATGTCTGCGTGTTCCGCAAGTCGCACGGGCCTGTAAGCTCAATCGTTTCATCTTTGCATCTGTTGTTATGTGTCCAGTAAATCTGGCTTTGTTATTTCGTGTCCTTCTTGGTGTTGCATTTTGGGTGGCCAGCAGTGTAAAATAAAAAATAAAAAAATGACTGTAAACAGGGAATATCTATGAAGACTTAAACATTAAATTTGCATGATATTCACACGATCCCTCAGCCGGTTTTCACGTTAATGTTTCTGCAGAACTATGCGCCGGCAAATTGTAATTTAAGTTTTCTAGATTTAACGCTATATTTCGTAATCTTCAATATTTTTTTTTTTTTTTTTGATTTGGAGGTTTAACGACCACCGTGAGCAACTCAGTGAACTATAAGTAGTCGCCCGTCCCTAATATAGGGCCACTGGTGCCAGGGAAGGGAGAGATCCAGCGCCGTAAGACAAACCCAACATCCATGCCTCACAGGGATTCGAACCCGGACCCATCTCGCACGAATGATCTGAAGCCATGACTTAGAGCACTACGCCACTGGGTCTGCTTCAGTATTTTCCCTATATACATGTTTGCGCATTTAATCGATTTTTTGGACTTAACGCTCATTTTTTTTGTGTTCCCTTTCGAAACGTTGATCGCGATTTTTACGATTTTTTTCAGTTTCCTCGAATGCATTTTTTTTTTAAATAAAAAAAGACTCTGGGTATTTCGGCACCTACTTCTGCGTGCTAGACGGGTTAAAAAGAGTTCAGAAGACATCAGGCGAGCAAGCGAATAAATTAGTATGCGTTATATACTTTGCTGACTGCGTGTGGCGTTTTGGATTTTTTAAAATCCTACGCGACCTTGGTAGCATTCAGATTACAACAGATGCAGTTTTGCTTGTGGAAATGCAGGGTAAAAGAAAGAATCTTAATGTCGCCGTCACTGTTCGCAGCTGCTTTCAGCATTCATGCATAAAGTAGCTTTCAACATCTTCCCAGGAAACTGCAAAACTGGAAGTCATAATTAACCATTTTGCAAAATGAAGAGGTGATAAACCTAAGCGTCTTGTGACATTGTCATCAGATTGTAAACACAGAAGGAGAAGAAACCAAAGGGAGGCTCGTCACGTGACTTCGCACACACCACAATGAGTGAAAAGTGGGTGACGTCACATAGCAAAAAAGAACACCTGATTCAATAAGCTATGCATTCCATGTCTGCTCTGAGTAATTTCATTCCCAAATTACAGCCAAAGACAATATACGTGTAAAGAAGTATAAGCACGTCTACTATTTTTTTAATCTCATGCAAAGAAGTATCTCCAATATAACTTCTAGAAGCATTTTTGAGGAAATATTTGACAAATATTGACAAGATATTCCCCATTTTGCGCGTTTTTGGAAGCGTGTGTTTTACGCTATGTTGCCCAGATGCATACTTATGTTGCTCACGAAGTGCCGGTTGATGATAAATAATTGGAACCCTTCGAGTTAGAGGGGCAATTATGTACAAAACATATTTTTCGACCTTTTCTGCTTCATGACATTCTCACCACGGGGAGGGAATAAACATTTATGAGGAGGAATTTATGTAAAGCTACTGGAAGTATGCTTGGCCAGGAAATTTCTAATGTATTTTCCAGTTCTTTCAAGAGCAAAAATTCGTTAGGTACATACGCAGCCTGTCCCAAAACAACTGAGAAAGTTATAAAAAAATGTGCAATACTGCGTTCGACCTTGGCACGAATCTCAAGAAAAAAGCGGCAGTCGTTGTAGCAACCGGCCACACCTGTTTATCGCGCATGCGTCATCGGTAGTGCGCAGGTTCATAAGTGTTGTTTCATGAACCCCTAACAAGTGTTTTCGGGCTGTGATTTTTCGAAAAAATGAATGTGAAAGAGGAACAAAGATGCGCCTTTAATTTTTGCTTTCGACTTAAGAAGTCTGTCGGAGAAACTTTCCGTCTTATGCAAGATGCTTATAAAGATTAATGTCTAGGAAACAATTTACAAATGGCATAAAGAATTTATGGATGGCCGTGAGTAGGCGGTTTTAATCGCGCATGAAGGAAGATGTTCAACGAGTGTTACAAAGGTAAACACCAATACAATAGGTGTTATTATAGGGGAAGACAGATCCCTATCAATTAGAAATATCGAAGATATGGTCATTTCAAAATCATCAATTCACAGAATTTTAACCGAGCATTTGGGCATAAAACGAGCTTGTTCAACTTGGGTTCCCGATTTCTTTTGATGTGAGACCCAATGCAAGACCGTTCATGGCCAGTTCTGACGTTTCTTATCTAGAGAAAATGAATACTAAGTTGATGCCCAACCTCCATATACACTGAAAAGCAATTGAATTAGAGACAGTTGGCGTTATGCAAATGTGGCGCTGTGGGCGGCACTGTAACCGGAAACGACATGACGTATGCAGCGATCCGACAATATAAAGAGTGATGCGACGGAAATCAGTAAGAGTCGGACACAGTATGGGTAAGACGAAGGATCTAAGCGCATTTGATCGTGGGCAAATTGTCGGGGTCAGAAGAATGTCTCACTACATCTCGGAAGTCATGCAGGCACTGGGATTTTCACGAGCCACTGTGTCACGGGTGCACCGTTAGTACATCCCTGCAAGGGCCAACTGCCGTGGACAACAGCGTGTGGATGAGCGCGGTCATCGTCGGCTAGCTCGCATTGTAACAGCGGATAGACGGGCCACAGTGCAAGAAATCACGCGGCAATTTAACGCTGGTGCACAAAAACGTGTAAGCAGCCACACCATCCAGAACCATCTCCTCGCTATGGGATACAGAAGCCATCGTCCTACGAGGGTACCGCTGCTGACCGCACATCACAGGGTGCAAAGATTAGCATGGGCGCGGGAACATCGCCACTCGACCCTAGACATGTGAGAAAATGTTGCCTGGACTGATGAGTCGAGATTCACGTTGGTACATGCGGATGGCAGGATGTACGGCGCAAACCACATGAAGCGATGGATTCTTTTGCCAGCAGGGTACTCTTCAAGCTGGTAGGGGTTGCATTCTCGTCTGGGGACTGTTTACGTGAACTGAAATGGGACCCCTGGTACGTGTGACATCGTCCCTCACAAGTCAACGTTACCGGGATATCCTGGACGGCCATTTGCTCTCGTTTGTGCGTTTTCTACATCCCACTGGGGACCTCATCCTGCAACAAGACAATGCAGCTCCCGAATTGTATCCGAATGGTTGGATGAACACTCCACCGACGTGTCCTCGCTTCCTTGGCCAGCTGGGTCACCTGACCTCAATCCCATCGAACACATCTGGGATGCCATCGAGAGAGATGACCCCTCTCCATCAAATCATCGTGAACTGTGGGAGCTTGTTCAGGAGTCGTGGATCCGTATGGCTTCCCAACGCTTCCGGTGTCTTGCCAAATCCATGCCGAGACGAATCGACGCCGTATCAGGGCGAAAGGTGGTGCTACACGTTACTAGACAGGTATCTCTAACTCGATTGCTCTTCAGTGTAGACCAGATTTGTCACCATGTGACTTGTGATTGTTCCCCATTTAATAAAAAGGCATTACGGGGACGACAATTTGAAACTGATTCACTACGTATCTTAGCTGCGTAGGGGTGCTCCAACAGTATTTCAGAACAAGAATTCCAGAAGACATTCAAAGAGTGAGAGGAACACTGGAACACCCGTATTCGATACAATGGACAGTGTTTCGAAGAAGATGAACACTTCCTTGATAATTAAGATATGCATATTTTTTTAATAAAAACATTTTAAGTTGCTTTGTGACAACCCTTGTATCTCATAAAACTACTCTGTTAAAAATTGGTACTTAGAAATCAGCTAGATGTATTCGTTTTTGAGTACATTCCGTGCTTATAATATAGCTACGAGTACTTGTGTCTCATTTTTGAAAAAGACACGTACTCATTTTTGAGTACACACAGGGAATCAATTGTGAGTATATCTGGTATTTCTAATTTGAACTATATGTACCCATTTTTGAGTACATATACACTGGCGGAAAGTGAAAAAAGAACACCAAGAAGAAATTGGCGGACGATCATGAAATTTACATATGTTAATGGGGTCGACTTTACGTACGTGTGATGTTAATTTCGGGACCAACCGGTGAGCGCTTACGCCACAGCACGGCATAATATGCAAATTATCGTCGGTGGTATTTAAGGAGTACGGCGAAGTGAATATAATCAGTCGTCAGCGTACGGACGCGTACGAAGACCCTGAAGAAGCTGCAATGCCTGGACATGGAAGACGTGTACGATTTCAGCAGTTATTGGACTTTGAGCGAGGTCGTCTAGTCGGACTCCGAGAGACAGTGGTCGTATCGTCGTATTGCAGAGTGAATTGGACGGGAAGTATCGGTGGTTATACGATGGTGGCGTAGATCGTCCGAGGAACATTCCCACACGAGAAGACGTGGAACCGGGATTCACAGACGGACGGAAGAGCGGACCGATCGACGCATAAGAAGAGCGGCGTTGTCAAGCAGAACATCCACTGCGACGCAAATCCGAGCTGCCGTTGCACCTGAGGTGACTATGCGAACAATCCGCAACCTCATACTGGATGCAAGGACTACGTGCACTTGCACCTCTGGCATGTGTACCTCTGACTCCAGCCCACCGTCAGGAACGGCTGCAGTGGTGTTGCCAACGTCTGCACTGGAGAACGCAATGGCGATCTGTCGTGTTCAGCGATGAAAGCAGATTCTGCTTGGGAGCCTCCGATGGCCGTATGCGTTCGCAGACGCACAGGGGAGCGTCTCCACCCTTCATGCATCCGTCAGCGACACACAGGGCCTACATCTGGTCTCCTGGTGTGGGGAGCGATCAGCTATCACTCCCGTACACAACTAGTGTTTGTACCGGGTACGTTAAACAGCACCTCCTACATCAGCAACATCATTCAGCCCGTTGTTGTGCCATTTGTAAGGTCGGTCCAGCGTGGCGTTTTCCAGCAAGATAACGCACGCCTACGCACGGCACGTGCAACGCAACATGCACTTCAGGGTGTGAGACAACTTCCATGGCCTGCACGTTCACCGGATTTGTCCCCCATTGATCACGTGTAGGATTTTATGGGACAACGACTTATTCGGTCTCCACGGCCAGCCACGACCATCCCCGATTTACGCGTCCAGGTTGAGGATGCTTGGAACTCAATACCCCAAACTTACATCCAACATCTGTACGACAGACTCCATGCCAGAATTGCACAGTGTGACGCAGTTCATGGCGGTTCAACCTCGTACTAACCATGTTGCATGGAAATGTTATTTTTCAGTTTACCAGCAAATACAGCTGTATTTTGCCATAATGTTTTGATCACGTTATCCTCTGTATTCCGTTATTATGCTGTATAAATTTCGTTGGTATCATACGTCTCTTTCTTGGTGTTCTTTTTTCATTTTCCGCCAGTGTAGAAATAAATGAGAAGTGAATCCCCGGGAGAAATATTTCTGAAAAAATACATGAAAAGCTTATAAACGCACCAGCCACTGAATTAAAAACCTTTATGTATATATACGTAAACGTCACTAACTCAGCGTTTATGCAAAATACGTGGTCACGTGCGTCACCACGGGATTTACGCAACTATGTAAGACTCGTCAGTAATCCTCAGTCGTGTTGATCTTTTCTCCAGCAGGTGACGACTCTTTCATGGACTATAATGGTACTGTCCATAGCATAAGATGTGTTGAGCAAAGGTTTAGCGAGCATGGCAGCGACTTCCACCATCTTTCCTGCCCAGCACATACCCCGGATCTGATCCCAATTGAGAATGTATGGGACATGTTAGAAAAACAGATCTGAGAGTAAAGTCCTTTTCCTACAAATCTGAGCCAGTTAAATGACTGTCAGGTGAACACTTTGTATGCTGTAGATGTAGATGCAGTCCAACACATTGTAGAATCGATGTCAAAGCGCATACTGTAATTCGGGCAAACGGAGGTCCAACCCGGTATTTAATAAAAGTTTCTAATTCAGGGAACGATATGTGTGCATTTCATTGGAGGAATTTGAAAACTGAATCATACTGGAGCAGAAATCGAACCCGCATTATCCGATTCACGTTCGAGCAAGATACTGTTTACGTTCTGTACAAGCTACTGAAGATGACCAGATGTAGTGTAGAAATCCGAACAACTTCCTCAACTACATCTGCTACATTGTCCTGGGTAGGTTAACGGTAGCACAGTCGAACGTAAATCAGGAAATGCGGATTCGCTTCCCGTTCCAAGGCGATGCGATTTTCAAGTTTTCTGATGGGTGGAGTGCGTGGGGAAACAGTACGATGTACGGCATCTGTATGCTGACAATGATAAACTATTAAGATTAATTTTCACCAGAATTAATTGTACCAGACAAAAAAAGAAAATTAATTGCTTACTTTTCAGTCGCTCATATAGCACTAGTCCTTGCAGCAATTAATTCTTTCAATCCTCTGGTTTCTATGCGGCTATTCTTATAATATTAACTGTAGAGTGACCCTCTTGTTTTTGAAGAAAGAAAAAATTTAAAAGTATTTTTTTTTCAAATTCCAAAAGTTCGATGCTGTGTTTTATGGATATGAAAATTTGAGAAAAATCATCCCAGATACACCAATGACCCATTCCATTACGACCACCCTCAGCCTAGAGAAATGAGCGCGACTGGAGACCGAACACTAGCGCAGGTGAAGTTCACACAGCAGTATACATACAACCCCAGACCTACTTCCGGTTAGCAGGGTTTTCGGAGTCTGAATGGGGGAAGCTGCCGATTTATTGGAGTTTGATAAAGGACAAATTGCGATGGCATGGCGCCTCGTAACTACACTCTTAAAAAAATTGTGGTAGGCTGCACCAAAAAGTGGTGTTACATCAGCTGCACCACTTTCTGAGATACACCATCGTGTTTTGCAAACAAAATCCAACAACGTGGTTCAACTTTTCGCCATGTAATGCAACACGGTTGCACCATGTTGTTGCGCTTATTTTGCACCACAGAACGGTGCATCTTATCTAAGAAAGTGGTTCAGCTGGTGCAGCACCACGTTTTGGTGCAACCTGCCACAAAATTTTTAACACGATCTCGGAAACGTCGCGTCTTGTTGGTTGTTCACGTGCCGCTGTAGTGAATACGTATCAAAAGTGGTGAACAGATGGCCAAATGACGAACATTTCCCTGATCACCACTGCTGTAGCAGTGGTGATCAGGGAAATGTTCGTCATTTCCCTGATCAATTGCCCTGCTGCTCATTTCCTGATGAATTCACCACTGCTGTAGCAGTGGTGATCAGGGCAATTGGTCACAGCACACAGTTCATCACAGCCTTCTGCGCATGGGCCTGCGTAGCCGAAGACCCGGCTGGGTCCATATGCTCACTGCAACTGATTGCCATTAACGCATGAAATGGGCCCAAAATAATTGAGATTGGACTGTGGGTGATTGGAAGAAAGTGGCCTGGTCTGACAAAATCAAGATTCCTGGTGCATCACGTAGACGGCCGGGTGCGGATACGCCAATTACCAACCGAGGCTTTGGCACCTGGATACACTGTTGGGCAGCAACAGGCCAGCGGCAGCGTTGTTATGCTGTGGGCAATGTTTTCTTGCAACACTTTAGGCCCCATTATCCCAATAGCACTATCCTTGACAGCTGTCAGGTATCTGAACATCGTTGCAAACCAAGTTCACCCATTCATGGCAACTGCGTTCCCTGCTAGTGATGGCCATTTCCAACAGGATAATGCGCCGTGCCACACTGCCAGAATCGTCAAGGCGTGGTTCGAGGAACATGCTCTTGACTTTCTGTTAATGCCCTGGCCTCCAAATTCCCCAGACTTCAACCCAATCGAACATTTGCGATTCGACTTGGAAAAGCGGGTTCGCGCTAAATCACCACCACCCCGAAATGTACGGGAACTGGAGGACCTGCTGTTGATATTATAGTACCAGATACCCCAGGATACCTATCGCCACCTCATCCAATCGATGCCTCTCCGAGTGGACGCTGTTTTGCAAGCTAAAGGGGGTCCTACAGCTTATTAGGTAGGTGGTTATAATGTAATGGCTCAATGTATATGAAACATGATAACCTATTTTATAATGAATATATTCTTCGAAACTCGTACAACAAATTAATAGGCAACATACATAGAGAGCCATTTTGATCCACACGTGGAAATTAAACAGATTATTTTTGCAAGTATTTGTGCGTGTTTCTGAATGTTATTCAACGTTCTTTCTCAGGAGTTTTTCTCTTTATCTGATATTTAAATGAGATGTCCCTATCGCATCAGCTAAAGTGGAAAATCCCAGTCAACTAAACCCGACTCTTTACTTTATTTCATACCAATCATGCATATTAAAAGCGAAATCATGGTCATCATTTTGCACTGTGCATACAAAAGCCTTTTGTCTATTATCTGTTTAAGTCTTTGAAGAAAATTATAGTTCCTGTGTGGCTTTGTGAAACCGGTTTTCTATCTACAATAATTACCTTCGACGATAACGACAAAGCTTTTCCAAACTGCTCGAAAAAGAAATATCAGGCCAATGTGATCAGTCTTTACCGGCATCAATAAATATGAAGCTTTGTTTGAAAGATACGAACGAAAATCCAATTAAAACGCCACAAAACACATCCTGCCGAAACGCCTATCAGAAAGCAGAAATCCTTAGTGTCATATTATGTAGAGTAAACTGAGGAAAACCAACGCCCCGATGCCCCAGTGGTAAAGGGCGCGGCTTTGAATAGCGTGAGAGGTATGAGCACAGTTTTCATCCAACGGCGCTGGTTATCTCCTGTTCCTGTAACCAGTAACCCTAAATTAGGGACGAGTAACAGCTTATATATTAATATTTGAGTGCTTCTAGAAGTCGTTCAACTAGAAACGGTTAAAAAGATAAGAGATGACACCGAACTCTCAAGTGTAATGAGCATGTCTTTTGAATACTCTACGATACAAAAAAATATTTCAAAGCAGATTTTTAAGAAAAAAAAATCAGTGAAATAGAAAATGCATTTTCGCCTTCTAGTCAAAATCTGCGCATAATTTATAATCCAAGTTGTGTTCGTCACAATATTTTTCTTTTTTCCTTTTTTTTTTTTTTTTTTTGATTGGATGTTTGACGAGCAACGTGAGCAACTCAATGAGCTATAAGCAGTCGCCCGTCCCTAATTTCGAGTCACTGATTCCAGGGAAGGGAGAGAGCCAGGGCCGTAAGACAAACACAACATCCATGGCTCACGGGATTCGAACCCGGATCCCTTTCGGACGAATGATCAGAGGCCATCTCTTAGATAACTGCGCCACAATATTTGCAGCGTTTGAAAAAAAAAAAAAAAAAAAAGAAGAAAGATGACACTTAATTTTTGGTTATAATGAACACGTCTTTTAAATCCTTGAGAAAGCACAAGTTTTCCCATGACGGAGACCGACCCCTCACTCCGGAGTAAGTGACTCTACCAACTAAACTACACGACGGAATACACTGAAGGGCAATTGAATTAGAGACAGCTGGCGTTATGCAAATGTGGCGCTGTGGGCGGTCCTCTGAACGGAAACGACATGACGTATGGCAGCGATCCGACATTATTAGGAATAATGCAACGGGAATCAGTAAGAGTCGGACGCAGTATGGGTAAGACGAAGGATCTAAGCGCATTTGATCGTGGGCAAATTGTCGGGGTCCGACGAATGGGTCACTCCATCTCGGAAGTCGTGCAGGCACTGGGATTTTCACGAACCGCTGTGTCACGGGGCACCGTGAGTACATCGAATCCGGTAAAACCATCCCTGCAAGGGCCAACTGCCGTGGACAACAGCGTGTGGATGAGCGCGGTCATCGTCGGCTAGCTCGCGTTGTAACAGCGGATAGATGGGCCACAGTGCAAGAAATCACTCGGCAATTTAACGCTGGTGCACAAAAACGTGTAAGCAGCCACACCATCCAGAACCATCTCCTCGCTATGGGGTACAGAAGGCATCGTCCCACGAGGGCACCGCTGCTGACCGCACATCACAGGGTGCAAAGATTACCATGGGCGCGGGAACAACGCCACTGGACCTTAGACATGTGGAAAACTGTTGCCTGGACTGATGAGTCGAGCTTCACGTTGGTACATGCGGATGGCAGGATACGAGTACGGCGCAAACCGCAAGAAGCGATGGATCCTTCTTGACAGCAGGGTACTCTTCAAGCTGGTGGGGGTGGCATTCTCGTCTGGGGACTGTTTATGTGGACTGAAATGGAACCCTTGGTACGCGTGACATCGTCCCTCACAGGTCAACGTTACCGGGATATCCTGGACGACCATTTGCTCCCGTTTGTGCGTCTTCAAAATCCCACTGGGGACCTCATCCTGCAACAAGACAATGCAGCTCCCGAATTGTATCCGAATGGTTGGATGAACACTCCACCGACGTGACCTCGCTTCCTTGGCCAGCTAGGTCACCTAACCTCAATCCCATCGAGCACATCTGGGATGCCATCTAGAGAAATGTTCTAGGCTCTGACCCTCCTGCATCAAATCTTCGTGAACTGTGGGAGCTTGTTCAGGGGTCATGGATTCGTATGGCTTCCCAACGCTTCCGGTGACTTGTCGAGTCTATGCCAAGACGAATCGCCGCCGTCATCAGGGCGAAAGGTGGTGCTATACGTTACTAGACAGGTATCTCTAATTCAATTGCTCTTCAGTGTATTACACTGGCATGTGCTCACACTGCTATCTGCCTGTATCTTATGTGCGCTCTGGGGGGGGGGGCACGTTACAATCTAGCTTGTTACGATACGATGTCACATTCGAAAACAATCCTAAAACAATTGACGAAGATCCAGGGGTTCAATATTTATAACTTATTCCTGTAGCTTCTTCATCATGCTTCTCTACGTTTCGGAGGATCAAATCCGACTTAGTCGCTCCTGTTGCGCAGAGGTCTAAATGTTAGCATTCAACCATGCTTTCTAGTGAGTCCGAGTTCGAGTCCCGAATGAAGCATGAATGGTGCGCATGTCTTACGGCACTGGTTCTCTCCTCTCCCAGGAACGAGTGGCCCGGAATTAGGGACGAGCAACTGCTTGCAGCCTTTAGAGTTGCCAGAGCCCATGATGGCTAGGGGTCCCAAGAGGCCCCATTTAAGAGGATGGCCCCCTAGCTATCCTCTTTGCGGACCCTTGAAAATGGATTCCTGGGCCTAGCATTTTCAAGGGAGCCCAGAATTATGCAGCATGCTTTGAACAATTGACCGAGTTCTACCGAGTTTTTTTGTTTGTTTGTTGGTTTGTAATAGCATAGCAAAAATGATAAGAAACTGCCTCGTGAAAAAAAAATTCTATTTCTTACCGCTTTTTCAGGAGTCCGTAAAAAAGTATAGTCGCCCCCAGTCCATCCTCAAATCTTTCGGAAGCATTACGGATGTTGTTGTTTTTTTTTGTACGCATCTGTAATTGGGGGAAATTTTTGAGCTACTCTCAGAGCACATTTGAAGATATGGGAAGGGGCGGGGGGGAGGCTGGACAGTAATTTGGGGCCCCAGGATTAATGACACAACCATATTATTGTGCCATATTATTTGTTCATTACTCTTTGTAACTTCGAATTCGTTTAAATCATGATATTCGGACCATATTACACTGACGGAAAAAAATCCCAACACCACGAACAAATAGTTGTAGAGGAATGAAGTGGCGGCAATACAGTTGTACAGGTAACATATTTAATCGATTAAGGTTTTAAGATCACAGCTTAATGTAAGCGCGAGAACAGCCATTTTAAATGTGAAATGCTGGTACATTAATAACCGGTGTTACCGCCAGAATGTTGAATGCAAGCACGCAAACGTTCATGCATTGTGTCGTACAGGTGCTGGATGTCAGTTTGGGGGATGGAGTTCCATGCCTGTTGCACTTGGTCGGTCAATACAGGGACGGTTAATGCTGGTTGGGGATGACGCCGGAGTTGTCGTCCAATGATGTCCCATACGTGCTCGATTGGAGAAAGATCTGGTGATCTAGCAGGCCACGGCAACATGTCGACACTCTGTAGAGCATGTTTGGTTACAACAGCGGTATGGGGGCGAGCGTTATCCTGTTGGAAAACACCCTGGACTTCTGCTCATGAATGGCAGCACAACAAGTTGAATCACCAGACCGACGTACAACTGTGCCGTCAGGGTGCGTGGGATAACCATGAGAGTGCTCCTGCTGTCATAGGAAATTGCTTCCCAGACCATAACTCCAGGTGTAGGTCCAGTGTGTCTCGGCCGCAGACAGGTTGGTTGCAGGCGCTCACCTGGCCTCCTTCTAACCAACACACGGCCATCACTGGCACCCAGGCAGAACCGGCTTTCATCAGAAAACACAACAGATCTCCACTCCGTCCTCCAATGAGCTCTAGCTTGACACCACTGACGTCACAAACGGCAGTGGTTTGGAGTAAGTGGAATGCACGCTACAGGGCGTCTGGCTCGGAGCTGTCCTTCAAGTAACCGATTTGTAACAGTTTGTTGTGTCACTGTGGTGGCAACTGCAGCTCCAATTGCTGCCGCAGACGCGGTACGATGCGCCACAGCCATACGCCATACACGGCGGTCTTCCCTCTCAGTAGTGCCACGTGGCCGGTCGGAACCCGGTCTTCTTGAGGAAGTACCTTTCCTTGACCACCGCTGCCAACAATCATGCACAGTAGCTACATTCCTGCCAAGTCGTTCTGCAATATTGCGGAAAGAAAATCCACCTTCTCGTAGCGATATTTCACGACCTCGTTCAAACTCCGTGAGCTGTTGATAATGGCTTCTTCGTCTTCTTAAAGGCATTATTGAGTGACATCAACACCCTACGTCGAATCTCAACGATAACTAACGCTCACGAACGTTACAGCGCGTATTTACAGCAAACCTGCTTTGCATGTTCCGAGGGGCGCTACTAGCGCCTCACCTATGCGCCGAGCGCAAAATTTGCATAGACGTCATCTTACAGACGTACTCTCACCGCCTACCAACTGTCGTTCATCTAACACAACCCCTTCTTGGTGTGGGGATTTTTTTCCGTCAGTGTATTTTGTCCACTACGTCGATATAACATTCAATGTTAAAACATCTATAGCAGGAGCAACAGTTGTTTTCAATTTACGTGCATACAATTATAATTAAAACAAGGTTGCTTACCATTTTTCACATTTCCTTGCACGTTTTATTCTTCTGTTGTCATGCTTGGGTCAAGCCTCCGGTGAGGTGTTCTATTTTTCGTCTTCAGGTTCTTTCAAATGATCGACAAATGCCCAAGTCCATGAAGTGCATTGCTTTCTAGGTCCCAAAACTGTATGCCGCCCCGGTGGCGCAGTGGTCTAAGGCGCTGGCCTCTGATCATTCGTCCGTAAGGGGTCTGGGTTCGAATCGGGTCAGGTATGGATGTTGTGTTTGTCTTACGGCACTGGCTCCCTCCCTTCCCTGGAACCAGTGACCCTAAATTAGGGACGGGCGACTGCTTATAGCCCATTGAGTTGCTCACGGTGGTCGTTAAACCTCCAAAAAAAAAAAAAAAAAAAAACTGTATCCTCCACGCTCCCCACCTTTCCCACCAGCGTATAAAACCCAACCTTCGTAGGTAAAAATCCCAATTTATGAACTCAAAAACTTTTATTATTATCAACGAACATAAACTGCCTATTTACATACATGCAAAATGCCGAACTAAAATATTGAAAATGTATATACAACTACGCATTTACATACGGCTCATCTTATTCCTTCAACTCCCTTTCTTAGCACCCCATGAACTACTAGAACATTCATTCAGCACACCCTAAGCCATTCGAACGCAGACTGCCTCAAGTACTTTTTACCCCCTCCGGGGTTATCCTCAGGAGGTGTTCTAGATGTTTTCTCTTCTACCACCGCAGTAAGAGTGAGCGACGTGTTCGTCTTCCTCGCCCCGCTCCAACGTCATTTACGAAAAACTTCCTCTATTTTTCGTCTTCCGGTTCTTTCAAATGTTCGACGAATGCCCAAGTCCATGGAAGTTTTTCGTAAATGACGTTGGAGCAGGGCAAGGAAGACGAACATGTCGCTCACTCTTACTGCGGTGGCAGAAAAGAAAACATCTAGAACACCTCCTGAGGATAACCCCGGAGGGGGTAAAAGTACTTGAGGAAGTCTACGTTGGAATGGCTTAGGGTATGCTGAATGAATGTTCTAGTAGTTCATGGGGTGCTGAGAAAGAGAGTTGAAGGAATAAGATGAGCCGTATGTAAATGCGTAGTTGTATATACATTTTCAATATTTTAGTTCGGCATTTTGTATGTATGTAAATAGGCAGTATATGTTCGTTGATAATATCAAAAGTTTTTGAGTTCATGAATTGGGCTTTTTACCAACGAAGTTTGGGTTTTATACGCTGGTGGGAAAGGTGGGGAGGGTGGAGGATACAGCTTTGGGACCTAGAAAGCAATGAACTTCGTGGACTTGGGCATTCGTCGAAAATTTAAAAGAACCTGAAGACGAAAAATAGAATACCGCACCGGAGGCTTAAACCAAGCATGACAACAAAAGAATAAAACGTGCAAGGAAATGTGAAAAATGGTAAGCAGCCTTGTTATAATTACTCCGATAAAATTTCAACAAGCTGAACCCTTGCCTGGGGGGGGGTAGAGCAGAACTGAACTGGTGTCAATTTTTCAGCGATGCATTTTTACATTTTCTTGCTAACACTGATTCTTCCATGAATCGTGGGCTACACACTTCAATATGGCAGTGATATTTCCACGACTTCCTCATATTCTGGGAATGTTCTCTCCTCGGTATTTTTATTCGCCCAACTATAGTGAAATCCTGGATGTGCCATTAATCCTGGGGCCCCAAGTTACTGTCCGTATCTTCAAATGTGCTCTGAAAGTAGCTTAGGGTGATCGTTAAAACCTCAAACTAAAACCGACTTAGCACTAAACAGAACTTAACCCTTTAAGTGGCCGGAACGAGTTAACTCGGGGTTGCCAAATGGGATGAAGTCAGCTCAGACGAATATATTCGCTGTCGAAGAAGTGGGTGAAATGTGGCTACAACGAATTCATTCTGGCTATGTTTAGTGGTCTTAACGCCACTCGAAGGAGTCACCTGAAAAAAGCAGAGGGTCACAAAATGTTGCTTCCCCCTTTGCTTTGTTATTCAAAGTGGTCATTGAGAAAAGTTATTGACAATGATCCTTTCTGGCTGATTAGATGCTGAAAATGCCACAACAGTATCGACGAACTTTAGAAAGGAAAGAAAAGATTTTTTTAATAATCCAGGGGCATGATATCCGTGTCAGGGGGACTAGACTTTCACCATCATGTCATGAAGCACAGAATAAAGGATTTGAAGGGAGCGTTTATCACAAGTTACAGGTTTATAGTCGTTACTGCTCAGATGAGAGGGTGAAACGAATTATTTTGCCTTAGCTTTTGTAAAATCGGTCGTTATGGAAACATCTTTGTTTGGGGAGAGCAGAAATTTTTTGGTACGATTCTGTTGAAGTACATCGGCCGCTTAAAGGGTTAATAGCACTGATATTAAAAGAAATGTACGCAAGTAAATCAAAAAGTAAAGGCAACTTTTAAAATTACGCAGTAAATTCAGCGGATAGAAGCCCACACAGCGCAGAATATTTCGTGTATGTTACAAGTGTGTAGCACTGAAACATTGAGACTTTTCAGATACGTTGCACAATGTAACAGCAATGTTTCAGAAACCTTACGGTTACGTCAAAATGTCCTCAAACATTACATAACTTTGAAACATAACCGATACGTTACAGTGAAAGGTCTTTGTAACTTCAACATACCACCTTCATGTTGCATTTATGTATTTGAAAGATATTTGTAACTTCGTTACATTACTGATATGTATTTGAGTGATATTTGTGACATCATCATATTACTGTTACGTATTTACTACGTTGAACATTACAGTTTTAATAAACTTTGTAAAATCACAATAAAAAGGCATTACACTCGATATCTATTTCAAAAGCAACAACAGTCGTATTACCAGTTATTTACATTTTCACAGGTTCAACTGTAACGTATACTCTATATTCACTTTCCTTTTGATTTTACTATCTCTGGTTATTTTATTTTACTATGTAAATTATCTTCCTACTGAACGGAATATTATTTCACCCGCTGAATGAGATCTGGCAATGAGTGTAAGTCATGACGTGGTGGTAGCTCGTATATAGGCGCGTTCATCGAGATTAGTGGGGGTGTGTTGAGTTGGTTGGTGTTGTGTTGTTGGAGTTGTGTTGCGGGTGTTGAGGTTGTGTTGTGTTGGTTGTGTGCGTACTATAAGAGGAAAGTTTATTCATTATTATGTACAAGATATATGAGTGCCTTAGTTGACCAAGAGTCTTGGAAATAAACAAGTTTTTCAGTAAGTTCAGTCTTTCTCAATTCTTAGTTTTGTCAGACCTCTGTCTGGCTGTTAGGTTTATGACTTTGATTACTTAATATAAATAACCAGCGTTGAGACTTTGTTTAAGTTCATAATTAACGAGTAACAACACCCTTTTGGGAATTCATTATTTTGAAGCTTAGAGCATTATTCATTCATAATAATTAGCTTAGCAAAAAGAATATAAAGCTAATTCATTATACAACGCAGTCCACTGTCCATTGGGAACAGTGGCGGCGTTTATATATTGATAAAGGAAGAACTAAAAATCGGTCCCAAATGAGGGTGTCGAATTTCTATTATACATGTGGAATAGACTATATTTCAGCAAAAAAAAAAGAAAGAAAAATTCGTCATTTCTCTGAATACCTACCAATATGAAATTTCTCAGCTTCAAGTAAAAAAACCTATGCTGGTGTAGTATACTAATACAACAACCCAGCCATCTACTTAGATTTTGTAAAATGCTTTTTAGAATTTAAAAATTATAATAATCAAAACAATTACTTTTAGATGATCTTGAATCACACACACACAAAAAGGATGAAATATTAAATCAACTAACTAGCTAACTCGAGTACAACAGTATCACCAAAGAATATCCCAGCAGCACATGGAAACACGACTACGAGAGTGTTTCGGTGAAATGGCAAAAATGCGCATGCGCATCCACGCCGTTGCCAAACCAAATCTTTTAAATGTCGCCGAATGTAACATCAAGGTACAAATTATGTACAATGGAAACTACAAAACAGTAGTATCGGTGAATGCTATTTTTAACGTAACCGTAATGTAAAACGAGTTATGTTCCAAAACAGATGTTGCTGAAACGTGACTGTAAGATATCTCAGAAAGTGTAACAGATATGAGAGATTATAACATTGTTGATACGTATCTGAAACGCTTTGTGCTGTATAAGAGCTGACGCAATACAAGACGTTCGCACTGGCTTATGGGTAGTTCGAACTGCTCGGCGTAGCGTAGTGCCGTTAGTCTAGTGGAAGCCAAGGTGAAATAAATAAGAATTGCTCCCTCTTCCTGTGGGGTTTCACTTTTTTTTTTTCTTTTGTGTTGGGGGTTCACGGTCACCGTGATAAACTCAGTGGGCTCTGAGCAGTATCGTCCGTCCGTAATTAGGGTCACTGGTTCCAGGAAAGGGGGAGAATCAGTGCCGTAAGACAAACACAACATCCATGCCTCACCGGAATTCGAACGCGGACCCATTTCAGACGAGTCTGCAGAAGTCATCCCTTAGAACACTGCGCCACCGGGATGGCGCATATTGTTGAACAGTTTAAGGTAAACAATATGTTGAAGGTTTCTTTGGGCAGGGGCAGTGAAATCTGTTGAAATTCGCCGAAGTATTTGGCTACGTACATAAGTGAAAGCAGCAGAAACCAACGAAAAGTTTCTGAATGCGTTGTGACGTGCTTGTCCCGCAGGATGCACATGAGATAAAGGCAGATAGCAGTGAGAGTACATGCCAGTGTAGTATAGTGGATAGCACTCGGAGCTCCGGAGCCGAGAGCTGCAGGTTCGAATCCCGCCCATGGCATAAAAATGATGGACAAATTTATTTCGTCAAAGGGTAGAAAGGTTTACAGCGGAAAGAGCGCAAGTTTAGCCGACGAAGACTGATCTAGTCAGCCATCAACATTGCGCACACAAGCCCAAATCAACAGGGCGAATAGCTTCATCGGAGAACACCGACAGATTACATTGTACTCTGCTTCTGCATATTTGGATAACAGCAATAGATCCGCACGTGCTATAGTGAATGATGGCTCGGCATACCGTAAAGTTCGCGCGAGTAGGCTACCCAAACAACTTACTAATCTGCACAAGCAACAGGTTGTAGAGGTTTGCGATTCAATTCCTGAAACGTCGTGAAGACGATCCGAGTGTTTTGCAGCGGATTGCCACTGGGGTCGACACATGGGTTCATCACTGTGAACCGGAAAGCAAGAGACAAAGCATGTAGTGAAAATACCCATCTTCTCAGTAAATAAAAAAAAAATCAAAGCACAACCCTGCGCCAAGAAAATCATGCTGACTTCCTGAAGTGTCCTATTCTGGCGCATATTCAAGAATACGGACAAAGAGTGACCAGTTCAATATACTATGCTATGCTTAGTCAAAAACTGAAACCCGCAATTCCCAGCAAAAGGAGAGGAACGCTGTCAAAAACTGTCTTGCTGCACCATGACAATGCACATCCTCGTGTAGCGGTGGAGGCAATGCAACAACTGCGTTTTGAACATCTTCCGCATCCTCCTTACAGCCCTGATCTGGAGTCATGCGACAATCACGTCTTCGGCCCACTTAAAGAAGCGCAAGTTAATCTCTGATTATGAGGTTAAGGACGCAGTGCAGCTCTGGGTTCGGGAGCACCCGGAAAGATTCTACTCCCAAGGAGTGGGACGATACAGAATTGCGTCGACCTTCAGGAAGGAAGGTTCTTCTCCCAAGGAGTGGGACGATACAAGAAGTGCACCCGGAACGATAAAAGAAGTGCATCCGGAACGATAAAAGAAGTGCACCTGGGACGATACAAGAAGTGCCCCCGGGAAGATTATTCTCCCAATGAGTGGGACGATACAAGAAGTGCCCCCGGGAAGATTCTTTTCCCAAAGAGTGGGACGATACAAGAAGTACATCGACCTTCAAGAGGGAAGATTCTTTTCCCAAAGAGTGGGACGATACAAAAAGTACATCGACCTTCAAGAGGGAAGATTCTTCTCCCAAGGAGTGGGACGATACAAGAAGTGCTTCCTGGAAGATTCTTCTCCCAATGAGTGGGAAGATACAAGAAGTGCACCCGGGAAGATTCTTCTCCCAAAGAGTGGGACGATACAAGAAGTGCATCGACCTTCAGGAGGGAAGATTCTTCTCCCAAGGAGTGGGACGATACAAGCAGTGCACCCGGGACGACACAAGAAGTGCCCCCGGGAAGATTCTTCTTCCAATGAGTGGGACGATACAAGAAGTGCACCCGGGACGATACAAGAAGTGCCCCGGGAAGATTCTTCTTCCAATGAGTGGGACGATACAAGAAGTGCACTCGGGAAGATTCTTCTCCCAAAGAGTGGGACGATACAAGAAGTGCATTGACCTTCAGGAGGGAAGATTCTTCTCCCAAAGAGTGGGACGATACAAGAAGCGCACCCGGAACGATGCAAGTGCTTCCGGGAAGATTCTTCTCCCAATGAGTGAGACAATACATGAAGTGCACCCGGGAAGATTCTTTTCCCAAGGAGTGGCACGATACAAGAAGTGCATCGGCATTCAGGATGACTATGTGGAGAAGTGAGATAATCGTTATGTTCACTTACTCACAGTTAACGATATTACTGGGTATGTTGCCTTTACCTTTTGATTCTCCCTTGTAAAAGCGATAAGTTCATAGTTCAATGAAACCCCTATTAAGAAACATCTCCGAACAACGGCAAATTGGTCGAACCAACATAGCGATAATCTTTAAACAACATATCCTCTTAACAGCGGTCAACGGACGTCACAGTTAATCCAGAAGGAGGACTAACGGATACCTTGTCCGTCAGGATTTTACTTATATCCTTCCGCAATTCGGTGAGTGAGTAAGATGAGGACAAATGTTGCTAAAGGAAATTCATCTTGAGCAGTTTGTGTTGCATTATGGCAGGCGCAATGGCAAGCTTAAGTGTAAAGGAAGGAGTTAAAGGTTAGTTCGACGTGTGACGATAATTACTTGAGGGGAACTCCAGTTCCCATGTATCGAATCGCGGTCAGGTGTAGTGGGTGCTTATGCCTGGAATAATGCCGTTCGCGGCGGTGTCCCTAGGTTTGGTCTCTGTATGTTCGTTTCCTGCCTTCCCATACGAGTTTGCCCAAATGGGCCGCTATACTTCACTCCTCTAAACTTTTTATACTTCAGTCTCCTAAAAGAGAGACAAGCCACTCTCCTAGCTCGCTATTTGTAAAGGCGGGTTAGGACTAGAGCTTTTGACTGGTTAAGACTCTGCTTTCTCAAAATCCTCTAAACTGTAATTAATTTTTAAGTTTTGCTGTAGATCATCAAATCTAATGAGTAATGCATGGAGATGAGGAACTCTTGCATTTAAACACCTATTACTGGTTCAAAAATTTAGCTGCAAAAGATCGGTTGTATTTACCTTCCTAAATCTAAACATATTCACCTTTGAACTAAGCTCAGGTTTCCGTAGGATATCGTTATGCAGCTTACATACATTCTGAACCTCGCATCGCTACAGTAGATGAATATACCGATGAGTCATTCCATTATGACGACCCCCTGCCTAGAGAAATGAATGCGCCTGGAGATCAAACAGTGGCGCAGATGAAGTTCACAGAGCAGTATATATACAACCCGAGGACCGGTTTTCGGTTAATACAGTGTTCGGAGTCAGAATGGAAAAAGCTGTCGATTTTTCGGAGTTTGACAAAGGACAAATTGCGATGGCACAGCTCAACAGAAGTACGATCTCGGAAAACGCGCGGCTTGTGAGTTGTTCACGTGCCGCTGTAGTCAGTACGTATCAAAACTAGTTCACAGATGACCAAACGACGAATCGCTGTATAACCGTGGGTCGTCCGCAGCTCACTGATGCAGGAGGGGAGAGGAGACTGTGGCGCTTTGTTCACAGCGACCGCAGGGCCACAGTGCATCAAATCACCCACAGCTACAACAGTGATGATCAGGGCAATGTGTCACAGCACACAGTTCATCTCAGCGCATGGGCCCGCTTAACCGAAGACCCAGCGGAGTCCCCATGCTCACTGCATGTCATCGTCAACAACGCATGAAATGGATCCAAGATAATCAAGATTGGACTGTGGATGATTGGAAGAAAGTGGCCTGGTCTGACCACTCAAGATTCTTGGTGCATCACGTAGACGGCCGAGCGCGTATACGCCGATTACCAACGGAGGCTATGGCCCTTGGATGCACTGCTGGGCGGAAACAGGCCGGCGGCGGTCTTATGCTGTGGGTCATTCTTTCTTGGGACACTTTAAGCTCCATTATCCCAATAGCACAATCCTTGACAGCTGTTAGGTGTCTGAACATCGTTGCGGACCAAGTTCACTTAATTCATGGTATCTGTGTTCCCTGCTGGTGGTGGCCATTACCAACAGAATAATGCGCCATGCCACACTGCCAGAATCGTCAAGGAGTGATTCGAGGAACATGCTGGTGACTTTCTGTTAATGCCCTAGCCTCGAAATTCACGTGACACGAATCCAATCGAACATTTGTGGTTTGACTTGGAAAAGCGGGGCCGCGCTAAATCACCACCACCTCGAAATGTACGGGGACTGGAGGACTTGCTATTGACATTGGTGCCAGATACCCAGGACACCTATCGTAACCTCATCGAATCGATGTATTGCTGAGTGGCCGCTGTTTTGCGGGCTAAACGGGGTCCTACATTATTAGGTAGGTGGTCATAATATAATGACCCATCGGTGTATATCCGTCTGATTCCTCATTGACTTCCTGTATTTGGTCAACCTAAACATAACTGGCAAACAATATTAATTTAGTAGTGTATGTTTAGGAAATACACGTTTCTTACAAATATTTTTTAATCTTCAAGTCGATGAAGGTTTTGCTGCGCTTTGGCCTAGCTTCATCAGGAAGAATGATGCGTAAATATTCAAATCTTATATGACTTCATCAGCTTTGTTTACCGACACTGGTTTCAGTTAGATGCTTCCAAGCGCTTGATAAAATGATGTGAATGCCATGTCGTTCACATGCAGCGAAGAATTCTGATATACATAGAAGGATTCCAAAATATCAAGTTTGGTGGCTGAATTTGGCTTGTCGATAAGTTTCACTTTCTCAAAGAGAAATTTATGGTTATTTTCGCACCTGTGTTTAGCCATCGATGACTTCTTTAGGAAATAGTTCCGTATGTGTGTGTGGGGGGGGGTCTTGTGCTCCTTCAATCGAAAATAACCACCAAACTTGACATTCAGCACCAAACGTGGAATTTTGGAAGCTTAGTCACCGGACACCTACAAGAGAAACACAACATAGCATTTATTGACATACATTAGTACAGTGTCCGGTCCACCTTTGGCCTTAATGCATGCACTGACCCTTCGAGACATGCTTTCGACAAGGTTTTGGAACACAGCGATAGGTATGCGCCTCCATTCACTACATAATGCTTCCGCTAACTGTTGCTTAGTAGTAAGTAGGCCTTGGTTTCAAACTTCTTATGCGGAGCTCTAATTCATCCCATACTTGCTCTATGGGATTAAGATCAGGGCTCTGTGCTGGCAGTCCACACACGATACGGTCCTTGCTTTAAGTGCATTATCCTGCTTGTTCCATAGTATTGCCACACAGTTGGTAGGGCATAATTGCCCAGAATATCGAGGTAGACGTGCTGGTTAATGAAAAACACCCCCACACGAGTACACTGGCAGCTCCAAACTTGACCGTAGGAACAGTACACTGTGGTAAATAGCGTTCTCCAGGGCACCGCCATACCCACACACGGCCGTCAGGCTGATGGATCGTGTATCTGGATTCATCAGTCCATAGAACCCGTTTCCACTGATCTACGGTCCACGATAAATGTTTTTTGCGAATGCTAAACGACGAGTAGCATTCCGAGTGGAGATGAAAAGCTTATGAGCAGCCTCACGACCATGGCAACCCATGGAACGAAGTTCTCTGCGAATGATACGTGCACATACCGAGGTTCCAGCATTTTTACTCACCTGCACACTAAGGTCTTGTGCAGTACTCCGTCGATTAGCTGTAACGACTCTCCTGAGGCTTCGACGTCCTCTATCAATGATGTTATTTGGTCTGCCGGTACGTTTTGCTGCTTCAGGCACGCCATGTGTCTTTCACTAATTCAGTACATCGAAAACAGTTGGCTCGGGTATGTTTAAACACCTCTCGGTTTTTTTTATGGATAACCCACTAGTAAAACACCCAACAATCTTTTCTTTCTCAAAGTCAGTTCTCTCTCGTCGCGACGTTTTTACTCAGCTTCACAGTGCGATATGATCGCGGTCATCTGCAGGCTTTTTTTATACCGTTTGCAGCTGTATCGCGTACCTTAACAACGCAGCGCTTCCGTTCATTTGCTTTTGAAGGTGTGTCCGGTGACTTTTGTCAACACAGTGTATATCAGAAATCTTCGCAATTCGTCAACAACGTGGCATCCACACCATTTCTATAAAGCGCGTGGAAGCAACTAAAACCCGTTTCCGTAAACACTATTGATAATGTCATGCACGATTTGAATATTTACGTGTGGTTCGCCCTGATGAAGCTACGTCCGTCCAGCGAAACCTTGGTCGCCTTGAAGGAGAAAACAATTGTGGAAAATGTTTTATTTTCTTAATATACGGTACACAATCATCACAAAAACTACAATTTCCGATTTTGTGGAACATGAAATTAGGTTTAATCTCCGAAGAAAGACCACCTACCAGCGGTGACCGTTATTAATGGTCGACGCTAGTAGGTGAACAAATGCCGAATCCAAGAAGAGACCGTTATTTAGAGGTTTCACTGTATTTTTTTACGTACCTTCTATACATAAATGATGCTTAAAAGTAAGTAATAACATTTACGTAGAAAGAGCTTTTGGAGGGAAGTTTGATTCATGTTCGTCCAATCGAGTTTTCGTGCTTTTATAAAACAGTCCCTGAATTGCTGCTTCCCCGTTAAAGTGAATCCAGCTGAAAACTTATACCTATATTTCCAATGGTAAAAATTTCTATAGGCATTTTCTCCGTAATTAATGCATTCCCAAGGATGAAAATTTGCGCATCGATTAAAGAAACTTTCCATTATTAACTAGCGTACTTAATATAAAGAATCCATCGCTTATACTATAGTGGTGTTGAGACCTGCAAACAGATGGCGCCCCATCTTCATCTGACTTGCTAAATGCAATCGTGTCGCATTTTTTAACAATTTTATTATTTTTTTGTAATGGAATCAACACCTGAGTCTATCCATGCAATAGTCTGGAATGTTTAGAATGATTTTAGCCACTTAGACCAAGTTTTCTGATAATATTTATTAGCTGAAAATGCCTCATAGTGAGCTTCTTATTTTATTTCTGAATTAAAAATTACCAGTACCTACAGCTCTGTTAACATTTTCAGCTAAATTATTTTCAGAAAATTTAATGTAAATGGCTCAAATCGTTCTAGCCATTCCAGACTACCGCAGGAATGCCAAGTGTTGACTTCATTTAGGAAACTAATCAAATTATTGAAAAAGAAAACCCGACATGGTTGCATTTAGTAAGTCTTACGTATGTGTGGCGCCATCTACTGGCAGGTCTCAGCACCATCAAAGGAAAAGTTTTTAATTCTTAAAGAATTATGGTGAAGTTTGAGAAAATATTGAGTGTACTAATCTATAATACAAAATTATCTTTATCGATGTGTAAACTTTCATTCTTGGGAATGCATTAATAGCGGAATAAATGTCTGCAAAAGTTTTTCCCATTGGAAACATAGAGCAAAGTTTTTAGGTGGATCCACCTTAAATAACATATACAACTTTCTAAACTTTGAATTCCACTGTCTCATCGTTTCTGCGTTGTATCTTACATGTGTACCACTTGCCGTGAGCTTGGAGATAAAATCAGACGAAAGAAAGAAAAGCAGATCAAACGTAAGCAACAAATGCTTTTATTTAAAGAATCCTGGAAAACCCAGTATACATAGAACGAATCTGATTGTTTCTAAAGCTTGTTTACTCGTCCTTGAAATAAAACCAGATCGTTTCTCTTGTCTACAATGGCTAAAATGAAAGGATGATCTACATAAAATGTATTTTCATGTGAGCCGAGAGACGATCCTAAGATTATCACCGCACTAGTAGCTGCAGCAGCTTCGCTGCCTTCTTCATTGACTTCAAGAACCGCTTTGTGTAATACTTTCGAAACATATAACTGACGCTCTTCGCTTATACCGGCAAGATCAGCGTCGGGTTCGAACGCGTTTTTAATGCCCAGTTGTTGTAGAGCTTCTTTCAATTCTTTTTCATATTCCAACTTGAATTTGGGGATCGTAACTTCCATTTCTAATTTTTGAGCGAGTTTTCTTGCATCTATAATCGTGTTGGGGTTCAGTTCTGCCTCGAGGCTGGCTAAACCATCCCTGGCGTCGGGCAGGAGGATGACCATAGATATGTCTTCTCCTTTGTAAGGGATTTCGATAACTCTATAGTTCTTTAGTCGCGCATACGGCAACTCTCCCTTCAAATACATCGTCGGAACTTTAGTTCCTTCGCTTTCCAAACCCTTGTTATAAAATACTTCTTCTTTTGTCTTTTTAGGATCAAATTGCTTCTTCCATGTTCCTTTAAAGTATACCGCATTCAAGAGGACCATTACGGTTGAGGGATCAATCTCATCCAGCAGTTTCTCTATTTTGCCATTGGTATTCTGTTTAACCCAGTCGTTGATTTCCTGAACTGCTTTTGGCCCTTCCTCCTCGAAATCCACTTCGCGAGCAGATGCATTAAAGAGTGTCTTAAGGCCATTTTTATATTCTTCTAAAACAGGGAATTTCTTTTGTGCAAGAATAGCGTTGGCGATGTATAAAATATACTCTTCCGCTGCTGAATCTTTGCTGAATGTTTCTAAGAGACTCTGAAATGTCGGAGGGACATCGCTGGCAGACAGTCCTGCATCGCTGTATCCGAGAGCACGACTCATTTCTTCAGCGGTGGTGCCTCTGCTTCCGTAATACACCATTGCAAGTGCCACCGATATGCTAAGAGGGGAAAAAAAGACGTTTTCTTCTCCACTGCTGAGCGTTTTGTGGATGTCTGCAGCTAAACGGTTGCTAATTCCGACCGCAGCATCTTGACTTTCCGAAGCTGATCCCGCATGCACTGAGAAAGCCAGCAGTGGCAACAGAACATGAAACAAATCCATGGTGTACCTGCAATTGCAAAACATATCGATTAAGATCTCCTGTTATAGTGCATGAATATTTCCAATTGATTTTCCAGAATGGTACAAAATAACAAAACACTATACAAATTTGAAATTGTGATTACGTCAATTGGTAAATTATGACAAGAATGGTAAGTCAAATAACATCCGAAAACTTGAAAATTGCATCGTCCTGGAGCGGGAATCGAATCTGCTTCTCCCGGTTTGCGCCCGAATGTGCTAACCACTACACCACCCAGAACAACCAAGTTTCCCAGAAATTTGAATTTAACACATCAGAGGAATCGCCAGTCGAAGCAATAGCATTCATACTAAGGGAATCTGGATGAATAGAATTCATTGTCCCCCGTGATTGCCCGGAGAAGCAGATAAGCCATGAAACACGGAATTACACCAGTATGCAATACAAATTTTAAGTTGTGATTCCGTCAATTGATGTAAATTATGACGAGAGTGGTAAGTCAAATAATATCCGAAAACCTGAAAATTTCATCGTCCTGGAGCGGAAATCGAACCTGCGTCTCCCTGTTTGCGCCAGATATGCTAACCACTACACCACGCTATGTTAAAAATACATATAACTCTTAAGCTTTTTTAGATAGGAAGTGCGTTTCTTCTGTATTTTGCTGTTCATAAGCGTCGCTACGTAACACATACATTGTTCTCCCTGTGTGATAACTTCAGTGAAAATCGAAAAATCTTTCTATTCCGTTCAGGGATTTGTTAGGACTGGAATAATGGAACACGATACATATATCATAAAATGAGCATGAGTTTTGTTTGCGTAATCCTCAGCTTTCGAGAAACTGTCAGTTTTACTTGCTCTCAAAGCCCTGTGTATTAACTGTAGAATCCACCAACCTCCGTTCATGACTAAATACACTGCTGGACAATTGCTAAGGACGGATCATAAACGGCTATATAGCGCATAAAAAAGTAAGTGTGGTTGGATGCCAAGTGAAATAAAATAATGTCAGAATGCCAGGACATTACAAGAAAGACAATTTATTGTGCTCTGAAATCCAGAAGGCTTTGGAACGTGTTCAAGGGACAAACAGGCCATTTTGTGCAGAATACGTAAACGTGAAACAAATGCAATTACCGTCCGCAGGCGTTCCGGCGTAAGATATCAGTACGGGATATGGCCACCATGGAGGGCGATGCAAGATTCCACGCGTCGTGTCATGCTTCGCACAACATTATCAAGCAGCTGTTGGGGTAATTTTCCCATTCCTCTGTCAGTGCAAGGATGAGGGTGTCCTTGTTTATTGGAGGGCATTGGCGACCAGCAAGACTCCTTCCCAAAGCATCCCACACATTTTCAATGGGATTCAGATCTGGAGAACGTGCTGGCCATACGAGGCATTGAATATCCTCGCTCTCAAGACACTCCTGGACAGCGACTGTTCGATGACATGTTGCGTTGTCGTCCATGAAAATGAATCTATCACCTACAGCACCACGGAACATGCGAACATGAGGTAGCAGAACATCATTAATGTATCTTTGGCCAGTCATAGTCCCAGTTGGAAGCACATGGAAGGACGTACGGCCATTGATCATGATACCAGCCCATACCATGACTACTCGTCGGATATCGGTCCCTTTCCTGTGTGTTTGCTGGACAATATGCAGTACCACTATCACGCCAGATCAGTTGTCGTCGACAATCAGACGATAGACTGTATCTACTCTCATCTGAGAAGAGGACAGCAGACCAGTCGTTATCAGTCCAATTGCGATGATGATGGCACCATTGCAAACGGGCGGTACGGTGACGTCTGGACAATGGGATGCACACTACAGGACGGCGGGCGTATAGTCCTCCTTCATGCAAACGTCTGGCGACAGTTTTTCGGGAGATCCGCTTGCCAGTAGCAGCCATAAACTGATTTGCTACCTCACTAGCTGTGTTGCGCCGGTGTATTTTTGTTGATAGCACTATGTACCGATCTTCTGCAGGTGTCGTACTGCGAACACGACCTCCCCGTGACGTTTGCTACACTCTCCATTTGTTTGAAATGATTTCCATAGCCTTGAAACAACACTGTGGCTGACGTCGAACTCCCTGGCAACATCCGTTATTTTTCGCCCTTCTTCAATCTTGCCAATAATACGGCCACGCGTAAAATCATCTAGGTGATGTCGGGAAGACATACTGAAAATTGCAAGTTCGTCAATTGATTCTTTCCCTTTCAATTTTGCGTTTGAACAACAACGGTCAATACGCGTCAAATCCTTTTTATCTCTTATCAGCGCTATGACGTCACGAACAAGTTCGGCAATCCAAAATTTGCATACGCACAACACGTCTTACTATATCCCGCACTTATGCTAATTTCCACATTTTCCTGCCTTCCATTTTATGGTTGCTATCATTGCTATTGTCACCCGTCCTTAGCAATTGTCCGGCAGTGTATTACAAACATATTTTAATATTGACGTTCACTAATGTAGTTTCTTTATTTTCGCCATCTTCAGCTGTGACCCGTGAAACAAGCATGGTACCTAGACGGGTGGCACCAAACAAACAAGGGTTAACAATCTCTACCAGCAGCTAAATAATGTTATAGGTTCACAGTAAGAAATCATTTCGATAGCTTGGAGTGGTAAAATTTTCTCTCTCTACAGTTTGGGTCTGCCGAATAAAGTTATATGCTAATACATATTTTCTAATGTATCGTACTGATGTGATAGCACATGTTTATCGTTCGATGTCGGGGGACAATCCGGATGTTTTCAAATAGACAAGAAAACACGGTAAAAAAAGGATTTACTTCTTAACACTGCTAGTCACTGGAAATTAAATGCACTTGGAGGCTTTAGAAAAGTACGAAATCGTTGTTTGATGGAAAACGAGGGGGGTTTGCGTTTTCAGGCGTCGTTGGTACCGAAACTGCGGGAGAGTCGTCCTGAAGCCTCGATAGGACGTTCGCGCTTAAGCAGCCGCAAGGTATATTTTCCTGTGGATTTCCCAGCGAAACGCAGGAGAGGAAGAAGTATGCTCATGGTAGGTAGCGATCATGGTTCTTACTGTTGACAGTAAACCGGAGCGTTGAAATTTACGAAAGTTTCCTCATCCACCGGCCAGAACGATAGCCACGAAGCAGAAGTAATCGCATTTGGAAAATTTATTGAGCGTCTGTATTGTTAATGTCACGAAAAAAGTTTGGGCTCTCATTTTACAAGTGCGGTTCTATGTGGCGAAAAAGTTAGCTTTCCCAAACACATTTGGAAAAATAGGGGCTAGTATCCTGTAATAGAGGGTGTGACGTGCCTGCGCCGCAGGACGCACACGACTTAAAGGCAGATAGCAGAAAGAACGAACGTCTGCGTGGCTCAGTTGGTAGAGCGACTTGTTCCGGAATAAGTGGACTCGGGTTCGATTCCCGGCGTGGACCAAAAATGACGGAGAAATTTACTTCGTTATAATGGCGCCCGAACTTCCCGGATGACCTGGCCGTTCAAGATCTCGCAATGGTGTGATGTTCTTTCCACACCGCGAGACAAGAAAAATAAGAGAATCCCTTCTTCAGCGATTCGAAAAATAAATGTGTGTGACGTTGCATTCCACACACCAGATTGACTGGGAGTTCTCAAGTGCACGTCCTACAGCGGATGGCTGCCTGCAGCGATTCATGGTCACGGCTGACCCGTGGGCCATGCTCCTGGCCCTGTTTCGGGGGGAGGTGTGATATACCTGCCCCGCAGGACGCACACGACATAAAGGCAGATAGCAGCAAGAACGAACATTTGCGTAGCTCAGTTGGTAGAGCGACTTGTTCCGGAATAAGTGAACTCAGGTTCGATTCCAGGCGTGGACCAAAAATGACGAAAAAATTTACTTCGTTATAGGGATAAAACCAAATAAATAATGTGATGACTCTCGCTAGATTCCAAGGATAACTGAGTGCTTACATAAAGCGGCAGAAAGGTGCGAGTCTCGTAACAGTAACTTCTCTTTTGAACTTGACTGGTTATGTGCAGATTAGCACTCAACCTATTCCAGTACCTGATTTTATTGACCAAATGCAAAGTAATTACAACCTTTTTAAAACATGGTTTATAGATTATTCAAGGTATTACAGCGTGTATGCGTGATGACAAGTAGACAATACTAGTTTATTTATGTTTTGGTAATATCCATGTGTGTAGACTGTTGTATGTTGATGACACAGTCCTGTTGCCAGAGAGCAACAGTGAGTTACAGAGTATGTTGTCTGGATGTACGAATTTGCATGAAATTCAAACTGAGTATAAATAAGGGAAAACCCAAAGTTATGGTTTTTGAGAGAGGAACTGGTAGTACCGAATGTAATATAAGTCTAAATGGCACTGTGATTGATTAGGTGAATGAGTTTGTGTATTTAGGAAGCATGTTTGACAGAGAGAACAAATTGGAAGGTGAAATTAGTAGGCGAGTGAATTCTTCATTGCAAATCATGGCTACTTTGGGAGGGTTTCACAGGAATGATATGTTTTCAAGAGAGTCTTGTATGGCTGCGTATGAAAGTGTAATTGTTCCTACTCTGATGTACGGCAGTGAAACCTGGGTACTACAGAAGAAACATAAGAGTCGCTTGTGTGTTGGAGAAATGCGTTACTTACGGGGAGTTTGTGGCAACACACGTTCTGATCGTGTGAGGAATGAAGACGTGTTGCAGTTGTGTAATGTGAAGCAAAATGTTGTTAGCAAAGTGGAGAATAATACGCTTCGGTGGTTTGGCCATGTTGAAAGAATGAGTGATAAGATGCTTACTAAGAAAATATTTTTAGCCCAAGAGGCAGAGGAAGGTCAAGGAAGTCATGGGAGGACAACATTCAGGAGTGTGTGCATGAGAAAAACATTATTAGTATGAAATACAGAAGGTTTTGTGTACGTTGGGTGATGGATGTCAGTGAAGCCCTAGTTGTGTGCTAAGATCGCTGTAAATGGAGAAGTTTGATATGGCAACAGTAAGTAAATTCTCAGTTAAAAATTTATGCAGTAGTTTGTATTTCTTTGTGGAGCTAACCTCTGAATCTCAGTGAGCAGCTTAGTGATATGTATGTATGTATGATGTATTACAACCTTCGGTAAGAAATTCAACATTTTTTTTATACCACATCTTGTTAAGATACCGCTATGAAGCTCACATTAAGGTGTGTAGTATATCCTCAAGTTTCTTTTCGCATGACTGTTTTGTGCGTTGGCCACGAGATGGCAGCACATTAATCGAGCAAACAAAAGTCGGCTACTAAAGTTAAGCTGCATTGTGTATCTGGACGTGTTGGGAAACATCTTCATTCCACAATCGGATGTGGACATGAATTTAAATACGCTGTGCTAACAAGATCTCGTGCCGCTCCATTTCTTAAAGGATATCCGCAAGTTCCGCGTCAGCCATCAATCCAGAGAACGGACCGGCCATGGGTATCCTGTTTCATAGAATCCGAGTTCATCGGACCTGATGCTTGTGGATTTTGCTTTATGAGGCTATCCTAAAGATACTGTATACAGGCCTCCGATGCTCAGCAGTGTTGCTGAGTTAAAAACCCGGAATTCAGAAGCCACTAGCAACTAACAGAAGCAATGCTGGGCAGGATCTGGCAGTAACTATATTATCGATGTGATAAATACTATGTTGCTGAGGAAGCGCTTGTTGAACACATATATAGAAAAATTAAGTATGTACTTCAGTGTATTACGATGTAGGGCTGTTAAATAACGAGACTGACACAATTACTTTATTTAAATAAGAAAGTTACATTTTTACCTCTTACCACCTTCAATGTACTCCTCCTGCATCAACACACCACTGCATTCTGATTTCCGCTGGGAAAAGCAGTGCTGTAACTCATCTAGTGTGATCCCACTGAGAAGCTTGGTCGTTCTCTTCTTCACCACAGTAACTGGTTCAAAACGAGTACATGTTTGACTTTAGGGAAAAGTAAAAATTCGCATGGGGCCAAGTCTGGTCCGTAGGTGGGATGTCCAAGCACTGTGATGCGTTTCTGGGGTAAAAGCTGCTTCACTGAGAACGTTGAATGAGCTAGCACGTGGTCCTGGTAAAGGATAAAGCCATTTTTCCACAACCCTGGCCTTTTCCTTCTTCTCATTCACTCTTTTAAAGTCAGCAGAAACTGTTTGCATTAATGCTGATAACAGTCTGCCAAAATTACACACTTAAGGTGATTTTGTCTAAAAGTTTTGCCCTATGTTTCCAATGGCAAAAACTTCTGTAGACATATTCTTCCCAATTAATGCACTTGCAAGGGTGAAAATTTGCGCATCAATAAAAATTATTTATATTATAGCTTAGTATACTTAATATTTTTTTTAAATGTAACTATAATTATATTAAAAATCAATAACTTTTCTTTTGGTGGTGTTGAGACCTGCAAATAGATGGCGCCACACGTTACATATGACTTGCTAAATGCAATCTTTGTTTTTCAATAATTTTATTACTTTTCAGAATGGAATCAGCACTTGAATCTAACCATGCGATAGTCTAGAATGCTTATAATGATTTGTGCCATTTAGATTAAATGTTCTGACAATAACATAATTTAACTGAAAATATAGCAGAGACAGAGAGCTTGCTGGCTTATTTGGGAATTAAAAATCAGCAGTATATACAGTTCTGCTAACATGTTCAGCTAAATTATTGTCAGAAAATTTAATCTAAGTGGTTCAAAGCATTCTAAACATTCCAGGCTATCGCATGGTTAGACTCAGGTGTTGATTCCATTCAGAAAATTAATAAAATTATTTTTAAAAATGCGCCGTGATTGCATTCAGCGAGTCACATGTACATGTTGCGCCATCTATTTGCAGGTCTCAGCACCATTGAAGGAAAAGTTATTGATTCTAGGTATAATTATGGTTAAGTTTTAGAAAATATTAAGTATACTAGGGTATAATTTAAAGTGATTTATATCGAAGTGCAAATTTTCATTCTTGGCAATGCATTAATTGTAATGAAAATGTCTACAGAAGTTTTTACCATTGCAAACATAGGGAAAAATTTTAGGTTCTTCCAACTGCATGTCAAAGAAAACAGTTAAATTAGTATTGAACGTGGAATTGCTTTGTTGTACTTTTTTCATCCTTGGTAGCGTACGTATTTTCCAGTGCATCGACAGTTTTTTTTAGTTTCAGGGCCGTACTGAAAGATTGAGGTTTCACCACAAGCAATAACTTCCTAAAAATCTGGGGATCAGCTGAATTTCCGCAGAATACTAGCACAACTTCGTTCGCGATTTTGTTTTGTTTTTTGTTCAGGAACTATCCTGGTATAAACATTTGTCATGTACAGATTTTTATGTACAATTTTACTAACCGTCTTTTTTTTCATGTTTTATCATTTCTGCTTTCATTCTAGTACTCAGTAGTCGATCATTTCGAATAACTGCATAGATTCTGTCCACATTGTCTTCGGTTCTTGAAGTGTTTTGGGCTCCTCGTCGGCTTCAATGTCCTTCTGGCCTTCGCTAAACCTCTTATGCCACACGAAAATCCCTGAGCGTGACAAGCAATCTTTCCCGTACGTACACACTAAAGATTCGGTAGGCGTTTTCTTTCAGGTTCGCTAGAAATTTCGGGCTTATGCGTTGCTCAATTCTTGAACTCAGCACTTTCCTGATGCGCGACGAACAGTATGTCTACTTTCATTGACGCCTATCACTGAACTAATGCATAGAGTGAGGTGAACTTTGCATTTGCAGTTACGATCTGTCTGTGCTTCCACTGACTTTCGAGTTGCACTGCGCGTTTTATATGCCACAAGCACAGTGTCCTTATTTCATAGTCGATCCTCGTACATACGTTTCAATTTCAAATACGAGGGTTGTACCGAAAGTAATGCAAAAGTGAGCATAACTTTTTTATTAACTAACAGAGGTCGTTCAAATTGCACATGTTGGTAGAGTAACTTTTCCTCTATAGTAACACTTCTCCTTCATTGCAGGTAAATAACACTGGGAGCAAAGTTTTTGTTGCATTGATACCAGCATAATTTGAGTGTGCTGAATTCAAATCTGAAGTTAGTTTTCCTCTGTGAGGTCTAGAATTTCTGCAGTGCAACATTTCCATTTTTCGCGAAATTTTGACGCCTCTCGCAGGAGTACATGGTCTATCTGAGGAATTTATGGTCACGCAGTCTTAAAATCAGGCTTAAACAACCGTCTTGGCAAAGATATTCTTTATGCAATCACAAAAACGTGTAGGTGCATCACGATATGCATTAAAGTTTGAAAAAAGACAAAAAAATCCCTTGTCAAATCTGAAACATTTATCCATTATAGTCAAATACGAGTATGCATAAATGCTTTTTACTTTAAATTAACATATATTTCGACATAAAGATGGTTGGTTATTCGGAACAACTGATAAGGATGGGATGCAAAGTTCAAATATGTCCCATTCAGGCAAATATTTGCGCTTGTAGCTGTGGCTTTTGTGGACTTTCTCAGGGCAATCTCGTTTGATGTTCCAGCAGTAGTTTGCCATCATATTTTTGTCCCATCGCCATTGATAGCGCTGTTCCATTGTCATGAGGTCTTGATGGACGCGCTCTCTCTGTTCATCACTAACAGCCCCAAGGGTCTTGATACGATGATCAAGGTGACTATTCAGGAAATGGAGCTTGACACTCATGTTGCACCCAAGATCGCGGAAAGCCAACAGCATTCTAGTAACGAGAACCTTATAGTTATCTGCCTTTTTGTTACCAAGAAAGTTTGTATAAGTGCCACGAAAAACAGCCATGTCGCCTTCTCCTTGTCATTCGTCTTCCTGATAAATTCCTCATCACGTACGAATTTGAGGTCATCGAACACACCTGCTTTGATCTTCTCAAAAGGCAAAGCAGGAAAAGCAGAAACGATATGTTGAAAACATTCACCATCAGTACTTAATGACTTCACTAACTGTTTCATCAAGAAGATCTTGATATAAATGGGGGGGGGGATAATCTTATCTCTGCTGACGATTGGGTCATTCACAATGTTCGACATGCCTGCTTCTAGAGTTTCACGGATAGGCCACTCTTTTGGGTTCAGTGTTTCTCTCGAGCTCGACTGTCCCACATGCAGAGATAGCATGGAAACTTCGTGATGCCTTTCCGTTGACCAAGGAGGAAGTTGACCATTTTTAGGTACACACAAATGATCCAGTTGTGATCGCGATATCTGAGTAAGTAAATAACCATTTTTGTGTCATATGTTCTTCTCGCAAATGCACTGAGTGATCAACTGGAACCGCTCCATAAACATTGCCATTAGGCAAGAGAACAAACATGAGGCTGCGCTTTGTGTTGTCCAGAAATAATCGCCATTTTGTTGTACTATATGAGGTAACTCCCAATTGCCTCAGAAGACGTGGGATATCGTGGCAGTAAACAAACTGCTTGTCTTCTGAAAACGAGTCCACAAAAATCTGGCACCGCTTTCGAAAATAAGAAATTTGCAGAGCGGTCAAGTAGGTTTTTTTCTTGCAGCCTGGAGGCTAATACTTCAGCTGCTTTCTTGGTGAGCCCCAAATCACGGAATAAGTTATCCAATTCTGGATGGCTAAACTGTTGAGCGGCTGGTGACTGTTTGGTGTCAGATTAGGAGTTTTCGGATTCTGGAAACATTTCTTGAAGCTCGTTTTCACAGTCCTAGTGCTCTTCCCGATCATGTTCACTGCCTTCAACTTCAGATGAGGCAAACCAATTAAAAACTGGAACCGGGAGTTCCTCGGAGTGGGGAGTAGGTCGAATTGCTGAGGAAATACTGGCATAGGAGAAATTATGCCGGCTTTCCTTGCCGACACCCTTCGTGTTGACCAGGAAAAAATAGTAGCCAATTATGTGGTCCTTGGGTTCTTTTTTTTTTTCGATTGGAGGTTTAACGACCACCGTGAGCAACTCAATGGGCTATAAGCAGTCGCCCGTCCCTAATTTAAGGTCACTGGTTCCAGGAAAGGGAGAGAGCCAGTGCCGTAAGACAAACACAACATCCATGCCTCACCGGGATTCGAACCCGGACCCCTTACGGACGAATGATCAGAAGCCATCGCTTTCCTTGGGTTCTCGCCAAACGATGGGAACTCCAAAAGGCAGACCCTTTCGTTTTCCTTTTGTCCAGTCACGAAGCATTTCTTCACAGTAATGACACACAATATGAGGAGCCCATTTCTTGTCTTGGTCGCCAAGGGGAACTCCAAAGTAGGAATTTATAGGCACGCCTCACAGACGAAGTTATATTGCTCTTTTGACGAAGAAGTGTGTAGCAGCCACATACACAACAGAATGCATCAGGTTTATTTACACATTTATGTCTAATTGAAGAAGCCATGATCAGACCTGAAACAAAGGAAAACAGGTGTTACTTTTGTGTAAATCAGATAAATCTCTAGAATCCAAAATTAACAATAAAGAAAAAGAATATTGCTGTTTTTACAAAAAGTAGCTTAATTAATCTAAGGTTAGGGTAGATGTACGCCTAGTTCTCAAGCTATTCCTAGTGTAAATAGCAATGGGTGTCCTCTTTTAGCGAAAATCACAATTTTCAAATTGCATGAAAACTAGAGCATGTAGAAGAAACCCGATTTCAGATTTTAAATCAGCGTTGAAAAAAATACTTAGAATCAGTTGAAAAATACCATGCAACAGAAAAGAAGAAAAACTCTGTTTCCCCCTGAATGAATTCCAAGCAGAAGCAACGTGCCGTCATTGAGTTCCTAACGAAGGAAGGGTGCAGGCTGTTCGACATCCACAGAAGGCTACAGAATCTTTACGGAGATTACGCCGTTGACAAGAGCAATGTGCACAGATGGATGAAGAAGTTTTAAGAAGGGGAAACAAGCACTGAAGACAAAACACACAGTGAGATACCACCATCTGCGGCCACTGACACGAATCGTCAGCGAGTGGATGAATTGATTCGCGCTGAGAGCTTGCTGCACAAATCGATTGTTGTCATAATGCCATACAGAAGATGGTGGAAGACTTTGGGTATCAGTAAGTGTGTGCAAAGTGAGTACCTCGGCAGTGGACACCCAATTTGAAAGAGAGAAGGGTAGAAGTCTGCTCTGATCTGCTGGAAGCCAATGAAGACACTTTTGTTTTCGGATTAGGTGACAGGAGATGAAACGTGGGAGTGTCTTTACGATCCGGAAACGAAGAATCAATCCATGGAGTGGCGTCACACCTTTTCACCAAAGCCTAAGAAAGTCAAGAGCAAGCGATCAGCACAGAAAGTCATGGTGACAGCACCACGGAACATGCGAACATGAGGTAGCAGAACATCATTAATGTATCGTTGGCCAGTCATAGTCCCAGTTGGAAACACATAGAGGGACGTACGGCCATTGATCATGATGCCAGCCCATACCATGACACTACATGTCGGATATCCTGTATGTTTGCTGGACAATATGCAGTAATACTATCACGCCAGATCAGTTGTCGTCGACAATCAGACGATAGACTGTATCTACTCTCATCTGAGAAGAGGACAGCAGACCAGTCGTTATCAGTCCAATTGCGATGTTGATGGCCCCATTGCAAACGGGCGGTACGGTGACGTCTGGACAATGGCATGCACACAACAGGACGGCGGGCGTGTAGTCCTTCTTCATGCAAACGTCTGGCGACAGTTTTTCGGGAGATCTGCTTGCCAGTAGCAGCCATAAACTGATTTGCTACCTCACTAGCTGTGCTGCGCCGGTGTCTTTTTGTTGATAGCACTATGTACCGATCTTCTGCAAGTGTCGTACTACGAACACGACCTCCCCGTGACGTTTGCTACACTCTCCATTTGTTTGAAATGATTTCCAAAGCCTTGAAACAACACTGTGGCTGACGTCGAACTCCCTGGCAACATCTGTTATTTTTCGCTCTTCTTCAATCTTGCCAGTAATACGGCCACGCGTAAAATCATTTAGGGGATGTCGGGAAGACATACTGAAAATTGTAAGTTTGTCAATTGATTCTTTCCCTTTCAACTTTGCGTTTGAACAACAACGGTCAATACGCGTCAAATCCTTTATATCTCTTATCAGCGCTATGACGTCACGAACAAGTTCGGCAATCCAAAATTTGCATACGCACAGCACGTCTTACTGTATCCCGCACTTATGCTAATTTCCACATTTTCCTGCCTTCCATTTTATGGTTGCTATCGTTGCTATTGTCATCCGTCCTTGGCAATTGTCCGGCAGTGTATAACTTCTATGAAATAATAGCTTTTAATCGAATTGTAAAATGATATAATTTATTAAGGCTTTACTCAACCTTACTTCAACATGGAGTTTGTAGACTTAATTTTTACTTTCCGGAATTGTTCCAATTCGTTCGTAATAGCTGAAATACGTTATTTAGCGTGGAAATCTCTAAGTAAGCACTTCAAGAAAACGGCCACAGTAAGTTATTAGACAGCACTTACGAAAACCAATTCCACGTTTATTCAATAATGCAGCACGTCAGCCGTTTTTCAGTAATCACGTTGACCTCATCAAGACGAATAGATTTTACACATCGTTAAACACCACGTACTCAAAATATGGCTTTGTTTGACATTGCTTAAGAGATAGCTTTTTCTATATCGTTCTCGAACTATAATATCACTTAAGTCTGCTCTTACAAAATCGTTCTGCCCGTATAATTTGCTCTTACAATCTGTACATTGAATATCGCTCTTTACATTTGAGTCTGCCCTTAGCTCTGAACACTCAAAACTTTTTATTTAGGTTTGATTTCACTTTGACCCACTGTCTAGTTGCCAACTTAAAGCGCATGTCGGAAGAAATTCTGGGACGTTAAGTCAGAAAATATTTTAACGTGTAAACACCAATTTTACGTGAGAACACAGAAACTCAAAATGTAGGTTAAATTACAGGTTTGCGTGACACTTCAATAATGAAAAAAATTATAATGCAAGACCAGTATTAAATTAACATTTCATTCCACAAAATTCTGATGATAAATTTTATCAAGATGTTGATCTTTTCATCTCTTCGGAATTTTCTTTTTCTCCGTCCTTCTTTTCTATTTTGTTCCAAACATGATGAAAAATTTCCGGGATTTCTCGCGCTTGAAAACAGCAGTATTATGAGTTAAAATCGACTCTATTGAATAAAGATGTTATGTATAACCGATTTTCTGCCGACGAATCGTTAAGGTACAATAGACGAAAACCTAAAATAAGTAGAAAGCTAGTTGGGTTGTTTATCACAACAAGGAAGACGCAAGCCTTACAATACAATAATTATTTTAATTAAAAAGTGATTAAATACCTTCAGTACAAATTTAAATATGTCTTTAGAAAGGTACTGATGTTACAAGCCCCCTGTCAGGCTGATTCAAAAAAAAGGATGCCACAAAATACGCAGAGGACTTCTCAGCGGACAATCAGTATGTCGGAAACTTTTACAGCAATGTACTGATGTGGGGATAAAAATGTGGAAAACGTAGTTTTAATATCTTTTTGTTTTCCAAGCTCGCTGGAATTTCCTTGTGTACTCAAGTTCATATGTAGTTGGCTCTTTTATGAAAATAATTTGGGTGCAACCTTTGTTTCTTTCAGGATTCAGCTACAACCAATACCAGTAATGGTTATTCAGGCTGACCTTCTCGTTATTCTTTTACTCACTTTCCTTCTTTAGAAACTTTAATCCAATGCCTTACGCAGCGAGTTCTAAATAAAGCGAAGAAAGGTAGACGATGTTGTTTCTTTTTCTTGGAGAAAGGGGCTACTTTAATGATCACCATGAGTAACTGTAAGTATCTTTGGCTGCAGAGAGAAGGGACAGGTAGCGTTGTGTGACAGAAAAACCACCAATGAAAAATCCAGGGCTCAAGATATCGCCTGGCACGGGCAACTCTTCAAGAACCAGAGCATTTAAACTCTATGACCCTTGGGTTAGAGGCAAAAGACATAAGGGTAAATAGTTAAAGTAAAAAATATCTGTCTTCGTTGCACAACACATTAAAAACCTCAAAAACCCAAAGGACCTTCGCAAGTTCAAAAGGATTTTTAAGTGTTTCCAAGGTTTTAACTCCTTTGGGTTATTGAGGTTTTTAATGTATCGTGCAACGAAGACAGCTAGCTGCCTGATATTTTTCACTTTTACTTTATGTTACGCACGAAATAAACACTTTCTCCATAAGGGCAAATATCTTTGATTCAACAGACATAAAGGCAAATAGCATGAACTCTTATTTAAGTCTTACAAATAAGAATCGCAACAATCCACATTTTGTTCATACGACTTTGAAATAATATCAGATCGTTCCTCTTATCCACCTTAGTGAAAAATGTTCAGAGGAAACGAGGAGAATAAATTGCATTCCTGTAGAATGATTTTTCCCTTGTCCTATTTATTTGATCCTTTTGCTAAAACACACCGTTTATTCAAAACATTAAAACCACCTACCTAATATTAAGTGTGCAACTTCATTCCCCGCCCCTAACCGGAAGCGATCATAGAATGTCGGCAAATGCAAATAGCTGTGAGCGATAATGGCTGATTGCGGAGCCATCCAACAGCTTTGCAGGTAAAACCGCTCACATCTGTAGTGACAGAAAGGACGAAAGTTGACGGTGAAAGGAATGTCGTTCAAGAAGCAGCATTTGAGGCACTGCCTTCTGTTCGCGTTCCAGCTAAACCAAAGTGCCGCGGAAGCCCAGCAAATGATTTGTGCTGCTTTGGGTGAGACTGATGTGTCCTACAGTACGTGTAAGAAGTGGTTCCAGCGGTTTAAGCAGGAAAATTTAGGTGTCCCTTATGCAGAACGTCCGGGACAGCCACAGAAAGTTGACGACGTGGAACTGGAACAACTCTTGGACGAGGATCCCTGTCGCACACAGTCAGAGCTCACCCAGGAACTCGGAATAACACGGCAAGCCATTGCAAAGCGCCTGCTCAAGCTTGAACGAATTCACAAGGAGGGCCGTTGGGTGCCCCACCAAATTACAGCTGCGAACAAGTCTAGGCGCTACGATGTTGCTGTGTCCTTGCTCTCCAGATTCAAGAAGAAGAATTTCCTCCACAAGATTTTGACCTGTGATGAGAAGTGGATCCTGTACGATAATCCTAAGCGACGAAATCGTGGGTTTATATAGGTCAGCCTACCACCAGTACCGCCAAAGCGAATATCCATGCCATGAAATTATTGCTGTGCATATGGTGGGATCAGCGCGGTGTCGTACACCATGAGTTGCTCTAACCTGGTGAAACGGTCAATGCTGAGCGTTATTGTCAGCAACTCATTCGTGTGAGTGAAGCAATGGAGGCGAAAAGGCCATACGCCGGCAAGGACAGAAGGTCGGTCCTGTTGCTTCAGGAAAACGTGCGTCCTCACACCACGAAAACGTCTTTAAACACGATCACCGACCTGGGATGGGAGATTTTGTCCCACCCGGCGTATTCTCCCGATTTCGCCTCGTCGGATTATAACCTCTTTCGCACCCTGAAACATCACCTGAGTGATACGCGCTTCATTTCTGTTGAGGAGGTCCACACAAGTATTGATGACTTTATCAACTCGAAACAGCTCTCTTTTTTCCGCAGTGGCGTTCGGCAACTTCCTGACCGATGGCTCAAATGTATCCAACACGCCGGGGATTATTTTCCTGATTAGGTACGTATTCGATTTGCTATAATTTGCTGTCAACGTGTCGTGCCTGTGGCCGAGAATTAAGTTGCACACCTAATATGATGTAGGTCTTTCTCTCGCCGCCAAAACAGCCCTCACCCGATGAGGCACAGATTCAACGATATGTAGGTAAGTGTCTCTTGATATTTGGTAAGATGACTGCAACTGAAGAATATGCAGTTCCCGAAAATTACCTGGTTGGGGTGATGCTGCTCGTGCCCGTTTCTTCAACTCCAACCCCAAATGCTCTATAGAATTCCTGTCCGGAGAATTTGGATGCCATGGCAATAAATAAAATTCCTCTTCATGTTCTTGGAATCATTCCTGAACATTCTTCGAAGTGTGGCATGGAGCATTGTCTTGTTAAAAGACACCATCTCCGCCAGGGAATGCAGGGGTGTACTTGGTCAGCCACGATGTACAAGTACGTGACAGCTATCAGAGTTCACTCTACAAGGATAATGGGACCAATTAAGTGTTTTCCAAGAAAGTATTGCCCAGACCATCACACCCCATCCAGCCGCCTGGATCCGTCCAACAGTGAATTCAGATCAGAAGGCTTCCTTGGGTAAACGTCGCATACGAGCTCGTCCGTCGACATGATGCAACAGATAACGGGATTCGGCTAACCGTAGGACCCTCTTCCAGTCTTCAATGGTCCAATGTCGATGATCACGTGCCTACTGCAAATATTGACGACTTTTAAGGTGGACGACAAGTAATTTTGCTTCCTATACTTCTAATGGAAAAACTTCTGTGCACATTTTCTTCACAATTAATGCGTTCCCAAGGATGAAAATGTCAACATCGATTAAAATAGCTTCATTTTATAACTTGGAATACTTAATATTTCCTAAAACCTAACCATAATTATATTAAAAATCAATAACTTTTCCTTTGGTGGTGTTGAAAGCAGAAAAAAGAGGTGCGACCTGTACTTTGATGACGTCAGTAAACAAACAAATGTTGGATTACATAATTATGGTTACGTCTTAGAAAATATTAAGTATTCCAAGTTATAAAATGAAGCTATTTTAATCGATTTTTAAATGTCCATCCTTGGGAACGCATTAATTGTCCAGAAAAAAGATGGCGCGACCTGTACTTCGATGACGTCAGTAGACAAACAAATGTTGGATTGCATAATTATGGTTATGTTTTAGAAAATATTAAGTATTCCAAGTTATAAAGTGAAGCTATTTTAATCGAAGTTCAAATTTTAATCCTTGGGAACGTATTAATTGTCCAGAAAAAAGATGGCGCGATCTGTACTTTGATGACGTCAGTAGACAAACAAATGTTGGATTGCATAATTATGGCTATATTTTAGAAAATATTAAGTATTCCAAGTTATAAAATGAAGCTATTTTAATCGATGTTGAAATTTTCATCCTTGGGAACGCATTAATTGTGAAGAAAATGTGCACAGAAGTTTTTCCATTGGAAGTATAGGAAAAAAAATTAGCCGCCCCGGTGGCGCAGTGGTCTAAGGCGTTGGCCTCTGATCATTCGTCCGAACGGGGTCCGGGTTCGGATCCCGGTGAGGCATGGATGTTGTGTTTATCTTACGGCACTGGCTCTCTCCCTTCCCTGGAACCAGTGACCCTAAATTAGGGACGGGCGACTGCTTATAGCCCATTTGAGTTGCTCACGGTGGTCGTTAAAAATCCAATCATAAAAAAAAAAAAAAAAAAAAAAGAAGCAAAATTACTTGACGTCCACCTTAACGGCTGTGAGCACAGCTACATGAATGTGTCTGCGTCGACTCATATCCAAGAGCGTACGACGAACTGTGTGTTCGGACACATTGGGTCCTTCACCACAGTTGAAATCATGGGTAATATAAGACTAGTCCTATTGCTACGGACAAGACGAGGTAGCCTACGCTGTCCTCTTGGAATCAATGAGGCGTGGCATTCTCGACGGCTCGAAGTGTCATCTGTTTCGGACGGTATTTGATAGGTACTAACCACTGCATAGCGTGAGCAGCCTTCCAGCGTCGCTATTTCGGAGACGTTTTTTTACTAAGGCGTCTTACCATAACGATCTGGCCTTCGTCGAATTCAGATAAATGCTTTACTTTTTCCCATACTGAGAAGTAACGAATTACTGAGTGACAATGTTCCGACCCCGGTATTATACAGGGTGATTCAGAACTTATAGGCACAAACACAAGAAATAGACATGAAAGGAAGCATAAATTGTTTACTTACAGCATCGTTGACAAGGACTTCTTTACAGCAATGTTTACAATAATTGCTCAAAATTGCGTCCACCAACAGTATTACATGCGTGGCAGCGTCGACGGAGTGATTGGCCTACAGTTTCAAAGATGCCAGGTATTTCTCGCACACGTGCAGCCGCAACGGATATTCGAGCGACGAGGTCCTCAACAGTCAACTGGAGTCTCGTAAACGAGGGCCTTTAGATGTCCCCAGAAGAAGTAATCGAGACTCGATAAATCGGGCGATCGGGGTGGCCAACGGACTGGCCCACCACGGCCAATCCATCGCGCCCCAAAAGTGGCATCCGCACATTCATGTTGAAATGAGCTGGCGCCCCATAATGCTGAAACCACAGTCCTTGTCGGACGGCCAGTGGTACATCTTGAAGCAATTCTGGTAAAACCTCTTCCAGAAAAATACGATGACGTCTGCCATCGAGTCGCATTGGTAGTAGATATGGGCCAAGCAGGAAGTGGTTCATAATACCCTCCCACACATTCACAGAGAATCGTTCTTGTTACGCATATGGACGTGTAGCGTGTGGATTAGAGGTTGCCCACACATGACAATTGTGCCCATTGAAAACACCTTCGTATGTAAAAATCTCCTCATCTGTGAATAGCACATGAGCTGGGAATTTCTTGTGTTTGTGCCTCAATGCGTCACTTGCGCCCATACATTCCTATTAAAAAAATGTTTGTTGCAGTGTGCTCTACCACCCCTTAAAGTTTGTCCCATGAGTTCTGAATTACGTTGTATATATCATTCGCGACGTTGGCACGTGACACTGAATGGCTGCAGCGCGCTTATTTGCATAATCTAGAGGTGGTTTTAATGTTTTGGCTGATCGGTGTATATCATATCATTTGTAACATTTGCTTGTTCGTGCTACAAAAAACTTTCGAAGATCCACAGGTTTTAGAACGCACGTAATGGGGGAATGAAATTTGCATTTATAATTTGTGTGCAAACTAATATAAATTACGCAGAAAACTTTCTATGGCGGAAGCTCTTTAGATTACCTTCAGCTGAATTACAAGCTCTTTGAATCATACCTATACGTTTTCAAATTCAAACACTCTAGAAATTAATTTCGTTTTATATTATGTAAAACTACCACAGGAACTGATGAATTCAGAAAAATCGTAATATTACACAAGCCGCTTTGTGTAAGCACTCGAGTCTCGTAAGAGAGAGGGTTTTGCCTTTTTTTTTTTTTTTGTTGTTATATGCAAGAATTCAGCTGTCTACCTGTGCGATAAAACACATAAGTTGCAAATATAAGTTGCAAATTAAAATCACTTTATTTACAATTTAAAAGTGGGTAAAAAAACTGATTAGCGCTTTCGGGGATCCCGTTGTCCCCATCTACGGGTCCAAAGCATCACAGGGACACGATAGAGGCAGTCCTTATATACGGTGACGTGGTGTACGGGGGGGGGGGGGATTTTATCTGTATATAATGACTGCCGCTATCGTGTCCCTGTGGTGGTTTGGACCCGTAGATAGGGACAACGGGATCCCCAAAAGCGCTAGTCAGTTTTTTAACCTACTTTTAAATTGTAAATAAAGTGATTTTAATTTGCAACTTATAGTATGGTGTTTTATCGCACAGGTAGACAGCTGAATTCTTGCATATATCACTTCTCGTGCGAAATCTGTTTTCTGGTTATATATATTGTTGTTGTTATTGTTGACGACCGGGGAAATACTCGTATCTCTTTTTTATTTGGACGATCGGGAAAACACCTGGTGGCAGAGTGGTCAGGTTTCTGACTGAGCTGAACATTTGCTCGAACGCCGGATGATTCAACGGAGCTCGCTTCGCCCCTTCTTGGACACAGTGACCCCAAATTGAGGAAGTGTGGCTCTCTATGGCTTTAGCTGGTAAGAAGCGATAACTCAGTTCCTTCATTGATAACGAATCTCAAAAGAGAATAACCAAGACAGTTGAGATTTAGAAACCACCGGAGAGCTCTCCAGTTACTTCCTCTTTTCTTATTGGATAATCTTTCTGGAGTTCGCTAAAAAAAAAAAGTGGAAACATGGAATTAACATTTGAGGAAGTATGCATCTGATTTCTCTCGAGGCAACGAATTAAAACTTTCCCCTTCGTCTAAAAATTAGTTCCCGAAACTATGCTCACTTGTGCTGTTAAATTACTAGTTCATGATTTTTGGTCGTATTTCGAATTTCAACAATGAAGACTGTTAAGAGTTTTATTGTAGCAAGACGAATTGTTCTTTTTTTTTTTATTTATTTACAAGACTAAGTGAAAATGCAACATCAGATATTTAATCCGTTAACTGGCTGGAACGAGTTAACTCAGGGTTAGCAAAATGAGCTGAAATCAGCTCGAACGAACTAAATGGGGCAAACTTACTATCTAACAAACTAAGTGGGAGAACTCACTATTTACGAAGTGGGATGAAGGCGGCTGGAATGAGTAAACGTGTGCATCGTTGCTTTCCTCGTAGCTTGACCACTTTCAATAAAAAAGCTGATGTTATATATTGAAAGTTGTCAAGCTACTGGAAAGCAACGATGCGCACTTTTAATAACAATGCGCATCGTTGCTTTTCCCAAATGACCACTTTCAATAGCAATGCGCATTGTTGCTTTCCCGAAATGACCACTTTCAATAACAATGCGCATCGTTGCTTTCCCCAAATGACCACTTTCAATAACAATGCGCATCGTTGCTTTCCCCAAATGACCACTTCAATAAAAAAAAAGCTACAGGGAAAGCTTTGGTTTCCCCGTAGCTTTCTTTGTTATTGAAAGTGGTCATTTCGATTGATGACTGACACTAAACCTTTCTGCCTGATTACCTGCTAAAAGGACTATAAGATTTCCGGAATGTTTGTCCTCACTGTCAAGTTTATGGTCGTAGCTTTACCCAAACGCGGCCGCTATGTGAAGTTTTCTGTTTGAGAAGCGCAGAAAATTCTGGGCACTATTTTTTCAGTAAGTTGGTTGCTTAAAGGGTAAGCGCTGCCAGGTCATGTAATTTTTCTGTATGAAACGGGGAGCCTGGGAGAGAATAAACCGGAAGTGGGGGTGGAAAGAGGTCACTTTCAGGAGTGCCAGAGAGAAGAGGGGTGTGAATTGGATGGTAGCAGGACGTGTTCCAAGCTACTGGGAGTGGATATACCGAGCCAGAGTAGTTGTCATTTCGAATATACGAATACATTGGGAGATTCACAAAAATTTGAACATGTTTGATGAAGACTTGGTCTTACACGGAGATTTCTTGCATCCCTGTTATAGAATACTTAAAAGTCTGAGACAGCTGGAGGGTAAAACCTACGAAAGACCTGAGTGTAGCAAGGTCTCTACAAAAACTATAAGCAAGTTTTCTCAACGTTTTTCGGAAACCACTGAGCTTTCTGACATACCTGATTTATAGAAGATCAGAATCATCAATTCGTAGATCAAAATGCGGAACAGAGTTTGATAAAACATGAGGGCATATAACATGAGCTTTTATTCAAGTCTTACAAAAAGGGAATCGCAACAAACTACAATTGGTTCACACGACCTTGAAATAATACCATATCATTCCTTTTGTCCACAATTGAGAAAATAAAAGGATGGTTTACTGAAAATCTGTCGTCCAAAAAGGCCGATACAGGTACAATTACTACCCCTGTAACTCCAGAAGCCTCGCTTCCTTCTTCATTAACTTCAACAACGGCTTTGTGCATTACTTTCGAAACAGCTAAGCGACCAGCTTTACTTATGCCACTTAGATCAGCACCACTGCTAAACACATTTCTGATACCGAGTTCCTGCAGTGCTCCGTTCAAAGTGACTTCATATTCCAAGTTGAATTTTGGAAGAGTTACTCGCATTCTCCTTTCTCGTGTGAGTTTTCTTACGTCTTTTATCATATTAGGGTTCAGTTCCTTTTCCAGTTGGGTTAAACCATCCATATCATTGGGTAGAAGAATGACCATAGATATGTCTTCTCCTTTGTAAGGAAGTTCAAGAGCTCTGTAATTTTCAAATCGCGCGTAAGGGAAATACTCTTCCAGATACATCATTGGAACGCTCGTTTGCTCATTTTGCAGACCCTTGTTATAAAATACACTTTGTTTGGTGTTTTTAGGATCAAATTGCGTCTTCCATGTTCCTTTGAAGTATACTGCATTTAGGAGGACCATTACCGTTGTAGGATCAATCTCGTCCAGCAGTTTCTCTATCTGACCATTGGTGTTCTGTCTGACCCAGTTGTTGATTTCCTGAACTGCTTTTTGTCCTTCCTTCACAAAATCCAGTTCCCGAGTAGATGCATTGAAGAAAGTCTGCAGACCATTCTTGTATTCGTCCAGAAATGGGTAATCCTTCTGAGCCAGTACAGCGCTGGCGATGTATAAAAGATACTCTTTAGCTGCTGAATCTTTGCTGAATGTTTCCAAGAGGCTCTGAAATGCTAAGGAAACATCGCTATCCGAGAGTCCTGCATCGCTATATCCGAGAGTACGTCTCATTTCTTCAGCTGTTGTACCTCTAGCACCATAATATAGCATTGCCAACGCAGTGGATATACTAAGAGGGGAGAAAAATATGTTCTTGTCTCCATTGCTGAGCTTTTTATGGATGTCAGCAGCTAAGCGGTTGCTGATTTCGGCAACAGCATCCTGACTTTCCAAAACTGAACGCGCATGCGCTGAGACAGCCAGCAGTGGCAACAGAACAAGGAAGAGACGCATGGTTCACCTGCAAATGCAAAGAACGCTGATTAATACCTTGAAAATCTCATATAGGAATGCAAATGAGTGACATCCTTTGAAATATGACAAAAATGAAAGAAAAATATTTTGCCTTTTCTCTGTGCTAAATGTTTTATTAACACAATTCAAAAACACGTGTATCTCGTGGGTGTCTTACGAGCTCTGGTGCAACCCGTGCTCATAACATGGCTTATGGACATATTGCCACTCTAGGTGCTTTTAGTAAATTCCCGTCTTTCCATCCCTTTCAAGAAGTTCGCGTACAAATAAAGAACCAGTTATGGTTCTTGGAATTATTCACAATTTTTCTTGAAAATTTACAATTTTTGCTTTACGAAATTTATTTAGAGCGATAGTTCCCTGTTCCAATTTATGTATCTCTACCAAACCCTATTTACGTATGTGAAAATTCGCGCTCGACTACACCTATAGTTTTAACTTTTCAACTTACAAGGTAACGTACTGTATATCATGAACTACTGCGTAGTTTGACAGAGCTTTCTTTGTTTCATAATGAAGTCGCCGTTCCGTTTTAAAATTCCAGTACTTTGCGTGTATCAATAACGAAAGAATATATATATATATACTGAGTGGCCACTTTATTATGACCACCCCTCAGTACTCCGTTGGGCCACCGTTTGCCTTTAATACTGCGTCGATTCTTCGTGGCATGGACTCCACGAGATGTTGATAGGTGGTTTGTGGAATCTGAGACCATACTCGATGAATAGCACTTTCCAGGAGTGTGAGATTGCAGGGTTCGTGGATCCAGCTGTCAGATGGCTCGTTCAACTTCATCCCACAAATTCTCAATGGAGTTGAGATCTGGAGATTGTGGGGGCCACCTAAGCAATGTAAACTCACCGGCATGTTCCTGAAACCAATTCTGTACAATACGAGCATTATGGCAGGACGCATTATCTTGTTGAAAGTATCCATCGCCATTGGGATAAACCATCCACATGACAGCATGCACTTGGTCCGCAACGATGTTTAGATATGATGTGCCAGTCAGACGTTGATCAATGCGAATTAAAGGGCCCAAAGCATACCAGGAAAACATTCCCCAAACCATAACGTTGCCTCCACCAGCTTGAAGGGTTGTAACAATGCATTTGGGGTCCATGCTTTCGTGCTGTTTCCGCCAAATTCTCACTCTGCCATCGGCATGGTGCAACTGAAAACGTGATTCACCGGACCACATAATTTGTTTCCAATTATCGACTGTCCAATCATTGTGATCCTGTGCAAACTGGAGACGTTTTCTCTTGTTAACTGCAGGCAGCAAAGGTATTCGAACAGGCCTTCGGCCGCTATATCCCATCCGACGCACTGTACGGCGAACAGTGCGTGCAGAGATCATTCGAGGGGATCCTTGATTAAAATGGTATGTAATTTGCTGCACTGTTGCCCTTCTGTTGTCTGTTACCAGTCTGGACACTCTCCGTTCCGCCCGAGCAGTCACTAGTCGGTGACGACCACACGTTGCACGTAGAGACCCAGTTTTTTGGCTGACAGTCCAGTCTGTAAACACTTTAACAACAGCTGCTCTGGAACATTTCACGAATGCGGCGGTTTCAGTGATACTCGCTCCATGGCTCCAAGCTCCTACAATTATCCTACGTTGAACGTCCGTCAAATCGCATTTTTTACCCGTCTCTTCTCCCAAAAATCATTTTTACTACTGTCGCAAGCACTACGTTTCGAACACCTTATATCGATATATATATATATATATATTTTTAGTTTACTACAGATCTGTTCCGGGAACCGCGCAAAACTGCAGGAACCACGGGAAGAACATGTAAGCAATAACCACTCATATCGATACAAGAAACTCCCTGCATAAGACAAAAACTAACCTCCATATGGTGATGCTATTACGGAGGCTTTATTAAATTCATGAGATAGAGGAACTTTCATCGAAACCGCACTTTGGTTACACGAAGAACATTAAGCCTAAGATCTATGAAAATATAAACTAAGTGACTGCAGAGTAAGTATGGAAGATCATTCTTGTTCAAGATTGCATATCAAGCAGTCAGGTAGCCGAGTTCAATGAAGAAACGGAAAGTACCTTTATTTAATTTAAGTACTGGTATTAAAATTGAACCACATATATTCATAATTTGTTAAAAATTGTAGAAGCAATATCTGATGGCCCTGCGTGTAAAGAATTTAGAAAACGAATGAGCAGTTAACAATAAGCACAGCGATAACAGCAACAACTTCGCTACAGATATCATTATAAACAGCTAACGTTGTGTGTATGATACAGTTAAACTTTCCGAATTTTAATGTTAGCAAATCTCTATAAAAATTATCGCATTCGTACTTGGCATTATGAGTTGCGATTTGATGAATAATTTGAACAAAATTTCGTTTGAGAATGCGTTATTCGGCAAAAGATGCATCAAAAATGGGGGGTATCATGCAGATTAAGCAGCCAGATTGACGTTATGAGATCTCAGATTAGCAGCAAAGTGACAAAATAGCATATCATAGCTTTATTTTAGTACTGAGATTACATTAGAGATTCGGTTATATCTATAAGTTATTGACACGACCCTGGAATAATATCAGATTATTTCTCTTGTCAGCAATAACAAAAACGAACGGGTGATTTACAACAAATTCATTGTCCATCAAGGCAGCATAAGTCATAATGATTCCCGTAACTGCAGAAGCCTCGCTACCTTCTTCATTGACATCAATGACAGCTTTATGTACCACTTCAGAAACAGATATCTGACCAGCTTTACTTATGCCACTTAAATCAGCGCTGTTGCCGAATGCATTCCTAATACCAATGCCCTGCAGGGCCTTGTTCAAAGACGTTTTGTATTCTAACTTGAATTTGGGAAGCGTTACTTTCATTTCCATCCTGCGAGAGACTTTTCTTATATCTTTTATCATATTCGGATTCAGGTCGTCCTCAAGCTTGGCTAAACCATCCACGTTGTTGGGTAGAAGAATGATCATACCTACATCTTCTCCTTTGTAAGGGAGTTCTAGGGCGCTGTAATCTCCAAGCCGTGCACAAGGAAACTTCTCTTTTAAGTACATCATTGGAATCTTAACCGGCTCACTTTCCAAACCCTTGTTATAAAATACTACTGGCTTTGTGTTTTTAGGATCAAACTGCATCTTCCACGTTCCTTTGAAATATACCGCATTCAGGAGGACCATAATAGTTGCAGGATCAATATCATCTAACAATTTCTCTATCTGACCATTAGTATTCTTTTTGACCCAATCGTTGATTTCCTGGAGAGCTTTTTGTCCTTCCAGTCCGAAGTCCACCTCACGTGCAGATGCATTGAAATAAGACTGAAGACCATTTTTATATTCGTCTAGAATAGGATAGTTCTTTTGGGTGATTACAGCATTGGCGACGTACAAAAGATATTCCTTCGCGGCTGAGTCTTTGCTGAATGTTTCCAAGAGGCTCTGAAATGCTAAAGATACATCGCTGTCCGAGAGTCCTGCATCTTGGTATCCGAGAGCACGTCTCATTTCTTCAGCGGTGGTGCCTCTGCTTCCATAATATAGCATTGCAAGGGCCGTCGATATGCTAAGAGGCGAGAAAAAGACATTTTCGTCTCCAGTGCTGAGTTTTTTATGAATATCAGCTGCTAAACGATTGTTAATCTCGGCAACAGCATCCTGACGTTCAAAACTCGACCGCGCGTGTGCTGAGACAGCCATCAGTGGCAGTAGAAATAGAATCACACCCATAATTGAACCTGGAAATGTAAAGAGCAACGAATAAATACTAATAAAATTCATATAAGTGCATTTTCATGTAAATGTCTTTCAAAATGTGACAAAAAGTATTACAAAAAGAAATGAGGGACTAATAGGTATCACAAATGCTGTCTGCGTACGATAAATAAAATCATTAAAAGTTTGCAAAGTAAAACCAAATTTATTTACAAATTAAAATAATTTAAAAGCAGGAACTTTCGGGGCTCTCATGGCCCCATCATCAGACTAAGTGTCGTAGGAATGCAGAGTCAATCATTATAAAGTACACGTACCCATCATTCACTTCACCAGTTAGTCTCAAGGTGATGCCAGATAACAAAAGTTAAAGTTACAGTTACAGTTAAAAAAAAAATAACTACGTAGGTTCTTGAACATCTGGTTGTCCGGAGGGGGCGACCAGCCGTCTCCACTGGCTCGGAACATAGGCCGGGAGGCCAGAGTTACAGCAGGAGTCACCAAATTTAATGATATAGAGGCTTTCAGTGAAAAAGGCAGTCCGTTTGTTAATAGTTGAGTTTAAGATTTTTGCGTTATTCCAATCAGGTACGCAACCCTCTTGATTAACAGCTGCTATTAAGGCCGTGTTATAGATGATCCTGATCGGAGTGCATATTTGTGTTCAGCCAGACGTATGCTTAATGTCCGAAGTGTTGATCCAATGCAGAACATGTTGGTACCATTGTTTACCTGTTGAATCAATGGTATACAATAAACACCAGGTTTAACCAGTGGTGATACATTATCTCTATCATTTCTAATTAACGAAAAAATATTTCTAGTGGTTACACCGAATGAGAGATTGTGTCGATTGCATGCATTTTTTAGAATAGACACAATAGGAGGGTAAAATTCGATGTTGCCAATGTACTTGGTTGGAGTAGTTGTAATTGACAAAGTCGTAAGGTTTAATCTCTGGTGTTTAAGTAATAATCTCCGGAAAAATTGGTCCGAGAACCCCCCCCCCCCCCCAAAAAAAACGGGCTAAGGCTAACACTCTATCCAGTTCATCAGATCTTGCTTTTCGGGTAGAGGAATGTGTGAACGCCCGTTTTATCGAAAAACGGAGTGAGGCCGTTTTGTGGTCAGAGGGATGAAACGAAGAAAAAGGTATCATACAGGGGACAGAGGTCGGTTTGCGGTAAACAGAATAATGAAGTTGGTAAGAGTTTAAATCTCGAATCAGCATAAAATCCAAGAAGGGCAATTTACCTTCTCTCTCAAGTTCCCTGGCAAACTTGATGGTAGGAAGCTGTGAACAAAGACATTCAGTACATTTATTCACAAGGGCCAAAGAGTGTGGCCAGAATATCAACAAATCATTAACATATCTTAACAGAAGTAATGGTTTATGCGGAAATATCCGTAAGACATCATTCTCTAAGGTCTGTAATAAAATTTCGGCTAAAACAGGGAGAGAGGGACCCCATTGTGGCACCCTCTGTCTGTTGAAAAAATTTGCATTCAAATTTAAAGTAAGAGCATTTAGAAACTAATTTTAGGGCTGAAAGTATAGCTGATGGGGCCATGAGAGTCCCAAAAGTTCTTGCTTTTAAATTATTTGAATTTGTAAATAAATTTGGTTTTACTTTGCAAACTTTTAATGATTTTATTTATCGTACGCAGACAGCATTTGTGATACCTATTACCGTGTCGTACGAATACTTTCTTTTGTCTTCAATTCGTCTTCTCAGCTGCGAATACTATTTTTATTAGCCACTTTCTTTGAAAGCTAACCTATCGTTTGTGCGCGGGAATGGAGACAGCAATCAAGACATTCTGCAAGTATCGCCGCAAGCTTACGATTAATGAAGACCACCTTATAGCTTCCTCGTAAACTGCCGTTCGCTCCGAGTTGTGCCTAATTGTTTGAGAATACGTTGTTATACCATTTCACAACGAGATACCCAAGTCATCACTACTGCCGAAGATAGAAGGTTGACAGCAGAAATCCGGAGAAAGAGAAGTTTCTCAGACCTTCTTAACCGGAAATCCTACTTGGCGTATTCAATCTTGACACGACTTACCCACAATATTATACTAGGTAAGCAAAATACATCGCTCTTAACCACGTTCTAGAAACACACAGCAACCGAAAAATTGTTTTTCAGCCGCCGCTGTGGAATTGAACCAACAGAACTCTCGATATCTAGCCGAGTGCGTTACATATGCGCCACGGTGTCCAACAATCCACGGTGCTATGTGTACTTTTAAGTCAGCTTCTGACATCATAAATCCGTAAGATGGGCTCAGCTACTGAGACGTCTCCATCTGGTGGGCATTAACGGCGGCTGAAAAACAATTTTTAAAACGATTCCACAGCGGCGGCTGAAAAACAATTTTTCGGTTGCTGTGTGTTTCTAGAACGTGGTTAAGAGCGATGTATTTATTTATTTACTTGTCGCCACGTATTTGGAGTATTTTCATGCTAGGTAAGCATTTCATTATTTTCTTCACTGCATGAGAAACTGAAGTGAATAACATCTACCAGCGGCACATCCATAAACTATGCTATAACGAAGTGAATTTCTCCGTCATTTTTATCCGCGCCGGGGTTCGAACCCGGGTCCACTCATTCCGGAATAAGTTGCTCTACCAATTAAGCTACGCGGACATTGATTCTAATTGCTATCTGCCTTTATGTCGTGTGCGTCCTTCTGGCAGGTACGTCACATCTCCTGGTACGTTACATCATCTCCCCCTTATTTTTCTTTTTTCTTTCGAAGTGCTGCTCATATTTTTCCTATCTCGCGGTGTGGAAATAACATCACACCAATGCGAGATTTTTGAACAGTCGGGTCATCCGGATAGTTCGGGCGCCATTATAACGAAGTGAATTTCTCCGTCATTTTCTCCGCGCCCGGATTCGAACCCGAAGTACGCTTATTCCGGATTTAAGCTACGCGGACGCTTATTCTGATTCCTATCTGCCTTTATGTCGTGTGCGTCCTTCTGGCAGGTACGTCACATCTCCTGGTACGTTACAATGCGACCTGGTATCTAGACACCCTTCCAGGACCCATGAAACGAGACATTCTGGTGATCACTTTAATTTTGTTTATTCACAAGAACCGTTTATTAACTATAGCTCAGTTCAGCTCTCAGACGTTCAACGTTCTGCACTCGAAAGAGGATTCAAATACAGCTACCCAGTGTCTTCATTAAATTCACTACACTTCATCCCACCCATTGAGGGTATTAGTTGTGCTCTACCAGAGGAGGAACAAGAATGCTTTAGATATTCCGCGTCCAAAACCCTCTCCAAACAAAATAAAGTGCTACCGACTTTGAAATATGAAAGAGGACAGCTTTTAAACTTGGCTAAGAACCCACACTTGTCAATAGTAGGGGCAGATAAGACTAATCAAGTCATCATCATCATGGACCGCTCTGACTAACTTGACAGAATGAACCAAGCCATTACCTCGGTTCCACACCGGGTTCTCAAATCTGATCCTACTTCAGCCACAATCTCTGTATTGAGTAGGCTGAGAATTCAGGGTTTTCTCCCAGCTTCCATTCCATCCATAATCAAACCCCCTGTTGGCCCTAGGGTCCCCTAGGGATTTGGAAAGATGAAAACCCACAAACCGGGCAACCCTTTTAGATTGCTCGTTTCTGGTTATGCCAACCCGACTAGGCCCCTTGAGACGGCGTTGGCTTCATACTAAAACCTTTAACCCTAAATTCCTCAGTTTCTATTTCTAGCTCCACTCAGGCCTTAAATAGGATTAAAAACTTTGATTCACCCAGAATTGGTTTCATTATGGCTTCTTTGGACGTCGTGTCTGTCTTTCCGAATGTCCCTTTGGATGTAGTCCATTCAACCATTGTTAATAGACTGCAACAGGACAACTCCATTCGCTCCCCTTGAAATTGAAGCTATACTTTCAGCCCTTAAACTATAGTTTCTAAACGCTCCTACTTTAAATTTGATGGCAAGTTTTTTCAACAGACAGAGGGTGCCACAATGGGGTCCCCCTCTCCCCTGTTTTAGCCCAAATTTTATTACAGACCTTAGAGGATAATGTCTTACGGATATTTCCGCATAAACCATTACTTCTGTTAAGATATGTTGATGATTTGTTGATATTCTGGCCACAATCTTTGGCCCTTTTGGATAAATTTACTGAATGTCTTTGTTCACAGCTTCCTACCATCAAGTTTGCCAGGGAACTTGAGAGAGAAGGTAAATTGCCCTTCTTGGATTTTAAGCTGATTCGAAATTTAAACTGTCACCAACTTCATTATTCTGTTTATCGCCAACCGACCTTGTAGGATACCTTTTTCTTCGTTTCATCCCTCTGACCACAAAGCGGCCTCACTCCGTTTTTCGATAAAACGGGCGTTCACACATTCCTCTACCCGAAAAGCAAGATCTGATGAACTGGATAGAGTGTTAGCCTTAGCCCGTTTTTTTGGGGGGTTCTTGGACCAATTTTTCCGGAGATTATTACTTAAACACCAGAGATTAAACTTTACGACTTTGTCAACTACAACTACTCCAGCCAAGTACTTTGGCAAGATCGATTTTTACCCTCCTATTGTGTATATTCTAAAGAAAGCATGCAATCGACACAATCTTTCATTCGGTGTAACCACTAAAAATATTTTTTCATTAATTAGAAATGATAAAGATAATGTATCACCATTGGTTAAACCTGGTGTTTATTGTATACCATTTATTCAACAGGTAAACAATGGTACCAACATGTTCTACTTTGGATCAACACTTCGGACATTAAACATACGTCTAGCTGAACACAAATATGCACTCCGATCAGGATCATCTATAACACGGCCTTAACAGCAGCTGTTAATCAAGAGGTGGAGACGGCTGGTAGCCCCCTCCGGATAGCCAGATGTTGAAGAACCTACGTAGTTATTTTTTTTTTTAACTGTAACTTTAACTTTTGTTATCTGGCATCTCCTTGAGACGAACTGGTGAAATGAATGATGGGTACTTGTGCTTTATAATGATTGACTCTGCATTCGTACGACACTTAGCCTGATGATGGGGCCATGAGAGCCCCGAAAGTTCTTGCTTTTAAATTATTTTAATTTGTAAATAAATTTGGTTTTACTTTGCAAACTTTTAATGGTTTTATTTATCGTACGCAGACAGCATTTTTGATGCGTATTACCGTGTCGTACGAAAAATTACTTTTGTCTTCAAATGAGGGACTGTTATTTTACGTGTTTTTTGTTTAAATGTGAGAATACCATTAATCTTTGTGTGTATGTGTGTGTGTAAGTGTGTGTGACATATTGCTATTTCGTTCTGACTTTTTGTCTTCTTATATAAATTAGTTACTTCTCGTTAAACGTTTTCTCGCTGAACGATACATTATTTCCAAGAAGATCTTTTACAATTTGACAACAATTGACAACAAGAAGATCTTTACAATTTGATAGTGAATCATAGATAAGAATGTCAACACAGAATTCAAAAAAGGGACAATTTAGATAGAGTTGAACAGGTAAAGGAAGAATAGAGATAGAGAGAGATTGGAGCAGAGAAAGGGAGAATTGAGAGAGAGAGAGAGTTGAGCGAAATAGTTGGTATAGAGTTGTCGAGAGATTTATATACGATATAGGTATAGCGACTGATGTGTGTCAAGAATAAGTACACCTGTTTAAACCTTTATTTTGAGTTCTCTCTTCTCGTTAAACAATTTCTCACTGAACGACACATTATTTCCCAGAAGATGTTTTTACAATTTGGCTACACTGACAGTGAGCAAGAGACAGATAAGAATGCCAACATTAAATGTAGAAAAGAGAGAGTTAGAGGAGTTGTCGAGAGATTTTTGTACGTTATGTAGATATAGCGATTTATATGTGTCGAGATTTATGTAAGAGAGTTGTTGATGACGGAGAGTTGGTAATTATAAAAGCTATTCAGACAGATTACATGATCGACGAACAAATGTAGTGAAAGATGAATATAGTGTATGAGTGACCTGACTTTCCAGAGGTGGACGAATGAAAGACGTGGAAGTGAACGTAAGTTGTCGTGTGTTGATTCTTCCCCGGGCCATTTGGTTACAATTTTTACGAAGTGTAATTTATGTTCATGAAGTTCATTACTAGCATTAGCAGAGACACACATTTCAGCACTTAAGTTACAGCTACGTAAACTTTATCATCATCTCTTCGGGCATTTTTGTTCCTCCGGTGTTCAGAATTTTTCTTGCGATGAATGTGCGTAACTCTCCCGTTTTATACTGTTCATCACCAGTGGTCTTGAGTTTACCTATTTTTTTTATAAAAGTTAATACACGGTGTGTTTTTCAAACTCACTAATTACTTCCGAAAGAGGAAATTCATGGGTGAAGCTAGAGCCATGGAAACCTAAGAAGTGAAAAGGCAGAAAGAAGAAATGTCTTAGCACCCAATGAGAGGACGATTAACGTAATTTATAAAGAGATGTTATGAGATTTTAACTGGGCGCACCTATGGCACAGTGGTCTAAATGCTGGCTTCCAAACTTTCGCCAGAGTGTAGTACATTCTGGCGATCCGTCGGAGGTTAGAATGTATGTGGAACAAGCATAAGCCATACCCCTTCCCTGGAACAAGCAAATTAGGGATGGCCCACTGCTTACAGCCCTTAGAGCTGCCCATGGTAGTCATAATTACCCCCCCCCCTCCCAAAGAATAACTTGTAAAGGCTATCTGTTTCGTATTCATGTATTCCAAAGGTGCCATCTATTACTACCCTACTTACAAGATTTACATATGCACACTGTTGAAAATAAATGGCGTTAATTCTGGGTAAATTCCTGAAAATAACGTGCAGAAAAGTTGCTGGTAGGTGTCCGTCTTTTAACAAGATTTCTGTTTTTAAAAGTTTCCATTTCTAAATTCAGTATTCTGATAGATTTTCGATTGTCAGTAATTTCGTTTATTTCAGAAAGACAATTTCGGTTTTTTCTCCGTATTTACACAGACACTTCGCAAAAATTTCGATTTTTGACTTTTCCGATTGTTTTAAGAGATTCTTCTTTCCTGTCGTACGAAGTTAACGAATCCTTTCCCTTCCAGTGGAGTTCGTGTAGGGTACTTCTACAACGAGAACCAGACGTGCTACCGAGAGACCTAGAAATACACGTAACACATAAGGTGCAAATGAAGCTGGATTTGAATCGCTCGATGATGAAATGTCTTTCGCTATTATTGCGGGTGAATTATTCATTTTAGTTTATGTTGGATCATATTATTTTTCTGAATAGGTTTGAAATAATCTTATTTTTTCTGTAGGAGGACTTGCCGTAATTTTTTTTTTTTTTTTTTTATTGTCGAGATTTTTCGAAGCAATAGAATGCTTCGGAACTCGAGATCATTTCAACTGACAACGACTTTCAATTATACTTAAGAAAAGGCGAAATGTACTGTTTCAAATTGTCATTTCATGAAACTCCTAAATATATAATTTACTCTTGATAGCTAAAACTGCTTTTGTTTTAAACGGACTACAGACTGATACGTAGCCATCATACAATTACTAGTACAATAATTTGAGTACCTGGTATCTTACAGTACCCAGAGAGGGAAACGGCTCGCGGGTCTTCGGGTCGACAATTCCTTGCTAGTCAAAAGGGTCGGATGAAGGTGTTCCTGACTCGATTTCGACCTGGCTTTATTTCCGTTTTATTTTTGAACTGAAAAAACAATTTTTCAAAAAACCATTCAGATGTCTTTGAAATAATACTTCAGAAAATGAGGCATGGATGTTGTGTTTGTCTTACGGCACTAGCTCTCTGCATTCACTGGAACCAGTGACCCTAAAATAGGGACGGGCGACTGCTTATTATAGCCCACTAAGTTGCTCATAGTGGCCGTTAAACCTCCAACAAAAAGAAAAAAAGAAAAAAAAAGGGGGATTTGCGGAAAATTTCTGAAAATTCTGAATTTTTCCTCGGGGATTTAGGAGTTTTTTTCCCGTCATAACTCCGAGGATTTCAGGAGTTTTTCCCCGTCATTTCCCCGAAAAGGTTACATAAGGAATATGTTTTGTCAATTCTCTAAAGAAATCACAGAAAATAGATCATGAATTTCAGAAATTAGTTTACAGTGTAGAGTGAATGAAAAACGAATATACATGTTTCATGATTACGTGGTTCAGTAGTGTTCTCTCCACAACACAATAATTTATTATAGTAAAAATCAGAATGAAAAAAATATCATAAAGGCTATACCGGAGTACGAGCAAACAAATGATAAATAAATGGAAGAAATGAAAACAAATTATAGACTACCGAATAGCCTTTATTTCGGTGACAACACATGAACTGCATGGGCAATTCAAATTTTACATAATTCGTACATTGAAAATTGCCGAATTGGTTGCATAAATGGAAAATTATAAAAACAACTTTTGCAGGTTTTAAAAAACCTTATTATAAAACAACTTCTGCCTCAGCTCTTTCTCGGGGAGGGGGAGATATGTGTGACGTACCTACCTCAGACATGACGCACGTATCAACATGGCAAAGTTGCTGTGACAAACTCCGTCGGTGCAGCCTAAATGGGAAAGCATTCGACTCCGGAGCAGATGGATTCTGATTTGACTCATGCCACCGGCAAATGGCTTTTAATCTATAGAGAAAACAAGGGAATAAGGAATAGAAGGTGGGCGGTGTTTGGGAAGTAACAAATAATACGCCAAAGAGAGAGAGAGAGATTAGTAGAACAAGCTCTAGTGACAAAGGAGAACAAGGGACGGTGAACAGGTTCAGGAATCAAGCAAGTAGGAAGGAAATACGTGCGAAAGGTCAGCGATGGTGTTACAGCGGTGGCGTAATGAAGAAGGCAACACGTAGATCCGGTGTAGAAACGTAGGAATGGGCAATATTTGATGGTTAAAAAGCCATACATTTTGTCCATGGGAGGAGTTGGTAGTATAATGAAGTGTATTCCAGGTTCGTGGTAAGATTGCAGGATCAAGAGAATGAACTGGAGCTATATGGTGCGGCGATGACAGAAGATGTCGATATAAAGCTAGCGAAGTTACTTCTTCCTATCAACTCAGAACTCAATTGGGAGAGAGAAAGAGAGGGAGGAAGGGGACATATATATAGAGAGAGACTATCTAAATACCCGTTCTTCGAACATGATTAATATTAAATTACAGTTGAAATACAGATAGATGGCCTCTGATCATTCGTCCGAACGGGGTCCGGGTTCGAATCCCGGTGAGGCATGGATGTTGTGTTTGTCTTACGGCACTGGCTCTCTCCGTTCCCTGGAACCAGTGACCCTAAATTAGGGACGGGCGACTGCTTATAGCCCATTGAGTTGCTCACGGTGGTCGTTAAACCTCCAATCAAAAAAAAAAAAAAAAAAGAAATACAGATAACATGCATATATGATATACAGTTGAAATGGCCATGCACTGCATATTTCTTCGCTCTTTTGGGAAAAATGTCTGCCTGACTTATTCTACCAGACGACACATAAAATTTTAAATTTACAGTTATGAACGAAATTGCTTAAGTCTACACGAAACAAATCAAAATACGTCGTTACTCTTCACTTTCATCGTTAAAATATTAATAGACAACAGAACAAAATACGTTGTTACTTTCAGCATAAATGTAAAACGAACCTTGCTTATAAATAATTTCGTTCGAAACTGTACATTTAAAATCTAGCAAGTCAGGTGTTTTTGGAAGCGTGAGCAAAATTGTGTTGCCATCGCTAATATCTCAAAGGGGACACTTTTTTGTTTTTTAAATTTCAATTACTATGAAAATCGAGCTGCATATTTATATTTATTGTAGTCACCTTACCACTTATATGACGTCACCGTTGCTTCGGTGAAAACGAATGTTGGTAATTTGATTTGGACACAAAAAAAAAAAAAAAAAAAAACACTTATATGACGTCACCGTTGCTACGGTGAAAACGAAAGTTGGTAATTTGATTTTGACTGAAAAAACCTTGACATTCGATATGTCAAATGTTTAAATGCAAAGCATGCTATAGCGCTTTCTACGTGATATTTTTAAAAGGTGTTTCTTGCTAAATAAATTTAGAACAAATCAAAAAACCTTGACATTCGATATGTCAAACAATAATAAATGTTTAAATGAAAAGCATATTATGATATAGCGCTTTCTATACTGAGTAGGTCAGCTCAAGTCATTCAGAACTTAGGGCGGGGGGCTTCAGTTGCTAGGCAACAATGACTCGGTCATTGCAAAACGTCCAAGCGTTATCAAAGCTGGGTTACTTAAAAACCATTTCGACCCAGTTAAAGTTATCGTAGGAAAAAATCCTTTCTTAGTGCGCCTCTATGTTGTAAAAGGAACATTCCTGCCAAATATGAAAGTTCTAAGAAAGTAGTTTATGAGATTCGGTGATGAGTCAGTGAGGGCTTTCAGTTTTATATGCACAGATTTTAGCAAATTTGAGGGTAACAATGGTAAGCCCGAAATTGGAGTGGTTTACTTCATGAAGCAGATTTCTACACGATCGAGACCTCCAGGGTGATGAGTCTGACACAGGGAGCAAACTGCGTACTTACACAAAGTATTCCGCAACGTGCAGTCCCAGTTGAATTATTTATCGGAATTCGAAACAGAATCCTTGATCTCAAAGACATTGTGACGATTATATATATATATATATATATATTAAGATAATACAACAAAACTAATACATCAAAACTAATTAACAAGCCAGATTCAACCACCAAACTTGATATTTTGGAAGTTTTCCATATATATCAGAAGTCTTCGCAACTTTTAAATGATAAGGCATCCACCTCATTTCTATCAAGCGTGTGGAAGCATCTAACCAAAACACGTGACTGTAAACACCATTTATGATATCTTATACAATTTGAATATTTACGTGCCATTCGTCCTGATGGAGCAAGAATGTCTGAATTTTTAGTAATTTTAACATAATTTAGACAGGCTAGCGGCAGATTCACGTAACGTTGCGAATGTGTTGTAGGGGGAAACAATCGATTCAACTTTTCGGAACATTTATGTTTTCCGAAGGATTTTCCTATGTATGGACATCAGTAAGCCCTCTAAAGAACATTTTTTCCCCGAAAACTCATAAATATTTTAGATTACCAAGTTCTCAAGAGTGCATTTGCAGCTTTGTTATTGAATTCAGATAACGCAGAAATATTGGCATTTAATGATCTAGTAAAAGATTTTGCCACAAGGAAAGCGAGAAAATGTTTGTTGTTGTTGTACGTAATTTTACCAATTTATGCTTACTCAATCCCTCTTCCTCTCATTCATTCAATCAGTTTACAGCGACCATGGGTAGCAGAATCCTAAAAATAGTATTACTAATGTTGTAAATTTAAATGCAAAATTTGCAGGTAAATGTTTTATAAGTACGTTGAAATCAAGCCATTTCATTTTCACAAATATGAAAGCTTTTAGCTATATGTCTGTTTTTACAGCTTTTAGTACAAGTCTCTTTCTGTAAGTACACTGGTTTTAAAATACCAGACCAGGAAACTCCTTCCCTGAACACCTCGTACAAATATCGAATAATATTGTTTCACTTACAATGGAAGTTTTACCGATTTGTAAACGGAAACATATCCGATGAATAAGGAAACTTCGCAGCTCGAAATTCGACACTAAAATAGGTATAAAGTATTTTCCAGTTTTTAAGTAAAACAGTTTAAACAAAGAGAATAAATACCTTTGACTGTGCTGTTTTTCTGGCAGACACAACATCTTTCGGGAATAAAAACTTTCCTTGGCCAACCACTGGTTTGCATGAAGAATTATTTTAAATTGGAGAAACTGTGCACTGGCAAGTTTGAAATTTTAACTGACTCATTGTTACAAAAGATCGAAAAATATTTTTACAAATGCGCTTACCTTCATGGATTGGTCCTCATACAATGGAACTGGAAATAGCTCTTTACGCTTGCTATAACTACATATATAAATATGTTTTCGTAGATTAATATATTTGTACACGGCATTATATAAAAAAAATCTATTATAAAATCTGTGCAGCACTGCAAAGCTATCTCTGCAACCAGAGGTCTAAAAAAAATCTATTATATAATCTGTGCAGCAATGCAAAGCTATCTCTGCAACCAGAGGTCTAAAAAAATCTATTATAAATATGTGCAGCAATGCAAACGCGTGAAGAACATTATTTTGCTACTGTAAGTAGTAGTTATAGATTAATTTTCTTTATCCACGTATTATTCACTATGTGCATTTATACACTTAGGATTTTCTAGTAATGCAAAGCTATCTCTGCAATCCAGAGGTCTAAAAACATGTACTATAAAATCTGTGCAGCAATGCAAAGCTATCTCTGCAATCCAGAGGTCTAAAAAAATCTACTATAAAATCTGTGCAGCAATGCAAAGCTATCTCTGCAATCCAGAGGTCTAAAAAAATCTACTATAAAATCTGTGCAGCAATGCAAAGCTATCTCTGCAATCCAGAGGTCTAAAAACATGTACTATAAAATCTGTGCAGCAATGCAAAGCTATCTCTGCAATCCAGAGGTCTAAAAAAATCTACTATAAAATCTGTGCAGCAATGCAAAGCTATCTCTGCGATCCAGAGGTCTAAAAAATCTATTATAAAATCGGTGCAGCAATGCAAAGCTATCTCTGCAATCCAGAGGTCTAAAAAAATCTACTATAAAATCTGTGCAGCAATGCAAAGCTATCTCTGCAATCCAGAGGTCTAAAAAAATCTACTATAAAATCTGTGCAGCAATGCAAAGCTATCTCTGCGATCCAGAGGTCTAAAAAATCTATTATAAAATCGGTGCAGCAATGCAAAGCTATCTCTGCAATCCAGAGGTCTAAAAAATCTACTATAAAATCTGTGCAGCAATGCAAAGCTATTTCTGCGATCCAGAGGTCTAAAAAATCTATTATAAAATCTGTGCAGCAATGCAAAGCTATCTCTGCGATCCGAAGTTAGGGACGGAAGAGTGCTCATAATCCTAAGAGCTGCTCTCACAAGGTCTGCAACAAATATTTACATCAAATTATGTATTCGGTGCTGCACGAACTATGTGAAAATCGCACTGTAAATGGGAACTTTTATAGCAACCCTCCCGTCATGTTAAACAATTCCTGATTTTCTCTACATTAAACGGAAACTTTGTTTTAGCGCAGGCAAGTTTGATATGTAAATCTTTATTTTTAAGGCATGCATTACCCATCTACATGATACATACATTACTGATAGCGTCCATATAATAACCTTGTAGAAAAATGTCGATAAAAGAAAATCTCGTCTCCTCCTAAAGTCCCCGACACCAAAGTCCTTTCGTAAAAGAGTGGTAGAAATGTACTTACCATATCTCTTGAAATACAAATATCTCATATTTTTCTGAGCACTTCATTTGTTTCACAAGCGCTATCTTCCGCTGATCCCCAATAGGTGAAGCTTATTCTAAAAAACGAGGTCTTGCGTTATTGTAATAAAGCTTCAGAATGCTGATGCTACAAAAATTGCTAGGGTTCCGTACAATGATGCTAAATATTTTCCTTGCTGCAGAAATAATATCTCTGACATATTCATTAAAGTTGAAGCATGCAATAAACATGAAACTTAAGTCTCTAATGTGGTCCGCTTTTGTAGAAATGCATACAATATCTTATCAACGTACGAAAAATGGATACTTACCGAATTATGCTTTTCCTGAATGACTAGCACGAGCAGTAAACCCCCTGACAGAAGAAGGCACTCTTTAAACAATGGCAGCATTTTATAGAAATGCTTACGTTTATCCACCTGGTGTTATGCAAAGGTCATGGGGAAACCGATTCTCGTATCGCGGAAACAACTGTGCGGTTTCCTGCGCAATATCTAGACACCTAGTCAATGCCAATGTATTTCGTAATGAAATCGTGATATCATCCAGCAGATTACAAAAAAAAAAAAAACCCTTAAGTAAGAAATCAAAAGAAAGACGATCTAACAAAAGAAACATCCGCCTGTTTACGCAATCAAATATTCTTGTTAAGTCACGGATTCTTTCTTCTTTGGTGTTTTTCTTTTCTTTCTTTTTTTAATCGTGAAAGTTGCTTGACTTGATTGTCATCCTGCAGATTTCTGCACTTCATAAACTTGGGGATTTTATTTTTATATTGTTATTCAATTTATGAAGGGAAAGCCCAAAACGATGATTTCCTTGCAGCAAAACTGAAATATTTTCAGCAGGAAATACGTAAAAAAATGTTTCTTATAATGAGTGATACGTAACCAAAGTGGAATTTTTTAAATCGGGATTTTAAAACGATAGGTACGGCTGCAAATTCATACTTAAGCCCCTTTTGGAAAATTAGTGGCTTCCGAAAAATTGCGTATTACTTCAAAGTATTTCTCATTATCAGCGTTATCGTAAGTATAAACAATTTTTTCAAAATCGTGCATTTATTGGGTTGGTGCGAATGAAATGTCCAGAGGGAACGAGCAGTGGAGACAGGCCCCCACCAAAGCGCGATGGAACTACCCACAGGTATTGCGGGTATTACGTCACACAGTTACTATAAATAGCTGGCACATGTGTGAAGAACAAGGTTTTGGGCCGTGGGTGGCCTAGTGGTCAGCGTTCGTGACTGCCACGGAGAAGACCTCGGGTTCGATTCCAGCAGGTACGAACGCTCGAACTACTAAATATCCGCCGTGCGTCGGATGGACACTTTAAGCCGTCGGACCACGGGTACTGCCCCCCCCCCCCCCCGGTAATAAATAAGGGCGTCTTGCTCCCCTTTCTACCTCGCTTCTGTGTCACTTTCCTATCGGGCATTCTAGCCGAAATCTCCTAACTTCCTATTTCTAAGGGTTCTTTAAGGGCTGGGGTGAGACACTCCCTTCCTAAAATCTAACCATCTGACCTGAAGAACAAGGTTCAGGCGTGTTGTGTTTGGATGTAAAATGGCTTGCAAAGGAAACATGCAGACGCCGGATTTGAGAGTCATCTTCCGGTATGAATTTGAACTGGGCCATTTTGCAGGAATTGCCGCTCGAAACGTTAACAAAGCGTTTAGAGTTGATACAGCCAACAAACGAACCATTCGGCGATGGTTTGTAAAGTTTCTAAGCGGAGATACGGACCTGCAAAAGCGAAGCACGTGATCACTGGCCTGTTGCTGTTTCTGACGATGTTATGTTACGTGTGGTTGAAGCGCACCCCAGAAAAATGTGTCGTGAAATAGAGGCAGAGGTAGGTGTCCATCACACGACAGTTGGTCGACGTCTGGCTGCGCTGGGTAAGGTCAAAAAGCTGGACATGTGGCTGCTGCATGAGTTGACAACTGCCAACAAGACTAGACGTTTGGAAGTCTGCGCGTCGCTGCTTTCCAGGAATAAACAGGAACCTCTACTGCATCGAATCGTCAACTGCGACGAGAAGTGGGTCCTTTTTGATAATCGGAAACGATCTGCAAGGTGGTTAGGCAAGGCATAGCCTGCTGGACGGCATCCCCAAGCCAACCCTGCACACCAAGAAGATGATGCTCCTTGTCTGGTGGTCCACAGCCGGATAATTTAATCGGAGTTTCTTGGCAAGAGGCCAAGCCATCACTGCAGAACGTTATTGTGCTGAATTACACCAGATGCACAAAAGAAAAATTATTTTTTCCCCATAAGGTGCTGCTGCAATGTCTCATTTCCATACCAAACAGTCCCATCTCACATGGTTGCGACTGACTTATACACAGCCCCGATTTCAACCCCATGGAACACCTTTGGGATGAATTGGAACGCCGACTGCAAGCCAGGCTAAATGGTGCGATATCGGTGACCGATCTGTCTAATGCTCTTGTAGCAGAATAGAAGGCAATTCCCGCGGTAATCCACTAATATGTAGTGGAAAGCCTTTCCGGAAAACTGGAGGCTGTAATAGCAGCGAAGAGTGGACCAAGTCTCCGGATACAGGTGTGCAAGATACTTTTGATAAGATAGCGTAGTGTATCTTTACAGCAATCTTTTCATCTCTCGACATATATTTTGTATCTTTTATTTCTCTACGCAGTTGCATTCGACGTAGACTTATCCATTTACTTCTGGCGGCGTTGCCAAAACTTAAAAGCTGTCCGGGAAAGTAACGTGCCATTCAGTAGGAAAATATTTAATCAAGAGTTAACAAAATTTACATAAGAAACACTAACTCGAAAGGAGGACTAAATTGTAGTATACGTGACATATACAAGAATTTTATTTCAAATTTCATCCATATAGCTCAAATATAATATGGTCCAAGACAAGTGAAATGTTCGTAAGCTGTCTTTAGAATTTTTTCCCTAACGGATGTCTTGGGTGCCTCACACTCTCACGGAAGACAACAAGAATCAGCGTGTTGCCATATGTGGTTCCTTGCTCGCCCGTTATCGCGAATGTTCTCAGCAACACAAATTCTTTCTGTCACGTATTGTTACTGGAGATGAAAAGTGGTGCCTGTACGCGAAATTTTAGGCATGGGAGGGAATGGTTAAGTCCAAAAAAGACGCCCACACCACGTCCAAAACATGACCTTCATCCTGCAAAGATCATGTTGTGTGTCTGGTGGGACATGGAAGGCATTATTCACTGGGAAATGCTGCGGAGGGATCGGACCATCAACGCTTCACTCTATTGTGAGCAACTCCGCCGTGTGGAGGGAGCAATTCAGCAGAAACCACCACATCGGTGCCATGGTACCCTTCTCCAACATGATAACACACGCATTCACAGTGCAAACATGACCAAAATGGCCATTCAGGACGTGATCCTTCCACATCCGGCCTATTCCTCAGATGTCGCCCCTTTTAGACTATCACCTGTTCCGATCTCTGTCGAATGCACTCCGCGACAGAACGTTCAACAATGATGCTGATCTCCAGAATTTCCTTGATGATTTCTTCGCAGCAAAACTAGCTCATTTTTTCAAGAATGGCATTGCAGACCTATCCAGACGATGAGACACCATCGCAAACAATGGGGGTGGGGGGAATGCATGATGGATTCCATTTTCCCTTCTGATGTAATACATTCCTGTAGGGCGGTGAAAAATAACTGCATGAACTTATGCATCAACCCAATATATGCTGCCGGCAATGTGTGAAAAAGAGACATTGTACAGAATGCCTAGGAAATCTACAAGATGCGGGACTTTTTTTAGGCAAAGCATGAAATATTTATGTTATTTTAAAATTGAATGTACTTTTCCTAGACATCTTGTATAAACCCTAGGCATTATACCCTGAAGAGCAAGTGAATTAGAGACAGCTGGCGTTATGCAAATGTGGCGCTGTGGGCGGCCCTGTAAACGGAAACGACATGACGTATGCAGCGATCCGAGAATATAAGAAGTGATGCGATGGGAATCAGTAAGAGTCGGACGCGGTATAGGCAAGACGAAGGATCTAAGCGCATTTCATCGTGGGCAAATTGTCGGGGCCCGAAGAATGGGTCTCTCCATCTCGGAAATTGTTTCACGAGCCACTGTGTCACGGATGCACCGTGAGTACATCGAATCCGGTAAAACCATCCCTGCAAGGGCCAACTGCCGTGGACAACAGCGTGTAGATGAGCGGGGTCATCGTCGGCTAGCTAGCATTGTAACAACGGATAGATGGGCCACAGTGCAAGAAATCACTCGGCAATTTAACGCTGGTGCACAAAAATGTGTAAGCAGCCACACCATCCAGAACCATCTCCTCGCTATGGGGCCCAGAAGCCATCGTCCCACGAGGGTACCGCTGCTGACCGCACATCACAGGGTGCAAAGATTATCATGGGCGCGGGAACATCGCTACTGGACCCAAGACATGTGGGAAAATGTTGCCTGGACTGATGAGTCGAGATTCACGTTGGCACATGCTGATGGCAGGATACAAGTACGGCGCAAACCACATGAAGCGATTGATCCTTCTTGCCAGCAGGGTACTCTTCAAGCTGGTGGGGGTAGCATTCTTGTCTGGGGACTGTTTACGTGGACTGAAATGGGACCCCTGGTACGTGTGACATTGTCCCTCACAGGTCAACGTTACCGGGATATCCTGGACGACCATTTGCTCTCGTTTGCGCGTCTTCAACATCCCACTGGGGACCTCATCCTGCAACAAGACAATGCAGCTCCCGAATTGTATCCGAATGGTTGGATGAACACTCCACCGATGTGACCTCCCTGCCTTGGCCAGCTAGGTCACCTGACCTCAATCCCATCGAGCACATCTGGGATGCCATCGAGAAAGATGTTCGAGGCTCTGACCCCCCCCCCCACCCCCACCCCTCCATCAAATCTTCGTGAACTGTGAGAGCTTGTTCAGGGGTCGTGGATCCGTATGGCTTCCCAACGCTTCCGGTGTCTTTTCGAGTCCATGCCAAGACGAATCGCAGCCGTCATCAGGACGAAAGGTGGTTCTACACGTTACTAGACAGGTATCTCTAATTCAATTGCTCTTCAGTGTATAAATGGACAAGGACTATTTAGGCAAAGTATGAAAACAGAATCATGAAAAGGTCTTTATTGAAACGACGTATATGAACATCAAGGAAGAAATAAAAAGTAAAGTATACGGCTTTCTTACTGAAAGAACAAGAGAAAGGCTAGCACTGACCTACTTGTTGCAACAAGGAAGGCTAGAATGGCATTTTGAATTACATTTAATTGTCTTTTTTACACAAGAGCACTTTATATATTTTGGTTCTTAGTCTTGCACCTACGCCTCACGAATCCTTGAGCACTTCCTGTGGACCGAGCTATAGCAGCTGATCTAAGAGGAATTTCGTGATCGCGAACGTCTTCAACTCTCAGTAAGTCATTTGGACGTAGACTGAATTGTGACTTCTCGTACAGTTGGTGTAAAATTTATTTCTCGCGTAGTCAGTAAAAACCGTCTTCTGTCACACTCATAATAATTGCCAACAGATTGGACGAGTCAATCCGCCCCTCCCTCTCCTTTTTTTCCTGATATACACTGATGGAAAATAAAATCCCAACACCAAGAAGGGGTTGTGTTAGATAAACGACAGTTGGTAGGCGGTGAGAGTACATCTGTAAGATGACGTCTATGCAAATTTCGCGCTCGGCGCATACGTGTGGTGCTAGTAGCGCCCCTCGGAACATGCAAAGCAGGTTTGCTGTAAATACGCGCTGTAACGTTCGTGAGCGTTAGTTATCGTTGAGATTCTACGTAGGGTGTTGATGTTAGTCAAGCATGCCTTTAAGAAGACGAAGAAGCCATTATCAACAGCTCACGGAGTTTGAACGAGGTCGTGTAATAGGGCTACGAGAAGGTGGATTTTCTTTCCGCAATATTGCAGAACGACTTGGCAGGAATGTAGCCACTGGGCATGATTGTTAGCAGCGGTGGTCAAGGGAAGGTACTGCCTCAAGAAGACCGGGTTCCGGTCGGCCACGTGGCACTACTGAGAGGGAACACCGCCGTGTACGGCGTATGGCCGTGGCGCATCGTATCGCGTCTGCGGCAGCAATTCGAGCTGCAGTTGCCACCACAGTGACACAACGAACTGCTACAAATCGGTTACTTGAAGGACAGCTCCGAGCCAGACGCCCTGTAGCGTGCATTCCACTTACTCCAAACCACTGCCGTTTGCGACGTCAGTGGTGTCAAGCTAGAGCTCATTGGAGGACGGAGTGGAGATCTGTTGTGTTTTCTGATGAAAGCCGGTTCTGCCTGGGTGCCAGTGATGGCCGTGTGTTGGTTAGAAGGAGGCCAGGTGAGCGCCTGCAACCAACCTGTCTGCGGCAGCGACACACTGGACCTACACCTGGAGTTATGGTCGGGGGAGCAATTTCCTATGACAGCAGGAGCACTCTCGTGGTTATCCCACGCACCCTGACGGCACAGTTGTACGTCGGTCTGGTGATTCAACCTGTTGTGCTGCCATTCATGAATAGCATTCCAGCGGGTGTTTTCCAACAGAATAACGCTTGCCCTCATACCGCTGTTGTAACCCAACATGCTCGACAGAGTGTCGACATGTTGCCGTGGCCTGCTAGATCACCAGATCTTTCACCAATCGAGCACGTATGGGACATCATTGGACGACAACTCCAGCGTCACCCCCAACCAGCATTTACCGTCCCTGTATTGACCGACCAAGTTCAACAGGCATAAAACTCCATCCCACAAACTGACATCCAGCACCTGTACGACACAATGCATGAACGTTTGCGTGCTTGCATTCAACATTCTGGCGGTTACACCGGTTATTAATGTACCAGCTTTTCACATTTAAAATGGCTCTTCTTGCGCTTACAATAAGCTGTGATCTTGAAACCTTAATCGATTAAATATGTTACCCATACAAATGTATTGCCGCCATTTCATTCCTCTACAACTATTGTTTCGTGGTGTTGTGATTTTTTTTCCGTCAGTGTATAATAAACATTTTATTGTGAGAAACGTTGATATTTTTATTCTATCTTAAAACCACAAGTTTAGTAGTCATAAATTATACGTAACTAAAAGTAACAGTAAAATTTTTTATTGATGTCGAGTCGATAGTCGATTAAAAAATATACCTCCCCCCCCCCCCAATATAATTTATGGTCATACCACTGATCCAGAATAAAACTTGATCATTACTTTAACTGATAGTGGTTAAAAGAGTTATTAGAAAGGCAGCAAAAATTGCGTTTCGTATGTCGCATCCCAAAATGTTAGCAATAACGCAATGTGTAAAAATAGCAAAGTGTTGAAATAATGCTAATGGCGTTTCGGTTTTTCTTAACAAGGCGTACAATAGGATTTCATCACATTTTCTTTGAAATGAGATTTCACCATCTTCTTGGTAAATATGCAATGAATGATAAAAAAAGGAGGGAGGGGGGAGGGATGCACTCGTGAACTCGATATTTCTTCATCTTCAGGATTTTTTTTTTTTCAATTTCTCTGAAAGTGATGTAAGATTCCACTACGTAGAAAATGTCGGATTAGCACTGAATGATGATATAACTACTACAGAAAGACATACTGATAGACTTCACAGCCTCAATCCTCAGCAAAAAAAAAAAAAAAAATTACAAAACTTTTTACGGAAACTTCATATGTAACTGGTTAATGAAATAGCCAGGAATTTTAGACCGCAGCTTTGAATGAGGTATTAAAAATAAAAACACATTTTGGTAGTTTTTTTTTATTGAAGGTTTAACGACCACCGTAAGCAGCTCAGTGGGCTAAAAGCAGTCGTCCATCCTTAATTTAGGGCCACTGGTTCCAGAGAAGGGAGACAGCCAGCGCCGTAAGACAAACACAACATCCATGCCTCACCGGAATTCGAACCCGAACCCATCTCGAACGAATGATCAGAAGCAATCGCTTAGACCACTAAGCCACCGGCATTTTAGTAAATAAGCAATATCTTTCGGAATCATTTTCGCGGTTGTGCAGTTTATACAACTGGCTTTTTCTTATTCAAGAATAAATGAAATTTTATTTGTTTTTTGTGTGGCAATTCTTAGTTGTTAGCCATGTAGTTGTTCACTTATTTTCTGTACTTTTGTACGTAAATCGGAAAAGCCCAGCCTGCGTTAGTGTGAAAATGTCGCAATATTTAGTACTAGCGTAACGTAGATAATTTCGATATCAAAGTTTTTCTTTTACTTCATTTCTTTTAGACGTAGAACTAGGTCTTTCTCCGCGCTAGGTAGGGGGAGGGGTTAACACCGGGAGCACGGTTGCAACGAAAGCATGCCACACTTTGAACGCTTATATCTTTGAAACTAGTAATCGTAGAGTAATTAGTAAAACAGCATTAGATATTTCAGAGTCCAATTTGTAATAAAAGAAGTTTCAACCCCCACTCCTTAAACGTTCGATATAGTAGCGTTAAAAATTTAAGCTAAATTTCGCGTGATTTCGTTTCGCCTCACGCCGTTTTAAGGTTGATAACTAGTGAATAGGTAATGATAGCGATGACCTTAGTCCCGCATTGCGTAGCTAACAGTCAGAGCTATAACGGAAGTATGTGATAAACCGAAATAAAGTGAATTTAAAGCTTATTTATTAGATAAAAAAGATTTGGTGACGAAAATTTATAGAAGTGCCGCGAAAATCCAGGGAAAATTACTATAAGAACCGACGAAAGTTGAAGAAACAGCTAGAGGAATCCGAAAAGACCAGCTAAGTAATCAACCGAAAGGTCACTGGAATGTAGGGAGTGTCATAAGACCGCGCGACAGGATGTGTGTTACCAGAGTTCAACTCCTCCCTCCGCTTCAAATGCACAAATTGAGCCTGAACAGCAAGAACAGATGGAGATTGATGTCATCGATCCAAATTTTCACACAGAGCACGGAATACCAATGTACATCGCCAGTCTTCACAACTTCGCTGGATAATGAATGTATTACGTTGTGAAAACACAAGTTTTGTCCGTGTCTGCTCACTTCGGAGTAAGTTGCTCTCCCAACTGAGCTACGCGTACCGCTACAGATCTGTCGTCTCGACACATGTTTGGACTTATGTAGTACGTCGCATCATCTCCCTCTTAATTTATTTATTTATTTCTGTCTTTGAAGCAAAATAGGAATCATTAATTCCAAACAATGTGTGGAACAAACATCACAAACTTCTCGAAGAATCCAACGGCCAGTGGATCCATTTTCCACAACCAGGCGCCAATGTAAAAACACAAGTTTGTCCGCGACGGGCATCGAATCCCTTTCCCTTCACTCCGGAGTAAGTCGCTCTCCCAACTAAGCCACGAGGACAGAATGTCTCGCTGCAGATTTATCGTCTTGACACATGTTTTCACCTCTGTAGTACGTCACAACGTCTCCAACCTTTACACCGCCAATGCATTCTGAATCTAGACAAAAGCAAGAAAGTTGACACCGAATTTTCGGGTGTAATAAGCACGTCTTTTGAATCCGTTCTGACGCAAATTAAATTTATCAAAGCTATTCAAAGTCAATGGAACCGGTACGGAAAACAATAGATCTGACCAAAGAAAGAAGATTTTCAATCGGGTTTTTAATCCCTCAGATATTGCTGTAAACAGAATCGTGAGCTTACGAACTCTTAGAAACAGAGATATCGACAAAAATAAGATGTGACTTTATGTCCCCTGGTGGGAAAACCATGCATTATTTTAGGAAGAAAGCATTCTCAAAAGGTTTATCCCTATAAGCGGCATCGGTCGAAAAAAAAAAAAAATTAGTCGAGTTTTCAGGAGCCCAGATTTTGCAACAAATACTTCAGAAGCAGAAATTAACACTTATGACCCCTGGTGGCTGAACCATTCTTTACCAAACATTAGAAATTATGTGAAAAATATTTTCCATCAGGTCTTGTACGCGATACAGGAAGAATTTTTCAAATCAGAGATTTAGGAGCAGAAATAACGCAGAAAACGCAATTTACCCTTGTGCCCCTAGCGGAAAGGGTATGATTTACTTGAAAATTTTGAATTTATAGGGAAAATATTTCGCATCGGAAACACTATCCAACAAAGAAGGAATTTTTAAAATCGTACTCTTAGAAGTAGAGATATTGACAAAAATAAGATATACATCTACGCCCCCTGGCGCAGAAACCATGCAATTTTTCAAGAAGAAAATTTTCCTAAAAGTTTTGTCGACATGAGTAGTATCGGTCAACAAACGACGTTTTTTTCAATCGAGAATTCAGAAGCTCATATTTTGCTGCAAATACAACAGAAGCGGAAATTAAGATTTACGAACCTGGTGACCAAACTATTTTTTTACAAAAATTAGAAATTATGTGCAAACGATTTCCCATCAGCAGCTGTATCTGGTGCAGAAAGAATTTTTCAAATCGGAGATTTAGAAGCAGAGATATAGGAGGAAACGCAATTTACCGCTACGCCCCTAGCGGAAAGTCTATGAATTACTTGAAAATTTTGAAATTATATGAAAAACATGTCACACGGAAAACACTATCCAACAAAGAAGGAATTTTTCAAATCGGACTCCTAGAAGTAGAGATATTGACAAAAATAAGATGTACATCTACGCCCTCTGGAGGAGAAACTGTGGAATATTTTAAGAAGAAAATATTCCGAAAAGGTTTATCGATGTGAGTGGCATTAGTCCACGAAAGAATTTTTTAATCGATATCTTAGAAGCTACGATTTTATGGCAAATACATCAGAAGCAAAAATTAACACTTACGCCACCTGTTGGCCAAAGTATTCTTTACCAAAAATTTGAAATTATATGCAAAAGATTTTCCATCAGGAGATGCATCCGCTGAAGAAAAAAAATTTTAAATCGGAGTTTTAGAAGAAGAGTTATCGGGGGAAATGTAATTCACTTTTACGCCCCCTAGCGGAAAATCTATGCGTGATTTAAAAAAGTAACTATATCTAAAATACTCTTTGACATATATGGAATCGAAAGATATTTTTTTAATCGGATGTTTAGAAGCAAATATGTGGAATAAAACGTATTTTTGAATTCGACATCATCTGCATTTACGCCCTCTACCGGCGAAATTGTACATCGTAAAAAAACGAAATAAAAGATCATCATTTTCATATTTCAAGCTTCCCAATGCAAAAAAAAAATTTCAAATCGGACTAATAGTTGCTGAGATATCGTGGGTACAGACGGACGGACGGACGGACGGACGGACAAACCGATAACAGAAGCACGATCTTTTTTTACAAAAGACGTGCTAACAAGAGCAGCAACAAGAAGAGTACATTAGGCCCGAGACTTACACTATCTACCAACAAGTAATTGGACACCTGCTATAGCAAATGAAAACGAAGTTTATTCACCTTCAATAGTTGGTGGAGCCTCCACGAGCGGCGATTACAGCTGCGACCCTCCGGGATATACTCTCAACCAGGCGTTGTACGACGGCTAGCGGTATTTTCTTCCACTCGGCTTGGAGAAGACAGGTCAGTTCCTTCACCGACTTCGGACGGTGGGGGCACCCCTTAAGTCGACGCTCCAACTCGTCCCAGAGTTGCTCGATAGAGTTAAGGTCCGGGCTCTGCGCAGGCCAGTCCTTTCGATTAACCCCATTGTCACCATACCAAGCCATGGTGGACCTCGCAACATGACAGGTGGCATAGTCATCCTGAAAGTAACATGCGTCCACCCCGTAAAACTGCCACAACGTAGGAAGCTCATGGTCATCCAAAATGGTGCAGTAAGTCTCGGCGTTGAGTCTACCAGGAATTGCGACCAAGGGTCCCGTGCCATACCAGGAGAAACACTCCCATAGCATAATCCCACCGCCGCCGAACTTCACAGTTGGCACAATACATTCCGGAAGGAGGCGTTCTTCAGGCAGACACCAAGCACAGAACCTGCCATCCAAACGGTAGAGGGTGAACCTTGATTCGTCGCTCCAGAGAACCTGTTTCCACTGTTCAACGGTCCACTGTCGACGTTCTTTGCACCACGTTAGCCGAGCAGCGCTATTGGACTTGGTGATCAAAGGCTTGTGGGCGGCAGCACGTCCATGATAACCGAGCAGATGGGCTTCCTTACGGATGGTATTCATCGAAAGAACACTCCCGGATGCCTGTTGAAACTCCTCGCGGATGTGGCCCATCGATTTGGTGCGGTTCTTCCGAATTTCTCTGGTCAGCACCCGTCGGTCTCTAACTCCCAGTTTTGTGGGTCTGACGGGTCGGGGCACATTCCGACAGTCCCCTCTCATCTTCCACTTGCCAATCACGTAGGCCACTGTCGATTTTGGGTACTTCAACTCGCTGGATATGTCACGTATGGATCGGCCATTTCTGTGATACCCGACGATTACACCTTTCTCGAAATCAGAGAGCTCCGAACTGCGTGGCATCTTGCATGCGACTGGTTGCGTTGTTGTTTCCCACACGATATTTAACGGCGGCGGCCGTGATGTGTATCAGGACCGCAGATATCGTCGATTGCAGGGTGTCCAATTACTTGTTTGTAGATAGTGTATCTCCGAATATAAAACAAGACAACAAAGGAGTTTGAAAAATTGTTTCTGAAGAACGATTTCTTCAGAAACAATTTTAGCAGTAACTACTGACAACGATGATACTACGCCTTCTACTTCTACTAGCAATTATTTATAATCACCATAAGTTGCTATATGAATTGTATACAGCGTAAGCTACTTTTAAGTTAATGAAGTAAAACATTTCTTTCGTTTTATTTCTTAAAAATCTAACATCTGGAAAAAATCACAGTAGCAACTGTGTAGCGACCTGCAAGGCAGGGCTACGTCAACTGTCCTTCGCTGAATAGTTTAAAGACGTAGAACTAGCGTGATAGTGCCGTGAAATAGTTCTACGTTGTGGGTTGCGGCCCCTTTGATTTTTTATTTCTTTTTTTTTTTTTTTTTTGTTTCGAGATTTAACTATTACAGGGAGCAAATCTAAGGACTGTAAGCAGCGCCCGTTGTGACGTGCTTGCACCCCAGGACGCACATGAGATTTTTTTGATTTTTTTTTATTGGAGGTTTAACGACTACCGTGAGTAACTCAATGGGCTATAAGCAGTCACCCGTCCCTAATTTAGGGTCACTGGTTCCAGCAAAGGGAGAGAGCCAGTGCCGTAAGACAAACAGAACATCCATGCCTGACTGGGATTCGAACCCGGACCCCTTAAGGACGAATGATCAGAGGCCATCGCTTAGACCACTGCGCCACCGGGGCGGCGCACATGAGATAAAGGCAGATAGCAGCGAGACATTCTGTCCGCGTAGCTCCGTTGGGAGGGTGACTTACTCCGGAGTGAGGGAACCCGGTATCGATGCCCGGCGTGGACAAACTTTTACGTTATATTGGCGCCCGAACTTCCAGGATGACCCGGCTGTTAAGTTTCTCACAATGATGTGCTGTTCTTTCCACACGGCGAGACAGGAAAAATGAGAATCCCTTCTTCGGTGCTTCGAAAAAATAAATCAGTGTGATGTTACGTTCCACACACCAAATTGTCTGGGATTTCTGAAATGCACGTTCTTCGTGGGATGACTACTTACAGCAACACATGCTCCCGACTGAGCCGTGGGTAATGCCTCGGCCCTCTTTCGGGCAGGGAGGAGATGTGACGTGCCTGCCCCGCAAGACGTTCATGAGATAAAAGCAGATAGCAGTGAGAGCACATGTCAGCGTAGCTCAGTTGGGAGAGCGACTTACTCCGGAGTGAAGGCACCTGGGTTCGATGCCCGGCGTGGACAAATTTGTACGCCATACCGTCATTAATTTAGGGGCCCTGATTCTAGAAAGGGAGTGCGCCATTGTGTAGTAGGACAAGCGTATCACCCAAGCCCCCTCCGGGACTCAAATCCGCTCGGCCGAACTGTTAGAAAGAAACTAGCTCTTACTCCAGTGTACCACAAATAACACAGATTGCACCAAAAGGTTGGAATAGCTCATATCGGCTCAACGCAGGGGATCACGAAGGCGTAGTTACGTGTTTTTTTGTGTTTTTTTTGTGTGTGTTAACGTGAGTTTTTTCAAAGAAGCTCGCTCCAGTTCTCCAAACAATCAAATTTACATGATATGATTGATTTTGGCGTAAGTGTTTTGTAATATTTGTGCTGGCATAAAACTAGGGCAATCATTTTAACTACAGCGCGCATATTTGTGTTTTACTTAGTAAAGGGCAATAATTTTGGTTCTACGAAAAATATCTGTAGGTTCCAAAGAGCTTCAAAGATATTTAGGGAGGGAGGGCAGAGTTTTTATGGCGTGACCACACTGATTATGTTACATGACATGTTTAAAAAGAATTTGGAAGCAACCAGCATAGGAAAAAAAAATTGCTGAACCCTTCAAGACACGTTCTTTTGTTCTTTTCTACTTCTCATTCGCATGGTTAACACAATTTTCATGGCAAGTTACCTTGTTAATATGAGTTGTGGAAGATACACGTTCTTCAAGCATGTTGATGAAATTAAAATACTTTCATGAGACATCTTTATGCAATCGCCCAAGGAACACGAGGGAATTCTCTTCTCAAAATTAAGCAAATTATTATTCTGTCTCAGTTTCTATGCTTTAATAATTTTGTTTAAATTCTCACGCTCCTGCGTAATCTAGGGAAAAGCTGCAAAGTCCGTAATTCAAATTTTCAGCTGTTGTAACCATAAATGTATATTTTCCAGATGTAGCAATTTTGGGCTTTAAGAGACGCATTTCGAGTTATCATACTATCATATTTAGTTGGTTTTTGAAGTTGCTTCGTACATCGTTTTCTACACTTTTCTCGTGCTTTTTTTGCTTTTGGTTAAATCACACTTTCAAATATTTTAGGGCATTCGCTTTCATAAGGTTTAATTAATTTAAAGTTGCATTTTTGTAAGTTTATACTAACAATTGTTGTTCAAAGTGAAAGCATTCATAGTTGAAGTCTTTAAAATTTCAGCACTAATGATCATACGTTTTCGCAAGCGAATATCTTTTCGCAGTCCACCTCAAATATTAATTCGAGATTTTTAAGTCTGATAACAGCAAAACTATCACTCTCAAATGTAGGAGTAACAGATGTCATGTATTTTCCGCACGTCTTTTGTAAAAAAAAAGATCGTGCTTATGTTATCGGTTTGTTCGTCCGTCCGTCCGTCCTTCTGTGGACAACATATCTCTGCAACTATTAGTCCGCAGTCCACCTCAAATATTAATTCGAGATTTTTAAGTCTGATAACAGCAAAACTATCACTCTCAAATGTAGGAGTAACAGATGTCATGTATTTTCCGCACGTCTTTTGTAAAAAAAGATCGTGCTTATGTTATCGGTTTGTTCGTCCGTCCGTCCCTCCTTCTGTGGACAACATATCTCTGCAACTATTAGTCAGATTTGAAAAATTATTTTTGCATTGAGAAGCTTGAAATGTGCGAATAATGATCCTTCATTTCTTTTTTTTTTCTCTCTCTCCCGATGCCTCTCGGTTTCCCTTATGGGCAATCCACTAATATAACATCCAACAATCTTTCCTTTCTCGATCGAAGTCATTTCTCTCCCGCCGCGACATTTACACTCAACTTCACTGTGCAATATGATCGTGGTCAGCTGCAATCTTGTTTTTATATCGTTTGCAGCTGTACCGCGCATCTTATCAACGCAGCGAATCCGTTCATTTGCTTTTAAAGCGGTGCCCGGTGACTTTTGTCAATATAGTGTATATCATCATCATCATCATTGTCAACCATTATCAATCCACTGCTGGACGAAGGTCTCCCCAAGTTTCCTCCACAACGGTCTGTCTTGTGCCAGTCTCCTCCATGTCACTCCCGCATATTTACGAATTTCATCCACCCATCTCCCATGTGGTCTTTTTCTGGGTCTTTTCCTGTCCCTTGGAATGCAATCTAAAATTTCGGCTGTCCATCTATGGTCTGTTCTTCTGGCAGTATGTCCAGCCCATTGCCATTTCAGGGATTTAACTCTGATCATGATGTCTTCCACTCTCGTCATTTTTCGGATCCACGAGTTCCTCTTCTTATCTCTCCTGGTTACACCAAGCATGCACCTCTCCATGCTTTTTTGAGTTGTCTGCAGCCTTTGTATGTCTCTTTTAGTTAAGGTCCACGTCTCTGCACCATACGTAAGCACTGGAAGGATGCATTGATCAAACACTTTTCTTTTAAGACATAACGGCATATTGCTCTTGAAAATTATGCTGTTTCTTCCAAAAGCTCTCCAGGCAAGTTTTGTACGCCGATTAATTTCTTCATCAATGTGACCCTCACTTGATATCTGCTGTCCAAGATAAACATACGTATCTGTTATCTCCAGTTTTTCTCCATCAATCGATAAATCTTCATTTCTTGTAAAAGCATTGAACATCACTTTTGTCTTCTGAAAGTTCATTTTTAATCCCACTTCTTTACTCTTGTCAGCAAGTTCCTGGATCATACTCTGCAGCTCTGATGGGGTAGTTGCAAAAATGACTACGTCATCAGCAAAACGAAGGTGGGTTAGATAATCTCCATTAATCTTTATCCCTTTGTTTTCCCAGTTCAGTGATTGAAAGACATTTTCCAATGTGGCATTAAAGAGCTTCGGAGATATGGTGTCACCTTGTCTCACTCCCTTTCCAATTTTTATGTGTGTTGTATTTTCAAACAGCCGAATCTTTGCACTTGCATTTTCATAGATGTTATTAATAATATTAATGTATGCATCTTCAATACCGCAGGATTTCAGAGCCGTGGTAACTGCTGATGGTTTCACCGAATCAAAGGCTTTTTCATAATCGATAAAAGCCATGCACAATGGAAGTTCATATTCCCTCGCTCTTTCAATTAGTTCTCTCAGTACGTGGATATGATCTATTGTGCTGTAGCCACTCCTGAATCCAGCTTGTTCTCTCGGTTGAGCCATGTCCAGTGTTACCTTCAAGCGGTGTGAAAGAACTTTAGTGAAGATTTTATAAACCACTGATAGGAGGCTGATAGGTCTGTAGTTCCTGAGATCCTCAATGTCACCTTTTTTATGTAGCAGGATCATTGTAGCATTGTTCCAATCCTCAGGAATCTTCCCTTCATTAAGGCATCGAGTGAAAATTTGGGCGAGTACTGTTTCAATTTCTCCACTTGCTTCTTGTATGATGTCTATAGTAATTCCATCTTCTCCTGGAGCTTTCCCCCGCTTCATGTTCTTGATTGCATGAGCAACTTCTGCTGGGAGGACTGGAAGAACTCTGGTACCTTTCATGATGTCTGGAGTACATGTATCATCCCTTTCATATAATTTGGAGTAGAAATCTTTCACTCTTGTCAAAATTTCGCCTCTATTTCTTGTTATAGAACCATCTTCTTTTCTCAGAGCCATAATCTGTTTTCTTCCCTTACTGAGATGTCCCTTTGCTATCTTTAGGCTTTGGTTGTTTTCAATTGCTTTCCTCACTAGCTCACAGTTGAATTTCCTTACGTCTTCAGTGATACTTTTTCGTGCTGTCTTGCATAGCTCTATATATTCCACTTTGGAAGGCTTTTTTTTTCAAGAAAAAGCCACACAGGAAATGGTCATGGAGACATCCAATTGGGACGACAAGTGAAATTGATTTTATTATGTGTAACAAAACATTTGTCATCGAAGACTGCAGTGTGCTAAACAAGTTCAACACAGGTAGTGACCATAGATTGGTGAGATGTAAGATGCACCTCAACACTAAACTGGAACGTGGCAAGCTCATAAGACAAACAAAATGTATTGACATAACCAACCTTAAAAAACACCATAATACTTTCAAGTTGGAACTGAAGAACAGATTCTCTGCTTTAGAAGGCCTAACATCGGAAGAAGTGGATATTTCGGAAGTTAACAGAAAAGTAACCAAAGCTCTTATGGAAACAGCAACAAAATTAGCTGGGTCTAAGAACAAGTTGCATGTGAACAAATTATCAGGAAAAACCAAAATGTTGATGCAAAAAAGAAGAGAGATGAGGACAACTAAAGAAGATAGTGTATATACATAAAGCAAAGTTGGAAAATGTGAAAATGCGAGTGTTTCCGTCCGCGAATTGTTCGACCACTTCTAAATGACCTAGAGATCTGAAAATCGGTATGCTGATAGGTCCCAAATCCAAAGAAATTACAAAGACGGCTTTGAAACAATGCCTCTGTAAGAACGGACATATTAACTATGTTAAAATATAATAATGCTGAACATTATGTTACTTTTTCACAAAGAAAAGTAAGACAAATCAAGCCCAAGAAGGCGACAGAAGGTTCGCGAACATTGTTTTTTTGATGTCGAGAGCCTCAAACAAAGAACCTTAGTTTCACACGCCTTAGAAAGGGAGAGGCCTTTTCGACGAACTGATAACATCTTCAATGATACCGCAACTTTCGCTGTACATTGTCAGCGTCCCCCAGACGCCTAAACGTCTGGAAAACAGCCATCCACCTTTGTGTAAATATAACAATGTATATTGTGTTAGTGTAAGAATGTACTTCGGGGGAAGGATTACTTTCTCAAAGGGTACACTTACTAAGGGAGAGATCTGACAGGCCGCAGAGACATGAAAGGTAGGATTAAAACCCATCAGCGAGGCACGCCTAGCCAACGCCCAGGATGGGTCGGCGAACGACGTCAAAGGAGGAACACGTGGCCGGAGAATGCGAGCCACGCCAGGTCAGCAAGAGGGCAAGTCAGCGCCGGGGTCTTCGCGCATGCGTAGCGCGGAAGAGGGGAGACGAGCAGGTCTCTTAGAAAAGAATCTGTTGGTCAGTCTGCTTTCGTCCAACGGAGAGAGTAGTTCTCCAATAAAGGGGACGCGAAGCGTTTGCCTTTTTTTTTTTTTTTTTTTTGTGAGCAGAGGGACGCTCCAGCTACGGAGGTCCGGGGCTCTGGATGGGATTAGCCAGCACACTATCCTTGAAGAGATAGAGTGTTCGGTTGCAGCGGTACAGGTCCCAGTCAGGGAATCCCGCTTGTGTAACAGATATTCCTCTACAGTAAGTAAAATCTTAGCACAGTGTAAGATTGAAATCGTATGGACAGAGAAGTACCGTTAGGTTACTACTCATAATATTCTCAGAGATACAGATCTACCTAATGGCAGGTAGATTCTTTCTAGAACGTCAACGCCGAAAGCGAGGACTCAGATAATTTTCTTCGGAAGTGGTTCTCCTAGATTTCGTGTGTACGCCACCGTCCAGGTCTAAGCCTTAGGGAGACCTGATGCTAGAGAAAGAGTAATCCACCGCCGTCAGGAACCTAACGGATTATGTAATAAATGTTTGTATTGTAATACATGTAGTAACTCCTCTCGATATCCTTACATCTTAGTTGTGAGTATTATTCTGTCCGTTCAGCTGTTCCGATCCGCCTTCCCGATTCACAGATTTCTTGAAATATGTTCTCCGATAGAAAATTTTCAGTAGAAAATTCTTGAAATATGTTCTCCAACACCGAGCCTGGGTTACATTTATTGCCTAGCCTTACCTTCTTACCAGATTTAAGATTCTTTCTTAGACTTCCGCCGTATAGTCACCACTGCGCCATTGTTATTTAAGGTTGCATTATGTAATTCGCAATGCTGTTGCTTCGCAAATGCCGGAAAATAAAACAAAATACCTTTCGCTTCGTTTGCGAAATTTCGCACCTGGCCTAGCGTTTGTGTTTTCGATCTCCTTCCCACGGGAAAGCAAAGAAAAAAAAAAGAAAAGAAACCAGCTAATCCTTATGCTGCCTGGGTCGAGATAATATTTCTTGCACCTAATTACGAATTACTCCAATTAAGAAATCAAATAATTAATTATGTTAATTAATTAACATAATTAAAACAATTAATTGGGTATTTGAATCCCGAATTTGGGCATTTCTCTACCAAAAGCAATGTGCCCGAAATTTGAAGAATTTTCGCGACAACAGGCGTATAAATTACGTATAACCAAGTTAAAAAGCGTTAGAAACAATAAAATATCGGGACTACAGTAGAATTACGTGTAATAGTGAAAAACGTATAACTGAGAAACGCATAACCGAGTTTCCACTGTTTTATCATAAGAAACGCAAAAGTGTGCATAACCTATGAAACCCCCATGGTATTTACGCTGCTTGACTGCCGAAATATGACTCTTCTTATGAAAGACGATTTTCCAGCTATTGAATTAGCATTTTAGGTAACTTCAAATGCTACATTTATTTCAAGCATGTGACAGCTAAACTCATTGTGTAGCTCTCTAGATGATTAATCTGCATACAACGTGACAGAGCCTGGAAAGCGTGCTTCGAATAGAGTCAAGTTTCGAGAATTTATATTCGATCAATCATGTGATGAAGTGCCAGGAATCCCTAATAAGCCGCAAACCATTCATTCGAAAAAGAACAACATAAATAATGATTCATTATACGGTGAAACTACGTGACACGTAGCAAAAGAAATAACATCATGCATAAAGTGAGGTGAAACATTTTATTGTGTTCTTAAACATTGTCTTCGTAAACACCAATTTGAGTAGAAGAATAAATCAAAAAGGGTTTGCTCTCATTTCTTTCTGTGATACTTTGTGTTATCGTGAACATTTCAGAACATGCAAACCAAAGATGAATGTTTTACGTACCTTTAATATTTTTCTTTTTTCTGGCTAAATACAGCACTACGCAACTTCAGTGTCTACGCTAAAGGAGCAACAAGGTGATGGGGTATGGGCGTGTTGCAGGTGCGTATTTCCTAATAGCTTTATAGACTCTCTAGCTGTTAGAATGCACTAACCAAGTAAGACTGAATTTGCAACACAAGCTGCTAAATTGAGACCGAGACACTTTAACAAGAACCAAAAATAGCTTTACCTGTAGCTTCACATGTTTACAGTTAATGAAAATTAAATGTTCCTTCAGTTTGGGAACCTTTAGTACACTTTCCGGTACATTTAGTGCATTAAAAGTCATAAATAATTTACAGTTGTTTTAGTCCTTTGAACTAGCAGTCTAATGCAGTTTGCATGTATTATAGTAACATTGTTCAATATTCAGTTGAACTAACAAAACATACATAACAAGACTTACTACTTGAAGCTTGCCTTAACGTAGTTATAAAGATATTATACACTTACTGTTCTGCTCCACACCTCTGCATACTTCCGGAAACAGTCATTCGTAGCAGGAGCTGAAATCCTCCACTGAGCACCAGAAACATCACAGCGAACTACCGACTTCAGCACATGAAGCACTTGAAGCTCACCCTCAAAACTGCGTCATGAAGATTCGTCTTTCATACTGATTGGCGACTGTAGTCAACGTCATATGTGTATGCGGTGCGTCTTTGCATAAACACGATGGATTAAACGGGCGGGAAAGCACAACAGGAATATGACTATTTCTAACAGGGCTCCCATATCTTAGTTTCCAGGAGGCAGCAAACAGAAATTGATGAGCTGGGTTGGAACAATGACTTAAAATGTGCTAGGCGGTTCTTTCATTTTTTATATCAATAAATGCATTTTTATTTTTATAACATAATCGTTAGTTATTTTTTTTTTTTGTGCCTAAAGATGTGAGTATGTGCTGTTTAAAATCTTTAAAACTGAATTTCTGAGAACCATGTTGTTGTGGTTAAGTCGTTGTTTCAACTAGCTCCTCAATTGTAACCATGAACAAGATACAAAAACACCACACTCAAATTTCCTCTGTCCCTTCTTGTTATCTAAGCAGTTTTACCAGGCATACAACGCATAAAAATTTAACTGAAAATCGGAAGATCCAAAACCTACATAAGAGAGGTTGATAAGTAATAACGAGGAACAGTACACCAATTGCACTTAAAATAGTATAACTATATTAGTAATCCGAATTTCTTGGCGTTAATTATAATCAAAGTTGTAAATCAAAGTTTCCAAGCTTTTGCACATCAAACAGATGACTTTTTCAAGGAAAGACTGGAAGGAAAACAGCAAACTGCAAACTGAATAATGGAATGCTTCAAGAATTTGAACGCGGGGACTTGACTTGACAATAAACGAACAGATGCTAAGTAATTATTCATTTAAAGACGCTAGGCGTCATGTTCGTTTAGCACGCGGAATCATCTAAAGAAAACAAAAGGCATTCACTGTTTCAAGAACTGGTTCCAAACTCGTGGCAATTCCAGCGAGACGCTGTCATTTCATGATTCGCTGTTGGTGATGATCTCTAAAGTTTCGCGAATGGCAGTAGATTTCGGGGTGAAGTAGGAAGCTAATTTCTTTACGTCATCCCTCGTAGGAGATCCGGACTTGAGCTGGACCTCTCTGGATGGGGCCGTTGTTACTTTACCGTTCTTTATGTTCCTTTTATGCTCATTGATTCTAGTTCAAAATGAACGCTCGAGCATTCCAATGTATTATCGTTTGGAGCCGTCCAGATATTGTAGAGGGATAGCATAAACACCTGCCTCGCTGGACATCCGGGACTTGTCAGAGTTTCCCTGAAGCATGGCATATAAAGATGTCAGAGACCTGATGCCAACACCGAGGTCCATTTTCTTGAGCGCGTTCTTGAGCTGATAAGAAACATTTAGTATATAGGGAATTGAGCACAGGTAGCAATGACAGTGTCTCGCTGCAGTTGCCACGAGTTTGGAACCAGTTCTTGAAATATAATCACTAAAAGTTCTCAGGATCGGACAGCTATCAAGCTGAGTCATCAAAGTTCAAGTATTGAAAAGCACCAGTTACAGCAAGCGGAATGTACAGTCATCAAAGTTCAAGTATTGAAATGCACCAGTTACAGCAAGCGCAATGTACAGTCATTAAAGTTCCCTCGGCCAAGCGGTTAAGAAGTACGGTCATTAAAATTCATCGAGCTGTGTAGGTAGAAAGTATAATTTCCAAAGTTCACCAGGCTGAGCTGGTGAAAAGTACAGTTGCCAAAGTTCACGAAATAGAGAAGGTAGAAGTGTAGTTATAGATGTTCACCGGGTGGAGCTGGTAGAAAGTACAGTCACTAAAATTCAGCTGGCAAATAGAGAAGGAAGAAAGTATAGTTATAGATGTTCACCAGGTGGAGCTGGTAGAAAGTACAGTCACTAAAATTCAGCTGGCAAATAGAGAAGGAAGAAAGTATAGTTATAGATGTTCACCGGGTGGAGCTGGTAGAAAGTACAGTCACTAAAATTCAGCTGGCAAATAGAGAAGGAAGAAAGTATAGTTATAGATGTTCACCGGGTGGAGCTGGTAGAAAGTACAGTCACTAAAATTCAGCTGGCAAATAGAGAAGGAAGAAAGTATAGTTATAGATGTTCACCGGGTGGAGCTGGTAGAAAGTACAGTCACTAAAATTCAGCTGGTAAATAGAGAAGGAAGAAAGTATAGTTATAGATGTTCACCGAGAGGAGCTGGTAGAAAGTACAGTCACTAAAATTCAGCTGGTAAATAGAGAAGGAAGAAAGTATAGTTATAGATGTTCACCGGGTGGAGCTGGTAGAAAGTACAGTCACTAAAATTCAGCTGGTAAATAGAAAAGGAAGAAAGTATAGTTATAGATGTTCACCGGGTGGAGCTGGTAGAAAGTACAGTCACTAAAATTCAGCTGGTAAATAGAGAAGGAAGAAAGTATAGTTATAGATGTTCACCGGGTGGAGCTGGTAGAAAGTACAGTCACTAAAATTCAGCTGATAAATGGAAAAGGAAGAAAGTATAGTTATAGATGTTCACCGGGTGGAGCTGGTAGAAAGTACAGTCACTAAAATTCAGCTGGTAAATAGAGAAGGAAGAAAGTATAGTTATAGATGTTCACCGGGTGGAGCTGGTAGAAAGTACAGTCACTAAAATTCAGCTGGTAGAGGAGGTGACAAATGCAGTCCCTCAAGTTCAGGGGGCGGAGCAATTAAAAAGCATCATCACTAAAGTTCGGCTGGTCAAGCTGATTAAAAGTACAATGGCTAAATTGCAAGAGGACGAGTAAGTAGAATCAAGCTTCGTTCTAGAGCTTTTCGGCGTTCGGCACTGCCAAAACCTCTAGAATATTTCAGACTTAAATGTCTTGGGGAGCTAGTTCCACAACTTCACCGGAGAAGCTTCCTTACAACACGGCACAAAGTACTGCTGTACAAGACGGTCGTCAGGCCAGTGCTTACCTACGGCTCCCACATCTGGACAGGTATTAGTAGGAATCAGCGAGAGAGAATCGAAAGGGTGCAGAGCCGAGCACTTCGTTTGATCATTGGGGCTTCCCCTGGACCCCACTTCGGAACCTGACTTGGAGTTGAGAAGCCACATGAGTTTTCCACCAGACTCGCCAAGAAGTTCTTCAAGAAAACGGAAATCAACCCTAATGTTAGGGGTGGAGTTCACTACGATCCCAACGAATTCCTTAGGCATCCCAGAACGAAGGCCCGTTTCACACACGCAATTTTTTTCTGCCGAAGCAATAAAACCGTCCCGCAGTGAAGTTTTTGGCTAGCTTTCACACAAGCTGTTTCATTGCTAGAACGGAGGGGGAAATGTCTGAAGGATGAGAGGGAACTGTCGGTGATTCTTTGTTCAACAGCACTTTGTTCCCCACCCCGTCTCACAGGAGGGATTGCTTTATTGCAGTAGCGAACGATCGGCTGGCCGCCTGTGTGAACATCTTGCCTTACAACTATACGTGTCTCTTAATTTGGACGGTATTTTCGCAGTCCAGTCTGTGCGAACCCCTCGGAAGCTGAGCGGCTACCGCGTCAGAATTTCTACCGCTTTCGCGCTTCTGAAAGTCTCGGTATAACTCTATAGTCCGCTTCAAAACAAGCGGTAAGACAGCTGGGAGATTTAATGCTTATGCGGAAAAAATCCGCTTGTGTGAAATAAACCTAAGGAGCGATCGTTGTCTCCCCTCTCCAGACAGGGACTTGGGGAAGGAAGGGCAGCACTGTTTCCTGGGCGGGAGGCCTTGGATCAGATGGAGGACTAGATTCGATGAAGAATAAGTTTATGAATATTGGTGGGTGTTAGACAGACCACCACCCCTTCTTTTTCAGGTTGGCGTTGAGATGGTGAGTACTGATTGCTGCTCTGGCATCCGGATGTGGTTTCTGTGAGTTTCAGTGCCTCCCCTTCCCCAGGCGGGCGTCAGTGGCTGGGTGGTGTTGTGGTTGTCTGTGAGGGGTGCTTGGTTCCCCCTACCTTCTCCCTCTCTCCCTTCCTGCCACGGACTGGTGTCGCTGCTCACATTTCCAAAGATATGCCCTCCTCTCTCTTCGCTAATTTTTTCTGTTTATCTTTCCTATTGAGTTTACTTACTCAGATCTCCTATCTTCCTAAATCAAAGGGTAGTTTTAGACCTGGGGTCAGACACTCTCTTGTTAAAACTTCTCCAAACGTAGCGCAGAATTATCGGCACTTCAGAAAAACGTAAAACGCCGGGATTATCGTAGCGTAGAATTATCGTAAGATCGGGGTTTCACACTAAATTAAAAAAAAAAATCCACGCATGACTGAAAGTATAGCGTAGTTGGATGCTATACTCAATCATGAGCGGACTTCTAAAATTCCTCTATCATTAAATTGTTGTTAAAATTTGTTCACGACTGAATTTCTTTTGCAATGAGTATTTCAACAGTTCCCTTCCATTCAGCGTTTAATAAAAAAAAAAATTCGCGAGTGAAAATTTTTGTTTGGTATTCGTGTTCTTTTAGTGAATCGAAAGACTAAATTTCCGTCCTGGTTTGGCCGTCCCAATTCGCCCCACCTCGATTCGATGAGGTGGCGATAGGTATCCTGAGGTATCCGGTACCATAATGTCAACAGCAGGTCCTCCAGTTTCTGTACATTTCGGGGTGGTAGTGATTTCGCGTGAACCTACCTTTCCAAGTCGAACAACAAATGTTCGATTGGGTTCATGTCAGGTGAATTTGGAGGCCAGATCATTAACAGTAAATCACCAGCATGTTCCTAGAACCACTCCTTGACTATTTTGGCAGTATGGCATGGTGTATTATCCTGTTGGTAATGGCGATCACCAGCAAGAAACACAGTTGCCATGAATGGGTGACCTTGGTCCACAACGATGTTCAGATACCTAACAGGGATTGTGCTATTGGGATAATGGAGCCTAAAGTGTCCCAAGAAAACATCGCCCACAGCATAACACCGCCGCCTCCCGCCTGTTTCCGCCCAACAGTGCATCCAGGTGCCATAGCCTCCCTTGGTAATCGGTGTATCCGCGCTCGGCGGTCTACGTGATGCGCCAGGAATCCGGATTTGTCAGACCAGGCCACTTCCTTCCAATCGTCCACGGTCCAATCTCGATTATCTTGGGCCCATTTCATGCGTTGTTGGCGATGACGTGCAGTGAGCACCGGGACCCGACTGGGTCTTCGGCTACGCAAGCCCATGCGCAGAAGACTGCGATGAACTGTGTGCTGTGACACATTGCGCCCTGATCACCAGTGTTGTAGCTGCGGGTGATTTGTCGCACTGTGGCTCTACGGTCGCTGTGAACAATGCTCGACAGCCTTTGCTCCCCTTTGGCATCAATGAGCTGCGGACGACACACAGATGGATAACGGTTCGTCGTTTGGCCATATGTGCACCAGTTTTGATACGTACTCACTACAGCGGCACGCAGTGTTTCTTTCAGGAATTTTGGACCGGGGGGGGGGGGGCAAATGTAACCTGAGAGGGGGCAAGTTTTTCATGTGCTATGCATATATATATATATATATATAATTTTAACCACTGTGTTTATATATATAGGAGTAATTATTATATATCTCATACAGGGACACATTTAGACGGGGCCAGGGTGCCTTGGCCCTCCCAGATAGTGTTTCATTTTTTATTTTCGTTAAAATGCGACTTGCATTAGAAAAAAATGCCATAATTTAATAAAATTGTATCAACTTACATTAGAAAAAAATGCTTTAATTTTTCTTCTATTTTTCATTAACTTTAATTTTGTTCGGGTGGATTCCCCAAAACTTCCATTTTTCGTGCCCCCCTCCTTCCCCCAGAAGAAAAATTATGTATACACCCCTGTTATAGCAATTACTTCAAACATTTCAAGAATAACAAACTTTTTTCAGCTAAACGAGGAAGGTTCGAAGGGGAGGGGGGTTAGGGGGGCAGGCTTGAAATATTTTTCTTTTAAAATACATTTAACGCACTCTTGAACCTGAATCACGATACAAATAGGTATGATTAGTCTACTTATTATATTTTGATGAATAGGATGCGTCCTAATATACTTTTTAGCAAAATAAACTGTAATACTAGACCAAATATTAAAAATAATAAATATAATTGGAGAAATATTTGTAGCGTAAAAAAGAAACGAAACTTTCTTTTTTATGATTACCTGAATTTATTAACATTCGGCTTGGTAACCTAAAATGTCTCCGGGGGGGGGGGGCAATGGTCGTTTCAGGGAGGGCTATAATACTAGAACAAATATTAAAAATAATATAATTGGAGAAATATTTGTAGTATAAAAAAGAAACAAAACTTTCTTTTTTATCATTGCCTGAATTTATTAACATTTGGCTTGGTAACCTAAAATGTCTCCCAAGGGGAGGTGTCGTTTCCGGGAGGGCTCCCTCCCCTATATGCCTGAAAGAAGCACTTGCGGCACATGAACAACCCACAAACCGCGCCGTTTCCGAGATCGTAGTTCCGAGGCGTCGTGCCATCACAATTTGTCCTTTATCAAACTCCGATAAATCGGCAATTTTTCCCATTCTGACTCCGAACACTATACTAACCGGAACCCGGTCCTCGAATTGTATATATACTGCTTTGTGAACTTCATCTGCGCCACCGTTTGGTCTCCAGGCGCGCTGATTTCTTTAGGTTGTGGGTGGTTATAATATAATGGCTCATTGGCGTATGTTATTTATAGTGAGAAATTTACGTTAAAGTCCATTACTTTGTAGGTATTAAATATATAAAGCAAGAAGAATGAAAGGGAAAGGGAAAGGAAGAGAGAGAGAGAGAGAGAGAGAGAATAGCAGCTTTACTGGGCATGATTGCACCACTGAAGAAAAAAAGGATCTTGCTAATTATTCCCTCGATGCCATTTCATTGCATCAAGCATGCTCAAAATAATATTTACTTGATACGGTTTTTATCCAATCTTGGCACTTGTCGTCTCACCGCCTTCTCTCAATAGTTTTTTCAACAGCTTTAAAGTCGAAGTATCTCTATTATCCCAAAATTTCTTTACGATGACTAGCTTCCACATCTTCATCGTGAAAGTCATTAGGTAATGACTCCTCGGAGCAAATGAACTGGAATCCGCCATCACCGTTCCGAGAGGGGAAGGAAATGAATCCTTCTTTGTTGTGCTTCTAGTAAATTGGCTCGTCAACATACATCGTGGAAACTGATGACGCTGTTAATGAAGACACATCGTCCCTTTCATTTTGCCTTCATTGAAATTTGAGAGCAGAGTGGTGATTGAATTCCATTTTGTTCATTAGCTCCTCCCCGAGAAGCTAATCTCACTGCACATCATTTCATTGCTAAGTTTTCTTTCTACGCATCTTTTTTCCCCCAACTTAATGGTTTAAATTGCGCGAATTGATTACTGAACGTCGAAGCTCTTCCTTTCAGAAAAGATCTATGTAATCGATGTTTACGAAACTGGAACCGAAAATAGTGTCGAGCAAAAAGTTCCCAGTCACGTGACATTCGTAAAAAATCGCACACTTTTTTTTTTTTTTTTTTTTAGGTTTAACGACCACCGTGAGCAACTCAATGGGCTATAAGCAGTCGCCCGTCCCTAATTTAGAGTCACTGGTTCCAGGGAAGGGAGAGAGCCAGTGCCGTAAGACAAACACAACATCCATGCCTCACCGGGATTCGAACCCGGACCCCTTCCGACGAATGATCAGAGGCCAACGCCTTAGACCACTGCGCCACCGGGGCGGCATCGCACACTTGCAATGGCCGGACTACGTACGTATAAAAACGTAAATACTTTTATAATGAAAAATACGAAATTAATATAACTGTTGACTACAAAAACTCTCAACACAGCCACGGTCTTTTTTTTTTTTTTTTTTTTTTTGATTGGAGGTTCAACGACCACCGTGAGCAACTCAAAAGGGCTATAAGCAGTCGCCCGTCTCTAATTTAGGGTCACTGGTTCCAGGGAAGGGAGAGAGCCAGTGCCGCAAGACAAACACAACATCCATGCCTCACCGGGACACGAACTCGGGCCCCCTTACGGACGAATGATCAGAGGCCATCGCTTAGATCACTGCGCCGCCGGAGCGGCACAGCCACTGTGTGCGTGACTACATAGGAAAAGTGTTATTTGTCGTCAATATGCAACGCAGTATCAGGTCAGTCTGCAGTAGTATTTTTCGCGTTACCAAGAAGCACCTCTACAAATCGGCGAAAAACACGTTGCTAAAGCTTTTTTGTTTTGTTTTTTGTTTAGAGGTTTAACGACCACCGTGAGCAACTCAATGGCTATAAGCAGTCGCCCGTCCCTAATTTAGGGTCACTGGTTTCAGGGAAGGGAGAGAGCCAGTGCCGCAAGACAAACACAACATCCATGCCTCACCGGGACACGAACTCGGGCCCCCGTACGGACGAATGATCAGAGGCCATCGCTTAGACCACTGCGCCACCGGAGCGGCACAGCCACTGTCTGCGTGACTACATAGGAAAAGTGTTATTTGTCGTCAATATGCAACGCAGTATCAGGTTAGTCTGCAGTAATATTTTTCGCGTTACCAAGAAGCACCTCTACAAATCGGCGAAAAACACGTTGCTAAAGCTTTTTGTTTTGTTTTTTGTTTGGAGGTTTAACGACCACCGTGAGCAACTCAATGGCTATAAGCAGTCGCCCGTCCCTACTGTAGGGTTATAATGAATAAAAATCTCCGGCTGGACGTGTAGTGCAGGAAAGCTTACGTTAAGTCACGTTAGGGTTATTGAAAGGTTACTTGACGTAGCTAAAGTGTGCTTAAACTTCAAAGTGCTAGAGTTTGTTTAGGTAAGACACGCACGTGCAATAAATTACAAGAATATGGAATTATTTTTACTCAGCGTTCCTCATTATCTTGAATATCAGTAATATAACTTCGGTTTTAGTACATTAGTACTTTGAAGGCTCCTTATTAGAGCTGTAAACACAATATACCCTGAACTTAACGTAAACACTCAATGAAGTAGACTTAACGGCCAGACAGAGGTCTGACAATAAAATGAACTAAGAAAACGTACTCACTTTTAACCTTTTATTGGGGAGCTCCTAATATTACTCAAATACACACTTCAAAATAACACAACTACTGATAGCCCGAACTTTCGTAATATCGTAGAAAAGTAGGTAAATCGCATATCAATAATCAGGAAGAACCTATCACATATAAAACGAAGCTCCTCGGTATACTTGAGCGCGCCTATATATATATACTGCATACCACCACGTCATGACTTACACTCGTTGCCACATATAATTCAGCGGGAGAAACAACATCTCGTTAAGTGAGAAGATAATTTGCATAGGAAAATAAAATAACAAGAGATAGTAAAATCAAAAGGAAACTGAATCTAGAGTATACGTTACATCATCTCCCCCTTATATATATATATATATATATATATATATATATATATATATATATTTTTTTTTTTTTTTTGAAAAACCTAAACCTATCAAATTTTGAGTGTAGTCGTACATTTCGCTGACTGATGTTTATCGTCCTGCTTTTTTTTTTTTTTTCCCGTGTGGGCCTACGCATTCTTTTTGTGTATATATGTAGTTTTATATATATATATATATTCTATGTCCGTCTACTAATCCCAATTTTTTTTTATATGTATATATGTGTGTGTTAGGGGTAAAATAGTGAAAATTGTTACTGTTAGGCAGCTACAGGCAATCTTCGCTGCTGATACAGTTTGTTTGTAATCAACGATAAATATATATAGAGTTGAAAATATGAGGAAGTAAAATGAAATCAAAAAAGTGATTCCTGCTGGGCAGAATAAAAATAAGGTATGCCGATGCAGGTTTGTTCTGTACACGTATAAAAAGTGTTTCCTGCTTCACAGACGACAATAGCTGCGGACACCGGTTTACTGAATTTGTTATGCCAAGCTTGAAGTTGTAAATACTGCTGCCACAAAAAAAAAAAAAAAAAAGTACGACGATAAACGTCAGTCAGCGAAATGTACGACTACACTCAAAATTTGATAGGTTTAGGTTTTTTCAAAAAAAAAAAAAAATATATATATATATATATATAAGGGGAGATGATGTAACGTATACTCTAGATTCAGTTTCTTTTTTATTTTACTATCTCTTGTTATTTTATTTTCCTATGCAAATTATCTTCTCACTTAACGAGATGTTGTTTCTCCCGCTGAATTATATGTGGCAACGAGTGTAAGTCATGACGTGGTGGTATGCAGTATATATATATATATAGGCGCGCTCAAGTATACCGAGGAGCTTCGTTTTATATGTGATAGGTTCTTCCTGATTATTGATATGCGATTTACCTACTTTTCTACGATATTACGATAGTACGAAAGTTCGGGCTATCAGTAGTATCGTAGAATCGTAGGTAAATCGCATATCAATAATCAGGAAGAACCTATCACATATAAAACGAAGCTCCTCGGTATACTTGAGCGCGCCTATATATATCTGCATACCACCACGTCATGACTTACACTCGTTGCCCCACATAATTCAGCGGGAGAAACAACATCTCCTTAAGTGAGAAGATAATTTGCATAGGAAAATAAAATAACAAGAGATAGTAAAATCAAAAAGAAACTGAATCTAGAGTATACGTTACAGGGTCACTATTTCCAGGGAAGGGAGAGAGCCAGTGCCGCAAGACAAACACAACATCCATTCCTCACCGGGATTCGAACCCGGGCCCCTTTCGGACGAATGATCAGAAGCCATCGCTTAGACCACTGCTCCACCGGGGGCGTTCATTGCTAAAGTGAGTAGCACTCGTGTACAAGGCAGTAATTGAAAACATGTTTCAAGTACAGTGCTTGTAATGCCGTAGCCAAACATTCAGCTTCACAGAGCTATAAAGTTGCGAAATCATTGAAAACATTGGTTGAAATGTCATGGCACTAAAATGCTGTTAATCCTCAAACTTGTAACGTGTACATCCAGTAAACTGGACATGAGACAGAAAGGTTGTGAGGGGAGCAGACAGCGTGTGTGTGTGTGTGTGTGTGTGTGCGAGCGAGCGTCAAAGAGTGCAAGAATGAAAAATAAGTCTGATTACGCTATATATGCTCAGCATTTCGGCTGATCAGTCTCCGATTACCGTATTGTGATTTCACGATTACTTCCTCATTGCGAGCTTTTTCGAAGAAACAACACAAATGCTGAATCGTTGGATATTTTGCTTACACACTCAAAACTCATTTTTTTTTATTATTTTTTTTTTATGTTCTATACCAGCGTTTCTCAACCCAAATTGTTGTGTGCGCTGGCAGACTATATAAATTCTGTATCACGGGCTGCTAAAATATCTCAATTATCTTCAATGTAAATGTAATACCAAAGATGCTTAATGTAAATTATTTGAGTAGAAGACATTCATTTTTTTTTCTTGTTCACTTCCTGATCTGGATTACAAAGAAGTGACTTCAGAAAATCGTTTGGGGCCCGACAACAACAGATGTATTCTTGAATGAAATACGGGATTACTCCATTGAGCACTACAAATTTGGAAGATGTTAATCCGTTTATTAGTGTAAATATGACGTCGATGTTAAGTCAGATAATAATAACCATGCCAATTCTGTGATGGTTATATTCAAATTAATCGGAAACTTGGAACTTGGTCATCCTGGGTAGCATACTCGGTCGCTATCCGAGGGACGCGAATTCGATTCCCGCTCCAGGACGAAGAAATTTTCAAGTTTTCGGATGTTATCTGACTTAACATCCATGTCATATTTACACCAATAAACGGATTTACATCTTCCAAATTTGTATAGATGGATTCTTTTCTTTAATTTCGTTGTTGACATAGCAAAAATTTCAGCTTTACCAAAGTATATTGTGATAAAAAGTATTTGTAAAAAGTATTAGCGCATAATGGGAATTGTGACGTACTACAGAGGTCACGCACCCATTTCTGCATCCACTCCGATGTTGCCATCCTCGGAATAAAAATTAATGAAGTTCCATTATTCACCTTAGGGGGCAGCACATAAGTATCATTTTGGTGTTGTCATCCTCCTCTATCATCCACACATTTATGCTCTGATGATGCCATCACTCGGAATAAAAATATGGTGCCATCGGTCGAAATAAAAGTTTCATCGTTCACCGCTCGGGGAAGCTCACCCATCGATTGAGGTGCTGTCATCCCCCTTCCCACCCACTCTGATGTTGCCATCGTTCGGAGTAAAGTTCCTCTACTCGCCGTACAATTATATTAGTCTATATAATTGTCGGTGTTATGATTGTCGGTGTTATGATCTGTCGGTGTTTTGATTGTCGGTGTTTTGAACTGTCGGCGTTTTGAACTGTCGGTGTTTTGACCTGTCGGTGTTTTGATCGTCGGAGTTTTGTACTAGAACCAGTTTAAGAAGCGTATATGCTCCAGCTTTGTCCGTCTGTCCGCTCGATAACTCGCGTAAAAATAGTTCGATTTCGATGAAATTTTAGCATATGGTAGGGGACAACCTGAGGACGAACCCTATTGAAAATGGTCGAAATCGGGTCAAAGGTCAGGACACAGAAGCGGGATCCGTTCCATCGGTCTTATGCGTCATAACTTACGTAAAAATGCTTCGATTGCGACAAAACTATATCATGTTGTTTCGGGGGTACATTGAACCGGTTCTGTTGAATATAATCGAAATGGGGTTAAAGGTCAGGGCACAGGAGCGAGATTTATTCCACAGCCATTATTCTCATAAATTGACTAATAATGCTTCTATTGCGACAAAGCGTTAGTATGCTGTCCCGGAGGTATACTGAACCAGTTATGTTGAATATAATCGAAATGGGGTTAGAGGTCAGGGCACAGGAGCGAGATTTATTCCACAGCCATTATTCTCATAACTTGAGTAATAACTTGAGTAATGATTTCTGGTAATTTTGAAAGCGTATCATAATCAATGCATTGCATGATTTTACTAACTTGTTTTGGGGTGAATATGACACGGTCAGATAATATCCGAAAACTTGAATATTTCGTCGTCCTGGAGCGGGAATCGGATCCACGTTTCTCGGTTAGCTCCCGAGTATGCTAACCAGAACGACCAAGTTTCAAGTTTTTGATTAATTTGAATATAACCATCACAGGATTCGCTAGTCGAGGCAACCGGAATTCATGTTTAGCGAATCTGGTGGTTAAGAATTCTATCCCGTGATTACCTGGATAAGCAGATAAATCATGAATAGAACACGGAATTACACCATATAATACAAATATTTATTTGTATTGTACGGTTTTATCCCGTGTTCTATTCATGTTTTATAGTATTATTTTACAAAACTCCTTCGACTCCTTGGTTACTCAATCCAAGGACTGGTTGTTCAGTAGATGTTCTCTGGCTCTCCATCCCTCTCTATTCTCTGCCGCTCTCTTTAAGTCATAGTATGTCCTGGTATTGGTGTCTTGGAGTAGTTGTGCCACAAAACTATTCCTTGGCCGCCCTCTTCCTCTCTTGCCGTGAATTTTTTCTTCCAAAACTTTCGGAACCGGGCCTCCATGGCGCAATATCTGTGCCATCCATAACATTCTTCTTCTCCTTAACATACTGGTCAGATTCCTGGGGTCTTCCACTCTCTCCAGGACCCAGTCATTAGTTTTTCTATCGAGCCAACTTATTCTCTCCGTTCTTCTATAACTCCACATCTCAAATGCCTACAGTCCTTTCACTTCCTTCTTGGTCAATGTCCATGTCTCAGAGCCGTAGAGAGATACTGGCCAAACGCATACCTTTAAATTCTCTTCCTCAATTTTAGATCTATAATTCTGGCAATCAGTAGTCTTTGATTCTCTCTAATGGTAGTTTTTGCCTTCCTCAATCTCACTCTAATTTCCATTTCACATCTCGCATCTTCAGTAATAAGTTGACCCAAATAGCGAAATGATTTAACTTGTTCGATGATTTGTCCTTGAATTTTAAGGAATGCCTATTCTAGATCCTTCACTATTACCATTAGTTTTCTTATAACTTGTAAGTATGAAATTTACTTTTGATAGCTATAACAGCCGCGCCCCGGTGGCGCAGTGGTCTAAGGCGCTGGCCTCAGATCGTAAGGGGTCCGGGTTCGAATCCCGGTCAGGCATGGATGTTGTGTTTGTCTTACGGCACTGGCTCTCTCCCTTCCCTGGAACCAGTGACCCTAAATCAGGGACGGGCGACTGCTCATAGCCCATTGAGTTGCTCACGGTGGTCGTTAAACCTCCAATAAAAAAAAAACAGCTTTAACAGCTTTTGTCTTAAGGACTCCACAGACTGATACATAGACAACCTACAATCACCTTTACAACCAGAGGCGGATTGGGGGGACCAAACCAAGCCGGGAATTTTAGTCTTGTGGTCCACTATTGAGTCACAAGCAGGGGAACAACTCTTAAAATCCCCAATGAAAAAAATTATGTTAGATCCCCGATTAAATAGAACTGTTATACATTGTAAAGTGAATTGGACGGCGAACAAATTTAAATAACAATTTAACGGTGAAAGATTTTTAAAAATTTGCTTATGATTGAGTGTAGTAGCAAAGTATAGGTCCCACGTCTTACAATTATTTCAGTTCTAGCACAACTGTGCTCTGAAGTATAGTCCGAAAATAGTGATTGCTGTATCAATCACGCTATTTTCTATTACTATTAAACTAATGGGTCGTTTGAGATGTCCCTACTGTATGGTAACTTGCTAACGGTAATAAAGTGGTGATGGACTTAATTAAAGAACATTTAGAAATCTTTCAGCAGAAGTTCAGGAAGTATTTTGGAGAGAGTGTTCAAGATTTCGACTCGGTTCGTGATTCCTTCGTTACGAATTGAAAACCTCTTCCGATTAATATACAAGAGGAACTCACAGATTTAAAAGGGGACAGAATTTGAAATTAAAGCTTCTTTAAGTGCCTTTAAACACATTTTGGTTGACAGTAAGTAGTGAATACCCGGCTATCCCCGATAATGTGTTATTGCCATTTTCAATTACATATTTGTGTGAACTGGACTTCTCGACGTTGACTGAAATTAAAACATCAAAGAGGAAGAGACTCCAATCCATTGATTAAGAAATGAGACTAGCATTGCCAACGATTCCGCCACGGATCAGCCGCCTGTGTGCAGCTAAGCTAAGCAGGCGCAAGCATCACATTGAAAGTATGAGTAGAATTATTTACTCTAATAGATATAGAAAAGTCTATTTTCTTGTATTTCCTAACGTGAATTAAAGTTCATAAATTATCAATAAATGCACGAGCCGATTTATATTTAATAATAATATAATAGAATAATAATATACTGAAATAATAATAGTAATATGTTGATTAGTTTATGTATTTATATTATTATTGTCATATCATACGTTTTTTAGGAGATTAACATTTTGGTGTGCCGTGTTGAATCATGGGTAATTTATGGTGTGCCGCGAGTAGAAAAAGGTTGTGGAACACTGGCCTAGATCACGTGGTGCCTCACGTGACCACGTATTCCGCATATACTCTGCGTAAGCACAGGGATCGACTTCACCAAATTATTGGGGGAAGTATACGTCTCTTCCATTGTCAAGAGGAAAATAGAAAAGGACAAACTGATAAACTACGACATTCCACGTATATTTTAAAAAGCAATTGTAATTTCTCATCAGCAAATCAACAAGGAAACATATATATTCTTTTGCTGAATGTTAATATTTTTAAAAATAAAATTCAGCCTGTGATTTTATAAAAAAATCCAGAGATTTTATTTCTAAAAGTTTGTAAAACGTGAGAAATTCGCTCAGTTGGTGTAAGAAAGAACGAGAAACGCAGAAAATAAATAGAAAAATAAAGGAGCTAGAGAATATACGTTTCTGTATTTTAACTTATTTATTTTGTTTTTGATAATTGTTTTAAACATTTACCACATATCACGAGAACATGTCAAACACAATACGGGGCTGGCAATCAAGTTTCTCATCAAATGAGCAATGTTGAATATGGAAAAAAAATGTTACTTATTCTTTTATTTATTAATTTTTTGAAATAAATCGCATTGGTATATTAAGGTGGAGCTTGGTCCATCATGTAAAGAATAATACATTTCTATAAAAAAAAGAAATGCATTTTTTGCAATTAGTGCAGCATGCGATAACTTGAAGAGCACGGAAAAGCATTTTTTCTCTACAGAAATATTTCAGCTCACGCATTTTCCAAAAAGAAAACAAAAATTTGTTTAATTAAACAGGGCGAAAAACATTATGTGGGAACTTCCCTCCCGGTAAAATTATTAAGGGGAAAGATTCATGTTGCCCCCTCCCCCCCTCCCATAGTCGGCGCCTATGTGAGTAAGTGACGTTCGTGTACATCATCATCATCATCATCATTGTCAACCATTATCAATCCACTGCTGGACGAAGGTCTCCCCAAGTTTCCTCCACAACGGTCTGTCTTGTGCCAGTCTCCTCCATGTCACCCCTGCATACTTTCGAATCTCATCCACCCATCTCCCATGTGGTCTTCTTCTGGGTCTTTTCCTGTCCCTTGGAATCCAATCTAAAATTTCGGCTGTCCATCGATGGTCTGTTCTTCTGGCAGTATGTCCAGCCCATTGCCATTTCAGGGATTTAACTCTGATCATGATGTCTTCCACTCTTGTCATTTTTCGGATCCACGTGTTCCTCTTCTTATCTCTCCTGGTTACACCAAGCATGCACCTCTCCATGCTGCTTTGAGTTGTCTGCAGCCTTTGTATGTCTCTTTTAGCTAAGGTCCACGTCTCTGCATCATACGTAAGCACTGGAAGGATGCATTGATCAAACACTTTTCCTTTAAGACATAATGGCATATTGCTCTTGAAAATTATGCTGTTTCTTCCAAAAGCTCTCCAGGCAAGTTTTGTACGCCGATTAATTTCTTCATCAATGTGACCCTCACTTGATATCTGCTGTCCAAGATAAATGTATGTGTCTGTTATCTCCAGCTTTTCTCCATCAATCGATAAATCTTCATTTCTTGTAAAAGCATTGAACATCACTTTTGTCTTCTGAAAGTTCATTTTTAATCCCACTTCTTTACTCTTGTCAGCAAGTTCCTGGATCATACTCTGTAGCTCTGATGGGGTAGTTGCAAAAATGACTATGTCATCAGCAAAACGAAGGTGAGTTAGATAATCTCCATTAATCTTTATCCCCTTGTTTTCCCAGCTCAGCGACTGAAAAACACCCTCCAATGTGGCATTAAAGAGCTTCGGAGATATGGTGTCACCTTGTCTCACTCCCTTTCCAATTTTTACGTGTGTTGTATTTTCAAACAGCCTAATCTTTGCACTTGCATTTTCATAGATGTTATTAATAATATTAATGTATGCATCTTCAATACCGCAGGTTTTCAGAGCCATTGTAACTGCTGATGGTTTCACCGAATCAAAGGCTTTTTCATAATCGATAAAAGCCATGCACAATGGAAGTTCATATTCCCTCGCTCTTTCAATTAGTTCTCTCAGCACGTGGATATGATCTATTGTGCTGTAGCCACTCCTGAATCCAGCTTGTTCTCTCGGTTGAGCCATGTCCAGTGTTACCTTCAAGCGGAGTGAAAGAACTTTAGTGAAGATTTTATAAACTACTGATAGGAGGCTGATAGGTCTGTAGTTTCCGAGATCCTCAATGTCACCTTTCTTATGTAGCAGGATCATTGTAGCGGTGTTCCAATCCTCAGGAATTTTTCCTTCATTAAGGCATCGAGTGAAAATTTGGGTGAGTACTGTTTCGATTTCTCCACTTGCTTCTTGTATGATGTCTACAGTAATTCCATCTTCTCCTGGAGCTTTTCCCCGCTTCATGTTCTTGATTGCATGTGCAACTTCTGCTGGAAGGACTGGAGGAACTCTGGTACTGGTATCTTTCATGATGTCTGGAGTGCATGTATCATCCCTTTCATATAATTTGGAGTAGAAATCTTTCACTCTTGTCAAAATTTCGCCTCTATTTCTTGTTACAGAACCATCTTCTTTTCTCAGTGCCATAATCTGTTTTCTTCCCTTACTGAGATGTCCCTTTGCTATCTTTAGGCTTTGGTTGTTTTCAATTGCTTTCCTCACTAGTTCACAGTTGAATTTTCTTACGTCTTCAGTGATACTTTTTTTTACTGTCTTGCATAGCTCTATATATTCCACTTTGGAAGTCACATCTTCTTTAGTTGTCCTCATCTCTCTTCTTTTTTGCATCAACATTTTCGTTTTTCCTGATAATTTATTTACATGCAACTTGTTCTTAGACCCAGCTAATTTTGTTGCTGTTTCCATAAGAGCTTTGGTTACTTTTCTCTTAACTTCAGAGATGTCCACTTCTTCTGATGTTAGGCCTTCTAAAGCAGAGAACCTGTTCTTCAGTTCCAACTTGAAGGTATTATGGTGTTTTTTAAGGTTGGTTATGTCGATAGATTTTGTTTGTCTTATGAGCTTGCCACGTTCAAGTTTAGTGTTGAGGTGCATCTTACATCTCACCAATCTGTGGTCACTACCTGTGTTGAACTTGTTTAGCACACTGCAGTCTTCTATGACGAATTTTTTGTTACACATAATAAAATCAATTTCACTTGTCGTCCCATTTGGATGTCTCCATGTCCATTTCCTGTGTGGCTTTTTCTTGAAGAAGGAGTTCAAGATGAAAAACCCTTCTGCCTCTGCAAACTCAACGAGAGTATTTCCACGCTGGTTTCTGTTGCCGTGACCGAATTTACCTACTGAAGTTTCATTCTGTTGCCGTTGCCCTATTTTTGCATTGAAATCTCCCATAATTATTTTCAAGTGCTGCTTACCTTTATTATTTAGATGACAAATTTCCTCATAAAATTCTTCAATTTCTTCTTCAGGATGACTTGTGGTGGGTGCATAAGTTTGAATAATCTGAGCCTGGTATCTTTTCGAGAGTTGGATAACAAGTCGTGCAGCTCTGTCAGAGGAACTTTCAACTTCTACAACTTTATCCTTCAGTTTTTTGTTTATTATAAATCCAACACCACTAGTTCTGCCAGTATCTGTCCCACGATAGTAGAAGAGATGTCCACTTTTCAGTTCGATGAGATCTTCTCCTTTTCTCCTTACCTCACTTAGCCCCACGATGTCCCACTTGATCCTTTGTAGTTCCTCTTCCAATTCAAGAAGCCTTGAATCAGAAGATAGGGAGCGTCCATTGTACGTAGCCAAGGTCAGCATCAGATGGCAGCCTAGTCCGGTCCTCCGGGGATTCTTAGCACCCTCTGCCTTCATGTCGCACTGGCCGCTGCCTTGGCCAGGTACATTCCAGCTGCCGGAGACTGAGGGCCAAGATTTAAGTTGTGGAATCATTTTGGAGGGGTTTGGCCATAACTCACCACGCTGGCCAAGCGGGTTGGTGAGTGTGGGATAGAATTTCCTCTAATCCCGATGGTATAGTTATACCGCTATTGGCGGTCGTCAGAGCCCCTTTAGTGGGAACAGGATGCACCACGAGAAGGCGGGGTTGACATTTGTCAAGGAGAGGCTGTGATGTTACGCATCACCTGACCTTACATCATACACTGTAGAAAATAAATGGCGTGAATTCACGGAAAATTTCTGAAAAAAAATCGTGCATTAAAGTTGCCGGTAGGTGAACGTGTTTTTCAGAAATTTCCGTTTTTAAAAGTGCGCGTTTGTTTAAACTTGCATATTTTCACAGATTTTCAGCAATCAGAAATTCTTCCGTTTATTTTATGAAAAATTGATTTCAGGTTTTTTCCATGTTTAAACTGAAATTCCGCAAAATCAGCGACCTTACGTTTTTTGATCCCTTAGCCTAGATAATCCCGCCTCTGCAACCCGGATTGAACCCCCGTCGTTTGAGTTGGTTAAATGGGTAACAGTTGCCTTTTACCACTTAGCCACAAACGCTCGGAAATCCCGCTCACATAAATCGTTAAACAAATTTCGCGACGATGAATTTTTGTTGTTTTCTTTCTTGCCATTAATGTGAGTGATTTAGCCATTTTATTTGTTGTTCGAGATTATTATTTTTCTGAACAGGTTTGTAATATATATATATATATATATATCATCATCATCATCATTGTCAACCATTATCGATCCACTGCTGGATGAAGGTCTCCCCAAGTTTCCTCCACAACGGTCTGTCTTGTGCCAGTCTCCTCCATGTCACTCCCGCATATTTACGAATTTCATCCACCCATCTCCCATGTGGCCTTTTTCTGGGTCTTTTCCTGTCCCTTGGAATCCAATCTAAAATTTCGGCTGTCCATCTATGGTCTGTCCTTCTGGCAGTATGTCCAGCCCATTGCCATTTCAGGGATTTAACTCTGATCATGATGTCTTCCACTCTCGTCATTTTTCGGATCCACGAGTTCCTCTTCTTATCTCTCCTGGTTATACCAAGCATGCACCTCTCCATGCTTCTTTGAGTTGTCTGCAGCCTTTGTATGTCTCTTTTAGTTAAGGTCCACGTCTCTGCACCATACGTAAGCACTGGAAGGATGCATTGATCAAACACTTTTCTTTTAAGACATAATGGCATATTGCCTTTGAAAATTATGCTGTTTCTTCCAAAAGCTCTCCAGGCAAGTTTTGTACGCCGATTAATTTCTTCATCAATGTGACCCTCACTTGATATCTGCTGTCCAAGATAAACGTATGTATCTGTTATCTCCAGTTTTTCTCCATCAATCGATAAATCTTCATTTCTTGTAAAAGCATTGAACATCACTTTTGTCTTCTGAAAGTTCATTTTTAATCCCACTTCTTTACTCTTGTCAGCAAGTTCCTGGATCATACTCTGCAGCTCTGATGGGGTAGTTGCAAAAATGACTATGTCATCAGCAAAACGAAGGTGGGTTAGATAATCTCCATTAATCTTTATCCCTTTGTTTTCCCAGTTCAGTGATTGAAAGACATTTTCCAATGTGGCATTAAAGAGCTTCGGAGATATGGTGTCACCTTGTCTCACTCCCTTTCCAATTTTTATGTGTGTTGTATTTTCAAACAGACGAATCTTTGCACTTGCATTTTCATAGATGTTATTAATAATATTAATGTATGCATCTTCAATACCGCAGGATTTCAGAGCCGTGGTAACTGCTGATGGTTTCACCGAATCAAAGGCTTTTTCATAATCGATAAAAGCCATGCACAATGGAAGTTCATATTCCCTCGCTCTTTCAATTAGTTCTCTCAGTACGTGGATATGATCTATTGTGCTGTAGCCACTCCTGAATCCAGCTTGTTCTCTCGGTTGAGCCATGTCCAGTGTTACCTTCAAGCGGTGTGAAAGAACTTTAGTGAAGATTTTATAAACCACTGATAGGAGGCTGATAGGTCTGTAGTTCCTGAGATCCTCAATGTCACCTTTTTTATGTAGCAGGATCATTGTAGCATTGTTCCAATCCTCAGGAATCTTCCCTTCATTAAGGCATCGAGTGAAAATTTGGGCGAGTACTGTTTCAATTTCTCCACTTGCTTCTTGTATGATGTCTATAGTAATTCCATCTTCTCCTGGAGCTTTCCCCTGCTTCATGTTCTTGATTGCATGAGCAACTTCTGCTGGGAGGACTGGAAGAACTCTGGTACCTTTCATGATGTCTGGAGTACATGTATCATCCCTTTCATATAATTTGGAGTAGAAATCTTTCACTCTTGTCAAAATTTCGCCTCTATTTCTTGTTATAGAACCATCTTCTTTTCTCAGAGCCATAATCTGTTTTCTTCCCTTACTGAGATGTCCCTTTGCTATCTTAAGGCTTTGGTTGTTTTCAATTGCTTTCCTCACTAGCTCACAGTTGAATTTCCTTACGTCTTCAGTGATACTTTTTCGTGTTGTCTTGCATAGCTCTATATATTCCACTTTGGAAGTCACATCTTCTTTAGTTGTCCTCATCTCTCTTCTTTTTTGCATCAACATTTTGGTTTTTCCTGATAATTTGTTCACATGCAACTTGTTCTTAGACCCAGCTAATTTTGTTGCTGTTTCCATAAGAGCTTTGGTTACTTTTCTGTTAACTTCCGAAATATCCACTTCTTCCGATGTTAGGCCTTCTAAAGCAGAGAATCTGTTCTTCAGTTCCAACTTGAAAGTATTATGGTGTTTTTTAAGGTTGGTTATGTCAATACATTTTGTTTGTCTTATGAGCTTGCCACGTTCCAGTTTAGTGTTGAGGTGCATCTTACATCTCACCAATCTATGGTCACTACCTGTGTTGAACTTGTTCAGCACACTGCAGTCTTCGATGACGAATTTTTTGTTACACATAATAAAATCAATTTCACTTGTCGTCCCAATTGGATGTCTCCATGTCCATTTCCTGTGTGGCTTTTTCTTGAAAAAGGAGTTCAAGATGAAAAATCCTTCTGCCTCTGCAAACTCAACGAGAGTATTTCCATATATATATATATATATATATATATATACTTAAGAGCAAAACTGAAGACTAAGGAAAAACTTTAGAATTTAAAACGAAGGTTGCAAAATAACCTGAAAATCAAAACGCGCAACGCAGCAGTTTTGAAAATTCAGAATTCACATTCTATAAAGAAGATACCTAAGCAAAAAAATACATATACAATTTTGACTCACACCTAGTACAACATAGAAAAGGTTATGTATCTACCTGTGTGAGTAAAAGGAGAAAAGATAAAAAAATAAAATAAAACAACTGAATGTAGAAGGTGTCGAGAATACTGAGCCTTGGCTTTATCAAGGACCAGCAAAAACTCTGCATTTTCTCACTTCCACAAAGACCTAGTTGGAAATGGGTTTCTGCAAGGCCATAGATGCAAGTAACATTCCCACCTAAAATAGTTTAAAAAATATATATAAGTCATGTCCTCCGTAGAGTTGCATGACCTAGCACTAGTTAACAATTTCGCTTGCATCCATTAACCTTCCTGGCTCGACACATAACCTTTTCTATGTTGTACTAGGTGTGAGTCAAAATTGTATATGTATTTTTTTGCTTAGGTATCTTCTTTATAGAATATATATATATATATATATATATATATATATATATATATATATTTTGCAGGAGGAGTTTGCACAAATTAAGCATTTTTCCTCGTAATTTTTCGAAGCAACAAAATGCTTTGCAACTTGATTTTTTTAAACTGATAATAACTTTCAGTTATGTTTAAAAAAAGGTGAAATGTACTTTTTTATGGTATTATTTCATACAATACAAGAACTCTTAAATATAAAATTTACTCTTGGTAACTATAATAGCTTTTGTCTTAAGTTGTCCAAAGACTGATACATCACCATCGTATAACCATCTGTACAATATCGTATAACCATCTGCACAATATCGTATAACCATCTGTACAATAAGACTGATACATAGACATCGTATAACCATCTGTACAATATCGTATAACCATCTGCACAATATCGTATAACCATCTGTACAATAAGACTGATACATAGACATCGTATAATTATCTGTACAGTAAGTTAAGTATCCGGTTTTTTTCAGTAACGCAATACGTAATAAATAGCTGGTGCACAAAATAGGGGAGAACTGAAGAAATATCCTGTTCCACAATAAACAAAATTCATGCGTTACCACAATATCCAATCTCGTTACGGAATCAAATTCAGCAGACGATTTAAATTTAAAGTTAATCAAACCTCAAGTATTTTCACCAATCGCTCCTATTACCGGTAATTTCTCGTCATACGGCTAACAAAAAAGTGAGAACGGAGTTTTTTCGTTAATATACGAAAAGAATTGCGGAAAGGTTTTCTGGACATTCCGAATTTTCCGTTAACACATCTTTAAAACGGTAATTTACCGTCAATATAAGAAAGAAACTGCGCAAAGGTTTTCTGAAAGTTCAGAATTTTCTCATGGCACAAAAATTCCGTGAAATTCAGTTTTCTTTATGTCATTTCACGGAAAAGGTTGTATTAGAAATATGCTTCGTTAATTCACGAAAAATATGACGGAAAGTGGGCTCGTGAATTTCATTTTTTTTTTCTTTTTTTTTTTTTTTTTTTTTTTTTTTTTGGACAGTATAAGGTATTTTAAATTTACTCTTGGTAACTATAATAGCCGATGTGTGTATAATTCCTATAATCCCTGTGGGTATAGAAAATGCTTACTTTTGCGCAAAATAAATAAATAAATAACAAGCAAAAAAAAAAAAAGTATTGGAAACATAAAATCGATTGTAAATTGCATTTTTCATCGATATGCAGGTTCACAGATGCAAAATTTAGTACATGCCTGTCTTATATACTTAATTACTTCAACTGCAGATATAAATTTAAACTGAAAATTAGGGTCTTCCTGGGCGAGGAATAAATTTATCAAATATGCTTTTAGAGACCCATTTTTAATAAAACTGGGAACCTAAATAAATCTCGAAGGCAGCATGGCAATGTTGCGCGACGCACAATCCCCCATAAGGCATCGGAACTACCAACGATCAGTTGGTGCTGTAAAATTAAGCAGCATGTTTGAATGCACGGAGAGCTATCAGAAGAGCACCAGTGGCAAAACTGAAAAGCATCGCCATCACCCGTCTTTCGCCTTTTCAAATTCCGTCTCGGAGATCGAAGAACCAATTTCTATGCCAATAACAACTACGGGGAGAGCCGGAGGAAGGACCGTTTTTATATTTCTAACATGATACCCCGAGGCTAATCTTGTCACTGCGAGAAATAAGCATAGAAAATGGCAACGCACGATGTACTTTTTTCCGCAACAAAGAGTGGCACTCATCTCGGGATTCATAGAGAGTCCCCTTGTCGATAGACTCGGGGTTGGGGGAAGACTTGACAGAATAATGCATGACGTGGCTCGAATGGGACCTCCATGAATAGCAATGGCACTGGATGTAACTCAGTAGTATAAATCTCTGTTTGTGGTCGGACATGTCTCGGCACATAGATATGGAAGCGTGCTCAAAACAAAAGGCAATGAAGAAACAGGATGAGGAGGGGGGGGAACCAAGAGGAGGAACCTGTAGCGGCATGTGTAAGAAAAACGTCTTTTTGTGGGTAAATAGATGCGATTCTGAGGGAAATGGATATGGCTCTTGCCGCTTGTGTAACCGGCCATCCAAAATGATTAGATTTTGCGCTCGGAGAGGCTTTTTAAAATGCAAAGTCAATACAATTTTTTGATCAGAGAGAGAGGAAGAGAGCGAAGGGAAAGATTGAGGGCATAGATGCTTTTGCATCGAACATACGCGCATCTTCCTCAATAGAAAATACAATATTTTCTATTTCACTTGTGACAGATGGAACAAACAGACGGAAGCACTGGAAAAATAATTTATCCCGGGTATGCTTGCTTTGAAGATTTCCGGCGATGCAAAGCCGAACGTGGTTCCCGGCTTCGGAATGAAAAAGAAAAATGGGCTGGTAACTTTTATAGTCTTAGATAATGGTAACTTTTATAGACTTGGATAATGCGATGTTTCTGGGTCTTACTTAACGAAAAATAAGATGAGGTTGCTCTCTTTCCCAACACGAATGTAACGAAAACAGAATGAGGAAATTGCAGCGCACAGAGCTATTTTGCGCAGTACAATTTGCCATATCACGTCATTACAAGATTTTTGGAAATAGCGGAATCATTACGCAATCTAAAGACAGGAAATCACCAAAATTCCTTAAACAGAACTTGTGGCTTATTTAACTTTCGTACAGTGTAAAAACATTGAAATTCACGGGCAATTTTCCGTGATTACTTTCGTGAATCAATGAAGCATATTCCTGATTCAACCATTTCCGTGAAATGACGGAAAAACCCTAAATGTCACGGATAATTCATACGTGAACTAAAACATTTCTGTTCATCTTTCTCCTAACGAAGAGTTATTTTTCCTGGTGCAGAGATGGAAACGGGCCATCGGGTCACCGGATCGACAATTTCTTGCGGGGCAAACCTGTCGGGTAAAGGTGTTTCTGACCAGATTTTAACCCAGTTTTATTTCTGTTTTATTTTTGAATAGAAAAAAATTATTTCAAAGATCCATTCAGAGACACAAATTTTGAAGATGACAATCCGATTTTTGGTGTAAATGAGACAAGGATAGAAAGTCAGATAATATCCGAAAACTTGAAAATTTCATCGTTCTGGAGCGGGACTCGAACCCGCGTCTCCCAGATAGCGCCCGGGTATGCTAACCACTACACCACCCAGAACGTCCAAGTCTTAAGTTTCCGATTAATTTGAATATAATTAATAAAATAATATGATTCATTTCAAGTTTTCGGATATTATCTGACTTTCCATCCTTGTCACATTTACACCAAAAATCGGATTGTCATCTTCAAAATTTGTATTATATGGTGTAATCCCGTATTTCTTTCATAATGATCCCTTCAGAGGTCTTTGAAATAATACCTCTGTTGGAAATCAATCCTTATTCTCATGTAATGACGTAAATCATTCATTCGCTTTTTTATAAAGTAACTCAAGTCAAGTGAGATATAGATACTATCACGCATTGTTCTCGTGACACGCACTTTCAAATATGCGTGCCATAACGGCTAAAGTATTTTAGTGCTGCTGTTGTCTTCACAGTGAAAGGTTGTGTTTGAGCGTCGTCGTTGCATTTTTTTATTTCTTTATGTTTGATAGTTATTACTAAGATAGTAAATCATTAAAGCACATCTGTTTCAATCATGTCTCTGTAAAAGTGATTTCACTACGTCACTTGCCGCATCTATGTTTTGCACCCCACAACCTTAGAGCTGCAGCAGAGCATGATCCAGGAACTTGCTGACAAAGGTAAAGAAATGGAGATAACTTTCAGAAGACAAAACTGAAGTACAATGCTTTTACAAGGAAGGAAGATTTATCAATTGATGGAGAAAAGCGAGAGACAACCAATTCCTACATTTACCTTGTGCAGCAGATATCAAGCGAGGGTCACAGTGATGAAGAAATTAATTGGTGCATAAAACTTGATTGGATAGCTTTTGGAAGAAACAGTACAAATTTTAAGAACAATATGCCATTATGTCTTAAAATAAAAGTGTTTAATCAATGCATCCTTCCAGTGTTTACGTACGCAGTAGAGACGTGGACCTTAACTAAAAAAGACATACAAAGACTGCAAACAACTCAAAGAAGCATATAGAGACACATGCTTGGTGTAACCAAGAAAGATAAAAAGAGGAACTCGTGGGTAAGGAAAATAACAAGAGTGGAAGGCATCACGATCAGAGTAAAATCTCTGAAACGCCAATAGGGTGGACACATTGCCAGGAGAGCGAACCACCAATGGACAACCGAAATTTTAGACTGGATTCCACGGGTCAGTCGGGACCATGTATCGCTGTAGGCAGTCGTCCGCTGAAGAACGTACATTGGAGAAATCCCAGTCATTTAGTGTGTGGAACGCAACATCACATACATTTATTTTTCGAAGCGCTGAAGAAGGGATTCTCTTATTTTTCCCGTCTCGCGGTGTGGAAAGAACATCACACCATTGCGAGATCTTTAACGGCCGGGTCATCTGGGAAGTTGGGGCGCCATTATAACGAAGTAAATTTCTCTGTCATTTTTGGTCCACGCCGGGGATCAAACCAGAGTTCTCTTATTCCGGAACAAGTCGCTCTACCAACTGAGCTACGCATACGTTCGTTCTCGCTTCTATCTGCCTTTATCTCGTGTGCGCCCTGCGGGGCAGGCACGTCACAAGCTCAAAGCAGATTTGTTCCCGTCAGGCCCTGGTCGGGTCGGGGTCGGGTCCAATTATGTGACGGCCGGGTCTGGGCCCAAAATCTTTGACTCGTTTCCAACTCTGTTCCGGTGTTGCCGGAAAATTTTGAATTTTCATAAACTTGACCACAATTCCTTCCCGTACATTGACAGAAAATTTTTCGGTTTGAACTACGTATTTCTCAGCGCTGAGTACGGAGTAACATCGAGAGCACGGATGCAACGAAAACATTTCACACTTTGAAAGCTAATATCTTCAAAACTAATAATCGTAGAGTAATAAATAATACATCATCAGAGAGGCTATAGAGTCCCATTTATAAGAAAATAAACTGCAACCCTCCACCCCTTAACCCTTCTATTCAGTAGCGTTAAAAAATTAAGCTAAATTTTGCGTGATTTTGTTTCGCTGCACTCAGCTTTAAGGTTGATACCTAGTGTACAGATAACGATAGCGAAGACCTCACTACCTCATTCCGTAGCTGGCGGTCAGAGATAGCGGACGAATGTAATAAAGCGAAGTAAAGTGGATTTAAAATTTATTTATTTTTTAGATATAAAAAATTGGTGACGAAAATTTAGAAATGCAGCAAAAATCCAGAGAAAATTACTATAACAACCAACTAAAGTTAAAGAAACAGCTAAAGGTGAACGACAGGAATCCGAAATGTCCCGCTAAATCATCAACCGAAAGGTCACGGGAATGTAGGAAGCGTCAAAAGTACGCGTGCCAGGATGCGTTTCACCCGAGTTCGACTCTAGAGCCACAGCCTTCCACTTTAACTGCACAAATTGAACCTGAATAGCAAGAACAGATGGAGATTGTTGTCATCGATCCAAATTTTCACACCGAGCATGGGATATCAATGTACATCGCCGGTCTTCACAATTTCGCTGGATAATGAATGTATATATTACGTCTCAAACCTTTGCATCACCGATGCATTCTGAATCTAGACAAGAAGAAGAGTAACGACAACAAGAGTACTATTACGGTACCGGGCCGAGCTAGGTTATGCTTTCCACCGCTCGCCACCAAAGAGTTGCGACAGTGGGTCATTATCCCAACGCTGTCATTCAAAAAATGTTACGACATCGGCCGCTATTTCACCGCTGTCAATCAGTTTAACAACCGTAGCCGAGCAATTAGTATATTTCTTCTCTGCGGTCCTTCGACGCAGTTCTTGGCGCGAAAACTGTATTATATGGGCATACACTTAGACAATTTGAACCAATCACATGCGTGCACATAAATAATGTGTTCTATAACTGCGCTGATTGCCTAAACAAATAATTAATTGGCTATAAAAACATAACAATGGCACACATACGAATAAAATTTAGCTGTCTTCTGAACATAAGTATTGGGTCAACTTTGACCTAAATCAGTTCCGCGAGATAGTATTAATGAACTTAAATTCCACAGTTCAGTCTTACTATTTCTCAGTTCAGTTCTTGCAATATATTAGTTCAGTTCCTCACTTAATTGCGTAGCAGATGTAACAATAAAAACGAAACGTTTCTACTTACATGGATGCTGTCAAGAATAAATCCAAATTGTGATTTAACTTTTCACCTGTATATTTGTTGGGTATCCAAGCCACCGCTCTTACGCTACCAATTTTCTTTGCGCCGGCTTTATCCCGTCGCACTTACACGTATAGTGGCTGCGCTGCTTACGTAGCCACACACACACACACATGTATGGGGCCTCGCTTCACCCCGCAGGACCAACTCGCCTCCTTCGCCGCTTCAGGGAGAGGAGGGTGATTCCACACTGCCGTAGTTAGACTCGAACCCGATCTTCGGCTTGGCTTCGCTTCGACCAACGTCCACTCGCCAACTTCAGAAATTCTCCATAACGTCACTCCAATGGGCCAACCAGTCGTTGATTTCCATTAGGCTCCCGGCTTAGAAATTGCTACTTTATCACACGGATTTAGGCATTCCGTTGTCTTTATGGCAAACTGGCATAAAGACATCTCCGTTTCTTACCAAATGCAGGAGGTTCGCTGCTTCATTTCCCAATTCATATAGCAGATCCAAGGCATCCAATCCTGCCTTTCACATCGGAAAGCGTACAGACAACTGAACTTTCTTCCTTATTTTCATGCCAAGTGCGAAATCTTATTTTCCTGCACGGACCACACACACAGAGAGCAATTGTTCTCGAAAATGCCCCAAACAATCGACGAATTTACGATTATTCGCTAAACCTTTTGTCCCCCATCTTCATTCATTTACACAAGTGGCCCTCTTCGAAACGTAACTCTTTCCCTGTTTAGACTGGCCGTCAGCGGCAACCTTCGATTTACGACCTAACAGAGCGCTCTCCAGACCAGCCAGCCAGAGGGAGATTTCTTCGCCTCTCTTCTTTCCAAACCCCCAGATAAAACTTTCTCTTCTGTTTACACTTTTAAACTCCAATCAAGCATCGAACTTAATTAATACTTAATTAATTTCACACATCCACCACGCCCATTAATTACTAAATTAATGGCGGGGGTTGGTCGTAACAGTACATTAGGCCTGAGACGCATCGCCAAATATATAATAAGGCAACTAAGGAGTCTGAAAGATTGTTTCTGAAGAACGATTTCCAAATTTAGCAATAACTACTGACAACAATGACACTACTTCTACTAGCATTAATTTATAATCAGTATAAGTGACTATGAATTGTATTTAGTATAAGTTGCTTTTAAGTAAATCAAGTAAAACATTTCGTTTTATTTCTTAAAAATCTTATATCTGAAAAAAATCAAAGAGGCACAGCAGCAATTGTGCCACGACCTACAACGTAGGGCTACGTCAACTGTCCTTCGCGGAATACTTTAAGGACGTAGAACTAGTGAGATAGTACCACGAAATAATGACAGTTGACGTAGCCCTACGTTGTAGGTTGCGGCACAGTTGCTACTGTGCCGCAACCTACAACGCAGTTTTGTGCAAACCTACAACGCAGTTTTGTGCAAACCTACAACGCAGTTTTGTGCAAACCTACAACGCAGTTTTGTGCAAACCTACAACGCAGTTTTGTGCAAACCTACAACGCAGTTTTGTGCAAACCTACAACGCAGTTTTGTGCAAACCTACAACGCAGTTTTGTGTAAACCTACAACGCAGTTTTGTGCAAACCTACAACGCAGTTTTGTGCAAACCTACAACGCAGTTTTGTGCAAACCTACAACGTAGTTCTGCGCAAACCTACAACGTAGTTCTACGGTTGCAACGTAGAATAACGTTGTAGGTACAACGAAGAACTGCGTTGTAGGTTTGCACAGTTGCACAGTGCCCCTTTGATTTTTTAAGAGACTAGGGGCTGCGCCTCTAGTCTCGCCACGCTCTTTTCCAGAGTAGTGCTCGGGCCCTGCAGCCCGATTTCCAAGTATATCACATAGTATAAAAACTGGAAAAATTCACATAAATTTCAATCTTTATTGCATGTCTAAGGAAATAAGGCTTGTTATTCCGAAATTTCAGAGTTTTTTTTACTGTCGTTAATTTTTGGAAGGTCGGACTTTTGTCGCTTGAACTTATAGCACTTATTAAATTTACCACTAAGGAAAACAAAAGCGGTCCAAAAAGCGTTTCCGTAAACCGTAAACCGTTTTGCTAAACCGTTAAGGTGGACGTCAAGTAATTTTGCTTCCTATACTTCCAATGGAAAAACTGTTGTACACATTTCCTTCACAATTCTTGTGTTCCGAAGGATGAAAATTTGAACATCGATAAAAATAACTTCATATTATAACTTGGAATACTTAATATTTTCTAAAACAACCATAATTATATAAAAAAATCAATAACTTTTCCTTTGGTGGCGTTGTAACCAGAAAAAAGATGGCGTGACCTGTACTTTGATGACGTCAGTAGACAAACAAATGTTGGATTGCATAATTATGGTTATGCTTTAAAAAATATTAAGTATTCCAAGTTATAAAATGAAGCTATTTCAATCGATGTTAAAATTTTCATCCTTGGGAGCCCATTAATTGTGAAGAAAATGTGTACAGAAGTTTTTCCATTGGAAGTATAGGAAGCAAAATTACTGGACATCCACCTTAAACAACTGAGATAGCTTTACCAACAAAACATATGCATAACAAATTCTCTTCGTCACCATGGCAGCAGGTCACGGGACCAAAACGTTCCTCTGTGGTTATTGTGAAGACGGAAAAGCCGTTCGTTTCTTTCCTTTGTGTCTTTAAAATGCTTAAAAATCAGAAAATGACTTTTTCTTGATTTTTTTTTTAAAAAGGGACGATAGTTGTAATTTTATGCTGTAAAAATTGCAATGCGTTATGATTTATAGTTTGCCATATATCCATTTTTTTAAATGGATCCCATTGCGAAATAGAGAATTTTGTGAAATTTAGAAATTTAATTTCTCGCAAATTAAATCGAAATTCAAAAAAAGGGCGACGAGGTGCAAAATTTCGGTCATGGCACTACATGCCTACAAAGTTTCGTGGTTCTGTTGCTGTTAGTGTGTCTGGAACGCGACCTGATAGCACTTTTTTGCTTACCTTAACTTTGAAATACAATAGCTCTTGAAGTATCGCTAGAATCGAGAAACGGTTTATTTCAGCGTGTTCTCCAAACAATTCTCTACAAACGATGTAAATTTCACATTTTTGTGTTCAATACGTTTTGCGCTGCGAGCTAGGAAATTTTTAAAACAGCGGCAGCGGCAGCAGCAGTTACTTTTTTTTTAATACAGAGATGTTATGAAACGTTTGTCGGTTAAATATTTCACAACTTAAACATTGCCTTCGTACCATCATTTGGTTGCTTTCGTATAACTGGAACTATGTACTGTTAAACCTCGGATAGCTAGTTCATAAATAATTCCTAATTACATACTGACCTAAATTAGATGACCTAACGGCCAGCAGATAGAATTCTTGAATACACTTACGAGAAAATGATCTTTACTGTCGAAACTTCACGGCACTTCAGATTCATAACGTATCACAAATGATCACATCCGCATGATTCAGAATACTAAACCTCTATCAAATTAGGTTCGACGTGTTTACGTAATTTACCAATTACAACAAATAGCTACTGTAATCTATCAACAGCACGCCACGCCACGCCACGCCACGCTACATTTCGTCTGTTAGCTCCAGACATTCTATCTCGTTTTTCGCTGGTCAGACATGTACACCTCATTCACTCTTGACCCCAAGACTGCTGCCAACATAACATTTAGTGAGTGAGAAAATATAACGTTAAGTTTGAAACGCTGAAACAGAACGAATTCAAACTTTAAGTAGAGAAAAAAACTAAAAATGAAAGTTAATTAGAGTATACGTCATAGTTAATAGAAAATTCTGAATTTTCAGAAACCTTTCGGGACATTTCCAGTGACAGGGGCGGTTCGCGGGAATGCTTCAGATTTGATTCCTATTCCTCTTCCGCTCATGGCGGGTTGAGTTCCTCAAAGACGAACCTTTCTGTTTGCTGTCCTTTTATGTAGTTCTATTACAGAGTTTTAGTGGGTACTTTCATTCCATTTCTTTCTTGGTCTTCCTCTACTGGGCTAACCTTCAGTTCTACCATTTAGTAATATGTTTGGTAGTCCTTCAGGGTACATTTTTGAAACATGTCCAAGCCAGATTCGTTGGTTCTTTTTTAGTGCTGGTATTGTTTCTTTAAAGTTATGTTCTCTGACTTTTTCATTTGTTTTTCTTTCTGTCTAGTTTCCATTCATTTTCTTTAGGCATTTTGTTTCAAAAGCACTGAGTTTATCAATTTCCTTTTTTCTTAAGATCCAGCATTCTGAGCCATAGAGTACTGTGGGAAATATCATTGTGTTTTATATATTTTTAGTCTGAGTTCTTTGCTTAATCTTTTATTGTTCCATATTTATTTTAGTCTGCCTATTGCTATACACCCATTATTGATTCTGTGTTTTATGGTTTCAAAATGGTCAAGATTTTCTTACTTGTTCTGTTGTTGTTTCCTATTTTCATTTGGATAGTTTCCACTTTTCTTCCTATTACCATTAGTTTTGTTTTACTAAAATTGATTTTTATATCATATTTGTTGCTAGTTTGATGCAATTTGGTCAGGATACTTTCCAAATTTTTCTTGGCTGTCTGTAGTGATAACTATGTCATCAGCATATTTTAAATGTGTCATATTTCTTCCATTTACAATTATGCCTTCACACATCTGCAGTCCATCGTCTACTATTCCTTTTCGGTACAGGTTAAATAAATATGGTGACAATGGGCAACCTTGCATAAGTCCTTTTTTAATTGCTATTTGGTCTGTTTCTATATTTTTGTATTTTACTTCAGCTTGTGTTTCTGAATAGTAATTCTTAATACAATTTAATAGGTATTTGATTTTGATTTGATATTGAGAAAACCATCTGCCAAAATTCTTCATAAATTCTAACAGACTTTTTAATGCATATTGTTCCCAATTTTTTAATTAAAAAAATTGGGAAATGTTGCCTAGATGATTTTCCTGTTCCTTATAAAGAAATTCTGCTGTACTACCGAATAAAACCGCTTTCAAGTAGTTCCCGATTTCCCGCGTATCGTTCCGCTTTGTTTACATTCAGCCTGATCACACCGAACGTGAAGGAAAGTAGTTCCCGATTTCCCGCGTATCGTTCCGCTTTGTTTACATTCAGCCTGATCACACCGAACGTGAAGGAAAGTAGTTCTAATTAATATACGGAATTTCTTTTACTATTTTCATCGAAATAAATCTTATTGTAATGGAAATTATTATAGACATTCATTTTATCATGGAAAATAATAATACATTTATTTTCATATCACAGATTTATGCATCATAATTCTGATAAAGTAAATGCAACACCATTTTCACGAAATTAATCAGATGCGTGTGAACAAAGCGGAATGATACACGGGAAATCAGGAACTATTTGAAAGCGTTCTGATTCGGTAGTACAGCCAGAAATTCTTTATTATATGATAATAATATGTCTTGCTGTGCGTTTTCCCTATGTAAAAGCAGCAAAAATTTCCTTTGTAACTAAATTTACATTTCAAAGTAGGCCCTACAACCGTTTTCCCGCCCTTTACGTAACAAAAATGTGCGTGAGGTAGCCTATTTTTGAAATCTCTGTTACTAAAATATTCACATGAATCTGAATTTCATTTGTATTTAATGTAAATGTGCGTTTGCATAAGCTTTTGTTCTGTGTTCGAGTTATGAAAATTGTTGTCAAGACATCTTCCTCCCTAGCTACAGTTCGGATCTACGATTCACATGATAGGACGGTGATGTCACTCAGTGACGTCACGATTATTCGTCTGCAAGGAAGGCGGGATGAGCAAACCTTACTGTCTATTAACCTTGCTTTTGCATAAGCTGTTGTTCTGTGTTTGAGTCATAAAAAATGTTGACAAGACATCTTCCGTCATAGCTACAGTTCGGATCTACGATTCAAGTGTTGGGACGGTGATGTCACTCAGTGACGTCACGATTATTCGTCTGCGAGGAAGGCGGGATGAGCAAACCTTACTGTCTATTAACCTTGCTTTTGCATAAGCTGTTGTTCTGTGTTTGAGTCATAAAAATTGTTGACATCTTCCTCCATAGCTACAGTTCGGATCTACGATTCACATGATAGGACGGTGATGTCACTCAGTGGCGTCACTATTATTCGTCTGCGAGGAAGGCGGGATCAGCAAACCTTACTGTCTATTAACCTTGCTTTTGCATAAGCTGTTGTTCTGGGTTTGAGTCATAATAATTGTTGACATCTTCCTCCATAGCTACAGTTCGGATCTACGATTTGCATATTAGGACGGTGATGTCACTCAGTGACGTCACGATTATTCGTCTGCGAGGAAGGCGAGATGAGAAGACCTTACTGTCTGTTAACCTTGCTTTTGCATGAGCTGTTGTTCTGTGTTTGAGTCATAAAAACTGTTGACATCTTCCTCCATAGCTACAGTTCGGATCTACGATTCACATGTTAGGACGGTGATGTCCCTCAGTGACGTCACGATTATTATTCTGCGAGGAAGGCGGGATGAGCAAACCTTACTGTCTATGCGGGATGAGCAAACCTTACCTTGAGAAAGATATGCCAAACAGTTTTTATCAGAAACAAAAGCGGAATCAAAACTATAACAAAAGTTAAGGTACGAAACATAAACATAACGAGAAACGATATATATGGCTGACAATCAGACAATGGACTACACAAAACGAAAATCACCACACGTAAGTGACATCTGACAGTGTCTAAAGGCCTTTTCCGACTTACACGAAAATATAGAACATAAGTAAGCAAGTAAGTTACAATTAAGAGCTCTGGCAGAAGAAAAGGTAAAACTTCTTAAATGATTTACTCTTGAGTATAAAAAAACACATTTAACATAATGCCACAACATTTTGTACGTAATAAAAGGTCAACGGGAAGAACATCTTTTAGTTCATTATATTCTGAAGGATGCGGAATACAAGACTTGCCCAAACTTTGGACAGCTGTTATAAAGAAACATTGAGATTATTTCGAAGGCTTCTGTAGGTATGTTGTGAACAGTGGCGTACATCTCTGGTCCGAGACCCGGGCTTTCTCCCTCCCCCTCCCCTCCCTTCCCCACACAAAGTACAGTTGTTGTTGTTTTTTTAGAATTGCGAAGTTTTATTTTCAACTGCTAAGTAATAGAAGAAACTTAAACTCCTGCATGGTATTGTTAACATGATACCAAGTAATTACGAGGATTAGAATTTGAATACTTTATTTGTGCATGAACGCCATTCTTCTTTCCCTTTGTGTGAACTTGAGTATTACGTTTTCATAAAAAGTTTTTTTCCGAGTAGTTTTCCATATTTAAAAAGAATATTTTTCTCTATTGACAAATCAGCCAAGTTGTTCGAATGTACATATCCTTGTGTGGTTTTAAGATATATCTTGATTCTTTTTAATGCAGAAAAATTTCTTTCGGGTCTGCTTATTTGTACACCTCACTAAACGCAATGTCCAATTTATTCAACTTTATGTAACAAGTAATGTCTCTTGCTGATTGATTTTTCTACTCATCAAGGGAATAAACCACCTTCAGTTCATTTTTTAGTGGAGCTGTATCAAAATTTTAAACATAGATTTATTTAAGCTCTGATAGTAGATGTTCAGGGAAGCTTTCACAAAATTTTTCAAAACAGTTCGAGTTCAACAAAACCACGAATTTAAGATATAATATCACTGATTTTGATTCTTTGACATTTCACACAAACTGAAACACTCTCCCGAAACACGTGCTGCTGCAGGCGGAAGCATGCGGTGACTGAGGAAGTCGAAGTCTTCCTCAGTATTACATGTATAATACATAAATTTCATTCATTGAACTGATGTTTCTTTGATATTATCTTATTAACATACATGTATAGGAACTATTGCTATGGCTATAAAAAGGGACCTTAAGTCATCTCGAGTACAGCTGTTTTCCCGTTTTCCAGTTTTTATGAACTGAATCCACGAAAATTATTTCTAAATATTTTACTAATTAATTTAAAAAAAAATGCTTTTCTTTTCAATATTTCATTTAAAGCTGCCGTCAAAATTCCCGGCTATTTCTTTGCCCAGCTTCACATGAAATTTCCGCTAAAAATTTTATAAAATATTTTTTCTGAGCCCTCTTAACCCCCCCCCTTCGTACGGGTTTGCGGAGGGCTATCAGTACGTCCCTGACTGTACCAAAGCTTTAAATGTAACTGTTAAATGGTCACGATGTTTATTATTACTTTTGTATAAAACAATAATAGCTGTTAAACTGTAATCCCCATTGCTGCTGGAATTTTATCAAAACTTCAAGAATAACTCTTGAATATAACTGTGATAACTGTTACTTTTAACATCACAGTAAATCTTCAAAAATAATTACTAAATCTCATGAGACAGTTATTATTAAGTTACTGATATAAATTACGTGAGAACTAAACTGTTAAACCCTCTTCGCAGTTACGATTAGGCCTGCAACAGAAATTAAAGAATAAGTGCTAAACTATTTTTCTTCAAGTTAATTAAACGTTTAAACCTAATGAAGTACAAAGGGCTTTAAAATCCCGACACCGCAATTAATTCCTGAGATATTTAGCATGCACTACAAAAGTAAAATAAGAGAGAAAAATAACATATACAAAAAAAAAAAAAAAAAACTCTCATTACAAAAAAAAAATCAAATTTGTATTACTGTATGTATCCCTTGAGGCTAGGATTTTAACCATTAACGCAACTGTAATCAGAATTAAGAAGTACATAAAAAGCAAACGAGATATGAAGAACATCGAAACAAAGCACAAATTTTGGGCAAACAATCAAACTGAAGATGAAAGCTAATTCAGAATCTCTTTCAGGTCGAAACACTAGTTGCCGAAAATCATTTTTATCAACTGCAAATTTTATATGAAATACAGAGAAAAAGATTATTTAGAGATAATCTATTACTAATTTATTAATAACAGCAGAATAGTTTTCTTCACGTTTGCGATAATTAACAGCAAAAACTAAAAATGAGGGGGAAAATGTTTAAAATTATTATAAAATACTTTCCTGAGGGACTTTGGAGTACACTAATGTGTCATTTAAGCGTAAATATGTATATTTTGACAAAACCAGCACGAGTTATCAAAACAAAAACGTCAACATGTAATTTTCTTATCCGAAAGAAATGAAATCTATAATATTTCAAATAAGATCGCCATCTTTCGATTGGTTTGAGTTAGAAAAAATTACATTCCTGTTAGGGATATATATATAAGCAAAATGAAATAAATGCCTTGCTACCAAAAGAAGTGAACTTATATTGAACATGTAAAATAATAGCATTAAGTGATAAGGCATGAGGTATATCACATGTGGTTCTGTTTCCATATCAGCCGTCGTATACTTTAATGGATTAAGTGACTTATTCGCATTAAAATAAAAAATAATATAGAAACATTTCAAAAAACTGCATGTAGGAAGAATCCTTTATCATAAAACTGAAAATGAAGAAACACTTGAACCTAAACCGCACTCAAAACTCTTTCAAGTTTCGAAATGAATTTACTTGAGAGTTTTTAATCTCCGTTATCATAAACTTTAAAAGGAAGAAACATTTCAACGGGAACCAACAACAAAAATCTTTCCAGTTTTGAAATGAATTTGCGGAAGTTCTTAATCTCCGTTTTCATAAAACTGAAATTTTATAATCCGTTATCATAAAATTGCAAAGGAAGAAACATTTCAACTTGGCATACGCTCGGGACTCTTTTAGTTTGGAAATCAATTTGCTCAAGCTCTTACAATCTCCGTTATCATTAAATCAAAATTTGGCCATCCGCTATAAAATTGAAAACGAAGAAACATTTCAACCTGAGACGCGCTCAAAACTCTTTTCAGTTTTGAAGTGAATTTTGTGAAGTACTTAATCTCCGCTATCTCAAAATCGAAATTTGATCATCCGTTATTAAATAACTGAAAAGAAAGAAACATTTCAACCTGGCACGCCCTTAAATCCCTTTCCAGTTTTTAAATGACTTTTCTGAAGTTTGTAATCTCCGTTTCATAAAATTGAAAAGGAATAAACATTTAAACCCGGGACGCGCTAAAAATTCTTTCCAGTTTTGAAATGAATTTACTGATGTTTTTGTAATCTCCTTTTTTCAGAAAAATAAAATTTTACAATCTGTGATCATAAAATTGGAAAGGTAGGAACATTTAAGCCTGGTACGCCCACAATTCCCTCTCTAGCTTCTAAAATCTAAATGAACTTTCTGACGGTGTTAACCTCCGTTATCATAAACTTAAAAAGGAAGAAATACTTAAACCAGGGACGTGCTCGAAACTCTTTGAAGTTTTGGAATCGTTCAAAACACTTTTCAGTTTTTAAATAAATTTATTTAAGTTTTTAATCTTCGTTATCATAAAATTCAGAAGTAAGAAACATTTAAATCCTGTGCACAAAACTCTTTCTTATTTTGAAATAAATTTACCGAAGTTCTTGATCTCCGTTTTCATGAAATTGAAACTTTATAATCCGTTATCATAAAATTGAAAAGGAAGAAACATTTCAACCTGGGTTACGCTCAAAACTAATTCCAGTTTTTAAGTGGATTCACCGAAGTTCTTAATATCCGTTACGGTAATATTGAAATTTGATAATCTGTTATCAAAAAATTCAAAAGGAAAAATATTTCAACTTGGGAGACGCTCAAAACTCTGCAGTTTTTAAACGAATTTACTGAAGTTCTTTGTTTATCTGGAAAGTGGAAGAATGTGCTAAATATAAATACTAAACCTCAAATTTTAAAGAAAGAATATTTTTCAGTCCTGTTGCAAAGCGCTAAACAACTTACTTACAAAAGAAGCCGAAATTTTCTTGACGCCTCCTAAAAGAAATTCCTCAGTTTTTTTCCTGCCTTAATAGTTTGAAAATATCCTGTACCCTCCGATGCGCAATATCTCCCCTTAACATTGCCATGTGAACTCCACATTCACCTCTACCTCCACAAAAGGAAACATAAATTCAGTAACCCATCTTAGAAGCTGTGATTCATTTGCAGTTGTGTTGTAACTGCAGTTGAAGTTTTTGTCCAATCAGACGGCAACGTGAGAATACTAATTAGCATCTGCTCATGTGCTCTGATGTCTGCCCCAGAACAACATCGCTTCATAACGATTCACGTGACTTCATTACGAGTTAAGGAGTCGGCATCATTTCTGACTGGTTAATGCATAATTTTCCACAAAATTTGCTTGTTTCTGAATAACTTTTTCTCTATACCTGATTGCTTTACGAAAATTATCAACTATTAGTCATTTAGGATATAACCGGGGGTGAGATGCTAAATTTATAATTACCGGTTTATTAACTGTAAAATGAATGATGGTCGCGAGGGAAGGGGGGAGGCGTTCGAGCCACGATTCGTTATCTAGCAAAAATTTTGCATGCTGAATGATAGCTATGAGAGACAATCAGGTTTTCTTTCGTTCTTTTTTTTGTGTGTGTGAGTTTAAGGATCATTGTGAGCAACTCAATGGAGTTCATCCCCAATTTAGGGCCACTGGTTCCAGGGCAGGAAGAAAATCAGTGCCGTGAAACGGGGTGGGGGGGGAGAGTTGGTTTTTCCATTCCCAGTCATCATCATCATCATTGTCAACCATTATCAATCCACTGCTGGACGAAGGTCTCCCCAAGTTTCCTCCACAACGGTCTGTCTTGTGCCAGTCTCCTCCATGTCACTCCCGCATATTTACGAATTTCATCCACCCATCTCCCATGTGGTCTTTTTCTGGGTCTTTTCCTGTCCCTTGGAATCCAATCTAAAATTTCGGCTGTCCATCTATGGTCTGTCCTTCTGGCAGTATGTCCAGTCCATTGCCATTTCAGGGATTTAACTCTGATCATGATGTCTTCCACTCTCGTCATTTTTCGGATCCACGAGTTCCTCTTCTTATCTCTCCTGGTTATACCAAGCATGCACCTCTCCATGCTGCTTTGAGTTGTCTGCAGCCTTTGTATGTCTCTTTTAGTTAAGGTCCACGTCTCTGCACCATACGTAAGCACTGGAAGGATGCATTGATCAAACACTTTTCTTTTAAGACATAATGGCATATTGCTCTTGAAAATTATGCTGTTTCTTCCAAAAGCTCTCCAGGCAAGTTTTGTACGCCGATTAATTTCTTCATCAATGTGACCCTCACTTGATATCTGCTGTCCAAGATAAACATACGTATCTGTTATCTCCAGTTTTTCTCCATCAATCGATAAATCTTCATTTCTTGTAAAAGCATTGAACATCACTTTTGTCTTCTGAAAGTTCATTTTTAATCCCACTTCTTTACTCTTGTCAGCAAGTTCCTGGATCATACTCTGCAGCTCTGATGGGGTAGTTGCAAAAATGACTACGTCATCAGCAAAACGAAGGTGGGTTAGATAATCTCCATTAATCTTTATCCCTTTGTTTTCCCAGTTCAGTGATTGAAAGACATTTTCCAATGTGGCATTAAAGAGCTTCGGAGATATGGTGTCACCTTGTCTCACTCCCTTTCCAATTTTTATGTGTGTTGTATTTTCAAACAGCCGAATCTTTGCACTTGCATTTTCATAGATGTTATTAATAATATTAATGTATGCATCTTCAATACCGCAGGATTTCAGAGCCGTGGTAACTGCTGATGGTTTCACCGAATCAAAGGCTTTTTCATAATCGATAAAAGCCATGCACAATGGAAGTTCATATTCCCTCGCTCTTTCAATTAGTTCTCTCAGTACGTGGATATGATCTATTGTGCTGTAGCCACTCCTGAATCCAGCTTGTTCTCTCGGTTGAGCCATGTCCAGTGTTACCTTCAAGCGGTGTGAAAGAACTTTAGTGAAGATTTTATAAACCACTGATAGGAGGCTGATAGGTCTGTAGTTCCTGAGATCCTCAATGTCACCTTTTTTATGTAGCAGGATCATTGTAGCATTGTTCCAATCCTCAGGAATCTTCCCTTCATTAAGGCATCGAGTGAAAATTTGGGCGAGTACTGTTTCAATTTCTCCACTTGCTTCTTGTATGATGTCTATAGTAATTCCATCTTCTCCTGGAGCTTTCCCCCGCTTCATGTTCTTGATTGCATGAGCAACTTCTGCTGGGAGGACTGGAAGAACTCTGGTACCTTTCATGATGTCTGGAGTACATGTATCATCCCTTTCATATAATTTGGAGTAGAAATCTTTCACTCTTGTCAAAATTTCGCCTCTATTTCTTGTTATAGAACCATCTTCTTTTCTCAGAGCCATAATCTGTTTTCTTCCCTTACTGAGATGTCCCTTTGCTATCTTAAGGCTTTGGTTGTTTTCAATTGCTTTCCTCACTAGCTCACAGTTGAATTTCCTTACGTCTTCAGTGATACTTTTTCGTGCTGTCTTGCATAGCTCTATATATTCCACTTTGGAAGTCACATCTTCTTTAGTTGTCCTCATCTCTCTTCTTTTTTGCATCAACATTTTGGTTTTTCCTGATAATTTGTTTACATGCAACTTGTTCTTAGACCCAGCTAATTTTGTTGCTGTTTCCATAAGAGCTTTGGTTACTTTTCTGTTAACTTCCGAAATATCCACTTCTTCCGATGTTAGGCCTTCTAAAGCAGAGAATCTGTTCTTCAGTTCCAACTTGAAAGTATTATGGTGTATTTTAAGGTTGGTTATGTCAATATATTTTGTTTGTCTTATGAGCTTGCCACGTTCCAGTTTAGTGTTGAGGTGCATCTTACATCTCACCAATCTATGGTCACTACCTGTGTTGAACTTGTTTAGCACACTGCAGTCTTCGATGACGAATTTTTTGTTACACATAATAAAATCAATTTCACTTGTCGTCCCAATTGGATGTCTCCATGTCCATTTCCTGTGTGGCTTTTTCTTGAAAAAGGAATTCAAGATGAAAAATCCTTCTGCCTCTGCAAACTCAACGAGAGTATTTCCACGCTGGTTTCTGTTGCCGTGACCGAATTTACCTACTGAAGTTTCATTCTGTTGCCGGTGCCCTATTTTTGCATTGAAATCTCCCATAATTATCTTCAAGTGCTGCTTACCTTTATTATTTAGATGACGAATTTCCTCATAAAATTCTTCAATTTCTTCTTCAGGATGACTTGTGGTGGGTGCATAAGTTTGAATAATCTGAGCCTGGTATCTTCTCGATAGTTGGATAACGAGTCGTGCAGCTCTGTCAGAGGAACTTTCAACTTCTACCACTTTATCCTTCAGTTTCTTGTTTATTATAAATCCAACACCACTAGTTCTGCCAATATCTGTCCCACGATAATAGAAGAGATGTCCACTTTTCAGTTCAATGAGATCTTCTCCTTTTCTCCTTACCTCACTTAGCCCGACGATGTCCCACTTGATCCTTTGTAGTTCCTCTTCCAATTCAAGAAGCCTTGAATCAGAAGATAGGGAGCGTCCGTTGTAGGTAGCCAAGGTCAGCATCAAATGGCAGCCTAGTCCGGTCCTCCGGGGATTCTTAGCACCCTCTGCCTTCATGTCGCACTGGCCGCTGCCTTGGCCAGGTACATTCCAGCTGCCGGAGACTGAGGGCCAAGATTTAAGTTGTAGAGTCATTTTGGAGGTGTTTGGCCATAACTCACCACGCTGGCCAAGCGGGTTGGTGAGTGTGGGATAGCATTTCCTCTGATCCCGATGGTATAGTTATACCGCTATTTGCGGTCGTCAGAGCCCCTTTAGTGGGAACAGGATGCACCACGAGAAGGCGGGGTTGACATTTGTCAAGGAGAGACTGTGATGTTACGCATCACCTGACCTTACATCCCCATTCCCAGTACAAAACCGTTAATGAGAACTTCTCCCCAAGCCAAAAGGAAATTAAAACATTAAAATCTTTGAACATGATCCATATTGATAGAATCTTTTCATATACGATACAATCGCAACTTTCACATTTGTTTTGCTTACCAGCTAAATTAAAAGGAAACATACTCAACTGATATTTTATTTCTCATTTTTTGTAGATTACGTAATTGCTAACAGCTGCAAGTTAGCAAATTCCTCGATGCTCTGCCCTTTTGACCGGCCAAAAGCTATGGCACTTTTCTGCAAGTCACTTACATCTCTCTCTCGTCCCACTGATTAATTTTTTTCAAAAATGTCAGCTCAATATACACTATCTACCAACAAGTAATTGGACACCCGTGTTAGCAAAGGAAAACGAGTTTATTCACCTTCAATAGTTAGTGGAACCTCCACGAGCGGCGATTACAGATGCGAGCCTCAGGGGCATACTCTCAACCAGGCGTTGTACGACGGCTAGCGGTATTTTCTTCCACTCGGCTTCGAGAACACAGGTCAGTTCCTTCACCGATTTCGGACGGTGGGGGCACCCCTTAAGTCGACGCTCCAACTCGTCCCAGAGGTACTCGATAGGGTTAAGGTCCGGGCTCTGCGCAGGCAAGTCCATTCGATTAACCCCATTGTCACCATACCAAGCCATTGTGGACCTCGCAACATGACAGGTGGCATTGTCATCCTGAAAGTAACATGGGGCAACCCCGTAAAACTGCCACAACGTAGGAAGCGCATGGTCATCCAAAATGGTGCAGTAAGTCTCGGCGTTGAGTCTACCAGGAATTGCGACCAATGGTCCCGTGCCGTACCAGGAGAAACACCCCCATAGCATAATTCCACCGCCGCCAAACTTTACAGTTGGCACAATACATTCCGGCAGGAAGCGTTTTTCATGCAGACACCAAACCCAGATCCTGCCATCCGAACGGTAGAGGGTGAACCTTGATTCGTCGCTCCAGAGAACCTATTTCCACTGTTCAACGGTCCACTGTCGACGTTCTTTGCACCACGTTAGCCGAGCAGCGCTATTGGACTTGGTGATGAAAGGCTTCTGGGCGGCACCACGTCCATGATAACCGAAAAGATGGGCTTCCTTGCTGATGGTATTCATCGAAAGAATACTCCCGGATGCCTGTTGAAACTCCTCGCGGATGTGGCCCATCCATTTGGTGCGGTTCTTCTGAATATCTCTAGCCAGCACCCGTCGGTCTCTAACTCCCAGTTTTGTGGGTCTGCCTCGGGCACATTCCGACAGTCACCTCTCATCTTCCACTTGCCAATCACGTAGGCCACTGTCGATTTTGGGTACTTCAACTCGCTGGATATGTCACGTATGGATCTGCTATTTCTGTGATGCCCGACGATTACACCTTTCTCGAAATCAGAGAGCTCCGAACTGCGTGGCATCTTGCATGGGACTGGTTGCGTTGATGTTTCCCACACGATATTTAACGGCGGCGGCCGTGACGTGTATCAGGACCGCAGATATCGTCGATTGCAGGGGTGTCTAATTACTTGTTGGTAGATAGCGTATATACATCGATGAGCCATTACATAATGACCACCTACCTAATAAGCTGTAGGCCCCCTTTTAGTCCGCAAAACAGCGACCACTAGGCAAGGCATCGATCCCATGAGGTTGGGATACGTATCCTTGGGTATCTGGTACCATAACGCCAACAGCAGGTCCTCCAGTTTTTTCGGGGTGGTGGTGATTTAGCGCTAACCCGTTTTTCCAAGTGGAACCACAAATGTTAAATTGGGTTCATGTCAGGTAAATTTGGAGGCCAGGGCATTGACAGAAGTTCCTGGAACCACTCCTTGACGATTCAAGCAGTGTGGCATGGCGCATTATCCTGTTGGTAATGGCCATCACCAACAGGGAACACAGTTGCAATGAACGCGTGAACTTGGTACGCAACGATATTCAGATACCTGACAGCTACCAGGGGCAGGGGCATATTGGGTGGACGAAACCAGGCCGGGAATTTTTGTCTTACGGTCCACTAATAGGAGCACACGCACCCATAGGAGAACACTTCATAAATTCCCTCATGAAAAAAATTCTGTTAACTCCTGGATGAAAAAGAATTGTTGCAATATAAAAGTAATTCAGTCGTGAACAAATTTTAACAGCAATTAAGTTGACATAAGTTTAAAAATCCACTCACAATTGAATGTAGCATGCTTGAAACGGGATGTTGTACCACACAATTGTTTGTATTTGGTCACTGATCGTCTACTAGGCAGCGGTGTTCTTACTAGCTGTTTGAATAGACGCTTCTTTTAAGTCTCCCCTTATTTTGATTCATGAACTATCATTTTGATCCATGAAACAGTATCGGTAAATCTTCATTTTTTTTTTAAGATAAATGTAAGTGGGACACAGATTTCGGAATATCTCTGCCGGACAACCGCTTTGTGCTCTATGTTTGTATGTACGTGGATGAAAAAAATTGGGGGATGACGGACTATCAAAATTGTTACTAGTGTCTTCTTCAAGATTACAAAAGGAAATCAGATCCTACCAATGACCATTTTGGGTCCACGTTCAACGACCTACTCATTTACATGTATAACGGTAATTAGGGTAACACAGAGCGACAATGTGAAAAAATAAGAGTATCAGTAAAAAAGTTAGAGAGACGAATGTTGGGAATAACAAGAAGAGACTGAGTTAGAAATGAATTTATAAGAGTAAGAACAGCAATATTAGATATTATAAAAATAATAAAAGAATCAAAGTGGAGATGGTCTGGACATGTTGAAAGACTGAAAGAGGGACTCGATTAATAACAGAATTGCAACCGAGAGACGAAAGGGCCAGAGAACAAGATGGAAGGATGATTTTTAGAAATTTAAAGGTGCTAAATGGTGGACTGAGGCTAAGGATCGAGGAAGCTGGAAAAGACTGGTGAGGCCTATACCCTGCGGTGGGTGCCAACAAGCTAAGAAGAAGTTTAATTTATTTATAACAGCGTAATTTGTCCTGCGGCAAATTTTTCACTGAAGCAGATAAAATTTTGCTTTGTCATTTTAGAGCAAACGCCTTGTATATATTTAGATACACGGAAGCGCCAATTGTTTTTAATATAACAACGTTTTAGACGGATGACCCAAAGCTCAAACGAAGTTAACGATTCTTATTCATATGTACCAAAATAATTATTCGTTCTTTCCAAACAAAGGGAATACGAGAAACAGTGGGCTACTTCTTGACTGGTCCACCGGGAAATATCCCGGTATCCCGGATAACCAATCCGCCCCTGGCCAGGGGATTTTTTTATTGGGATAATGCGGCCTAAAGTGGCCCAAGAAAACATCGCCACGGCATAACACCGCGGTCGCCGGCCTGTTCGCGTCCAACAGTGCATCAAAGTGCCATAGCTTCCGTTGGTAATCAACGTATCTGCGCTCGGCCGTCTACGTGATGCACCAGGAATCTTGATTCATCAGATCAGGCCACTTTCTTTTAGTCATCCACGGTCCAATTTCGATGATATTGGGCCCATTTCATGCGTTGTTCGCGATGACGTGCAGTGAGCATGGGGACCCGGCTGGGTCTTCAGCTACGCAGGCTGATGCGCAGAAAGCTGTGGTGAACTGTGTGCTGTGACACATTACCCTGACTACCACTGTTGTAGCTGTGGGTGATTTGTCGCACTGTGACCAATGCGCGACAGTCTTCGCTTCCCTCTGGCATCAATGAGCTGCGGACGACAGACGGCTGGACGACTTTTCGTCGTTTGGCCATCTTTGCACCACTTTTGATACGTACTCACCACAGCGGCACGTGAATAACCCACAAGCCGCGTTGTTTCCGAGATCGTAGTTCCGAGGCGCCGAGCCACCACTTTATGAAACTCCGATAAATCGGCAGCTTTTCCCATTCTCTCTCTCTATATATATATACAGGGTGATTCAAAAATCCCCGAACTCTATATTTTAAAACGTATTTTCTGTATAACAATAAAAGATATCCGAGTATTGCTGCTTGTGGCTGCTGTGTGTGACCTTGGGGAACAAGCTGCGCCACATGATAACACCACGTAATACTACGCGGGCGTTCTGTCAGCCATGAGTCTCACGCAAGAACAGAGAGTCGCTTTGTAAGAAGTTTATTTTGCGGAAAAGTCTTACCAACGTTGCATCCAGCTCTTTCATAGGAAGTTCATGATGCTCCTATACCAAGAAAAACAGCTGTATGACCTTGTGAACCGGTTTCGCGAGACAGGCATTGCTCAGGATAAGCCTAAAAGCAGTCGGCCGGCCGTGGTGACGACCACATTTCTGGAGAAAATTCACGTTTCCCTGCAACGCTGTCCCCGGAAGTCACTTCGGCGGCTGTGTCAAGAGTTAAAGACATCGTATTCAGCCTGCCAGAGGGCTAGTAAACGTCTAAAGCTACGGCCGTACAGAATTCGAGTAGTGATAGAGCTACAGTAGCGAACAAAAGTATTTGGCGAAGCACTTTTTCGACCATAATTACTTTTTCTCCTGGCCCAAATCGGGTCATTTTGAGATATGATATGTGTCGATTCGTGGGTTACAATGCCGTGTAGTTTGTATTTCGCTCAGAGCTAATTTGTCGTTCGAAATGGGCCATATGCAAGAGTCGCCAATTATTACCCATTTGTTTGCTGCATGTATTAATGTTTTTCTTGTGATTTTTGTAGGTTTTGTGATGTGTAGTGTGATAATAAGTCAAACTTAGGTTTTCAGAAATGGTAAAAAGGCGGAGATCCCTGTTGGAGCTCGCCAGGCAGCCGTGTACATGATGGAATCCGGAAGGCGCGTCACTGACATTGCGGGGACCCTGAAGATCCGACACCAGTCCATTTCAGCTATCCTGCAACGTTGTAAGAAGACTAGGACCGTCGAGAACAGTCCGCGATGTGGTAGGCCTCGTTCCAATGCGTTGCGTCAGGATAGACGCATCCTCCGTCGATCTCGTGCTGATCCCACCTTGACTGCTGTGGACATCGCCACCGAATTACTCGACAGCGATGACCTGGACGTCAGCCGAATGACCATCTCCCGTCGTCTCATTGCTGGTGGATTGAATGGAACACGCCCCGCCAAGAAACCACTAATCGGAGTCAAGAATCGGCGAGCCAGAGTCGCGTTCGCGAGCCGTCATCGACACTGGACCGCGGCGGACTGGAGTAAGGTGCTTTTCACCAATGAGAGCACGTTCAACTTGTTCGGAAGTGATGGCATCTGATACGTACGACGTCGGTGTGGCTAGAGATTCAACGCCCAGTTCATTCAGCCGACTGTCAAGCACGAAGGAGGATCGCTCATGTTTTACGGCGCCTTCTCTCGCAATGGAATGGGCTCCATCATCAAGACTGATGGAATAATGACCGGCCAGAGCTACACGAACATGCTCATCAACGATGTCTTCCCATGGGCAAACCATGGGAAGACATCCTTCGCTACTCTGGAGGTGTACTTCGGGACAACGACCCGAAGCACACCTCCAGAGTAGCGAAGGCAGCCTTCCAGCAGCAACAGGTCACACTTCTAGACTGACCAAGCCAATCTCCAGACCTCAACCCCATCGAGCACATGTGGGAGAAGCTGCAGAGACGATGTGCGAAGAAAACCTGCAGGAATAGGGCCCAGAAGTTCGACCAGCTGTCTGCAGAATGGACGCGAATTACGCAGGTCACCGTCGAGAAGCAAGTGGACTCGATGCCGGCCCGTTGTGCAGCTGTTATTAAGTCTCGTGGTTATCCCACTAAGTGTTAGTTATTGTTTTGTCGTTTTCTCGTACTTGTTTTCTGTTATCGTTGCATTAAATGAATGCGATACACACCTGCTTTGTTGGTCAATTTGTGTGATCTTTGCGATTAAGCTCGGTACCTCATCTGTGTTAAGGTTTCCGATCCATCTGCATATGGGTCATGTTTACAACTGAATAACACATATCATATCCCAAAATGACCCGATTTGGTCCAGCAGAAAAAATATTATGGTCGAAAAAGTGTTTCGCCAAATACTTTTGTTCGCTACTGTATGTCCTTACGATAGCTGTCAACAATATAATTGTGACGCTCGTAACACTGTTTCACACGTTATTCATAAACAAGTTGACTTCCAGCGGGAGCATGTCGTATGTAACGTACTATATTAAACATTATGCATTCGATTATGGAATTAATCAATGTTATCAAAATGTACTCACCAGTTTTCAGTTCGGTTGTATATTCCAATAGGGTTACTGCAGTGCTTGATATTCGTCTTTATTTCTTGGTTAAAGGTTGTACGGTTTGAAAGTATAAAGATTCGTATGATGAGTGGCTTGAAGTAAAATCCTGAATTGGTTGCCGCTGTGGGCATCGCGGAACAAACGTGCATTGCCACGAAACAAAAAACGAAAAACTTTCGTAAAACGAGAAGGCATTCATGAAAACAAGGTCGCACATCAAACACATGGCTTTTTTCAAGGAAGTTAGACAGAAACTGCAAACTGAAAAATAGAACGCATTAATAATTTGAACGCGGGAACTTGACTTGATAACAATAGATACGACGTTATACAGTATTCATTTAAAGATATGACGCATCACGTTGGTTGCACGCGCTGTATCCTGGTAAGCAGAAGGCGTTACTTGAAGAATTAGTTCGAAATTCGTGGCAGCTCGAGTGAGGCGCGATCATTGCAAGTATCGCTGTTGGTAATGATCTCCAAGGTTTCCCGAATGTCTGTAGATTTGAATAAATAAATCCATCGCTCTTTCCTCGTTAAGCAACGCACAGCAACCGAAAAATTGTTATTCGGCCGCCGTCGGGGAATTGAATCCCGAATCTCTCGATATCTAGCTGAGCGCGTTAGCCTTACACCACAGCGGCCAACATTCACGGCGCTATGCGTATTTTTCTTTTTCAGTCAGCATCTGACATCATGGGATGATAAAAAGAAATTATCTAGTTACTCTACCCCATTTAGGGGTAGAGTAGCTAGATAATTCCTTTATATCATCCCACATAGGAGTAGCGGACTTGAATTTGACTTCTCTAGATAGTGCTGTGGCTACTTTACCGTATTTTGTGTCCCTTTTATGTTTGTTGACTCTGCACAATCCAGAGAAGTCAAATTCAAGTCCGCTATGTGGTATGATTTAAAGAAATTAGCTACCTACTCTATCCCTAAACGTACAGCCATTCGGGAAACCTTCGAGATCATTAACAACAGCGATACTTGCAATGATTGCGTCTCACTCGAGTTGCCACGAATTTGGTACCAATTCTTCAAGTAACGCCTTCTGCCTACCAGGATACAACGCGTGCAACCAACGTGATGCGTCCTTTAAACGAATATAACGTTGTATCTATTGTTGGCAAGTCAAGTTCCAGCGTTCAAATTGTTAATGCGTTCTATTTTTCATTTTGCAGTTTCTGTCTAACTTCCTTGAAAAAGTCATCTGGTTTGATGTGCGAAAGCTTGGAAACGCTTATGTTTCTATTTCCTACGCCAATAAATCGGATCACTAGTAAGTGATACTATTTACTACTCAATTGGTGTACTGTTCCTCGTTATCGAATGCATACTGTTTCATATATTACGTTACATACGACATGCTCCCGCTGGTAGTCAGCTTGTTTATGGATAACGTGTGAAACAGAATTACGAGTGTCACAATTATATTGTTGACAGCTATCGTAAAGTAACATAAGCCACGTAATAAATGCTAGATAAGCTCGTTATACGAACTATCAGAAAGTAAACTGTACTTGAGGAGACCTTCATCCAGCAGTGGATTGACAACGGTTGACGATGATGCTGATGATATATACATATTTATTTTTGTGTATTATTTATCTATTTTTATTTAAAGGAATGCAATATGTAAAATCTATGTACACAGAAATATGCAAAAATAATAATCACGATGGCATACTGCTATTTGGAAGACAAAATTCCCGCACCGGTGGCGCTGTGGTCTAAGAAATGTCCTCTGATCATTGGTCCAAACGGGGTCCGTGTTCGAATCCCGGTGAGGCATGGATGTTGTGTTTGTCTTAAGCACTGGCTCTCTCCTTTCCCCGGAACCAGTGGCCCTAAATTAGGGACGGGTGACTGCTTATAGCCCATTGAGTTGCTCGCGGTGGTCGTTAAACCTCCAATCAAAAAAAAATATTAATAAAGAAAGAAAAAATTAAAGAAAATAATTCATATTCCTGATCACTTATATGGAATAAGTTATGTAACAAATCTCCCCTCCGCGCAACTAATTTCTATGTGGTCGTCACCATTCACATGTATTTGTATTAAAAATACTGGTATTCTTGTGTGGAAATCCCTTATATGATGCTGATTACTAGATTAATAGAGCTTTGGGCAAACTTTAACATGAACTACTGCAGAACAGCGGGGGAAAGTATGACATCACTTTCCCTCCGAGGCTCAGAGAAGGGGCTATTACGACGGGGTGTGATATAAACCGCGAAGAGTCCAGCCTTCCTCTGCAACCACCTCAACCTTCCCCTCACTGGAGTCAGAAGTGGAACAAATTAATAGGTTATGGGAGGACGACCCCGGGATATTGCCTCACACATACACACCGCCACCGAATAAAAGAGCTCCCTTCCCCTTTCTTTCCTCCCCCCAAACAAAAAGTAGTCAAAAAGCGCATCAACGACCGAACATAGGGGATCAGCTTTAAAGGAAGATCAGTGACTGATTCTATTGAGTAAATCAGACGAGGAAGCCAACGATTATAAAAGAGATTGAAGGCTAGAAGCAAACCAACGTACTCATTTTCTCAATTTTTTTTCGACGCGTGTCTATCCTCCGTTGTTAAAAATTATTTCCTTTGTGGCATGTCCTACAAACTATAATGATTGGCATACTGAGAATAGAAAACTACTGATCATACAAATTACTAAATAGCAGTGGCCAGGCGTGATATTTTCTATAGCACTACCGGAATTCTACAATACGAAGTACTATAGAGACGTACCTAGGCATTTCTGCGTCCAGGGAAAACCTCAAAATATTGCGCCTCCGATATACATTTCTACCTTTTAGCATATACAGGGTGTCCCACAAAGGATTCCCTGATTTTAAAATGAAATAACTCGGAAACGGAGATCGATAGAAGAATGAAACAAGTGGTATAGCCGTAAAAATCCGATACAGAAGTTTCAAAATTACTTACAAATATTGCCGACAGGTGGCGCTGTACGCTTTAGTCGCAGTAGGGCGTCCGAAGAATAGTCTATAAACTGTCCTTTGCAAGCAGTCGTTGCAATCACATGACAATCGATTTAAAATGTGCACCTTTCGCAACAGAGAGATGGCGCAAACGAAGAATGAAATTTTCAGTCACCCTCTGTAGTGTGTCAACGGAAATGGACGCACATGCCTCAACGATCAACTCTTCAAGCTTGTCCAGTGTTGCCGGATTGTTCTGGAAAACAGTGTCCTTCAATGTGCCCCACAAAAAGTAGTCGCAGGGGGTAAGATCGGGTGAGTATGGAGGCCAATCCATGCCTGTTCCAGTAAATGTGGAATAGTTCAAAGCAATGACTCTATTCCCGAAGTATTCCTCAAGAAAGGCAAAAACCGCCGGAGTACGGTGTGATCGGACCCCATCTTGCATAAATCACGAAGTCCCTGATACTCGAGTACCAGAAAAACACGTTGCTCCACGGAATGCATGACTTCATCCACTTCCTTCAGTACGTTAACCTCCTTTCACGTTTCGACAGCGAAACTGTCCGAAGACTGATCACTCTGTGCTTCACAACATTATTTATAGGACCGCACTGCGACTACAGCGTACAGCTCCACCTTTCGGCAACATTTGTAAGTAATTTTGAAACTTTTGTATCAGATTTTTACTTGTTTTATTCTTCTATCGATCTCCGTTTCCGAGTTATTTCATTTTAAAATTAGGGAGTCATTTGTAGGACACCATGTACATACACATACTGTATATTAGCGTACGTAGATGTATATACATAAATATACACTGCTGGACAAAAGTAAGGACACACCTTAATGTTACATCTATGGTGGAGGCACAATCAAACTGGCTATTTTTACAGCAATTTCAGGAAAACACTGGCTGATCAAATATTGTAGAGCTGTACGGGAAGAATTAAATGCATACAAGTTCAGCATTTGCTTAGAAGGGAACTGAACCAAACGTAAATTTCTTCTACCGCCCAATTTAATTCACAAGAAAATTTACAGCAATATAAGAACTGGAAATTCTGATTAAGTAGTAAAACAGCGAATGTATCAAAAGTGTCTACTTCAAATAGTCTGAGTTTGGTTTAGTTTCCTTCCTATAGGAATTTCTGTCACTGTCGGACGAGGCATTTACATCTTTCCCGTTGCCCTGATTGCCATTTCATTCTAGTTTAGGAACCTAATGTTCAAATACTGTTGTGGAGAGGGCTTATGACACAGTAAATAGAATATCTGAGTGAGTTTTCAATTCTTGTCCCAAACGGAAACGACACTTTACTCTCTTTAATTGGATAGGAAGAACTTAGGAAATGGGGAGAGGCAGGGGTTACTAAGCAGGAGCATTTTGTGCATTTCCCTTATTCTTACATTAAGGAAGCTCTGAGCAGTCACCCGAACTGGACGTCACTTTGGGCGATAAAATACAGAAGGAAATGGAGAGATGGAGGTAAGATTCGCAACTCGTCTGAGATGCAGAACCGGATTAAGGTTGGGTTTATAAGAGCTGTAGCCTTCGGGCCATCATGACCGAGGACCCAAAAGATATGCCTTGGCAAATAATATATATATATATATATCATCATCATCATCATTGCCAACCATTAGCAATCCACTGCTGGACGAAGGACTCTCCAAACTTCTTCCACAACGGTCTCTCTTGTGCCAGTCTCCTCCATGTTACTCCCGCATACTTTCGAATTTCATCCACACATATCCCATGTGGTCTTCTTCTGTGTCTTTTCCTGTCCCTTGGAATCCAATCTAAAATTTCGGCTGTCCATTGATGGTCTGTCCTTCTGACAGTATGTCCAGCCCATTGCCATTTCAGGGATTTAACTCTCATCATGATGTCTTCAACTCTTGTCATTTTTCTGATCCACGAGTTCCTCTTCTTATCTCTTCTGGTTACACCAAGCATGCACCTCTCCATGCTGCTTTGAGTTGTCTGCAGCCTTTGTGTGTCTCTTTTAGTTAAGGTCCACTTCTCTGCACCATACGTAAGCACTGGAAGGATGCATTGATCAAACACTTTTCTTTTAAGACATAATGGCATATTGCTCTTGAATATTATGCTGTTTCTTCCACGTCAAACGGACCAAATCCAGCTGGCTTTTGTGGTACTTCAGTAAAGATCGAATATCCAACCCAGAATCTTCAACAATGCGAACGACATCCGTACCTCGTAACGCACGTACAACCGCGCCTTCATTTCCAGATGTAAGTGATTAACATCCCCTCAACATTTTGAGGAAGATATGCAAATTTTAAGTTGTCCAGGATATCGAAACCAACGAAATATATTGTAAGCAAATTCCGTAAATAGTCAAATCACAGAGCATGGCGCAAAAAAAAAAAAAAAAATTGTACCAGAAACTGATGCAAACGTCTTACTCCCAATTTTAGTCAAATTGTGCATAGTGATTTTTACACCCTTTCTTGAGCTGTGTCCGGCGCAGCCGCATCGTCTGCCCCGCCCTAGTTGCACCTCTGAGAAGTACTGTTACGATATTTAATACAAGAATTTTTAGGCAAAAATTTTAAATCTCATTCCCAACTTTTATTTTGCTTTCGTGCTCTATTTCCTTTGTTTCCACGATGCGTGAGAAACTTTTAGCTTCGTCATCCCAGTCAAGAAATATCAGGAAATACGGTTTGTTTAGAGACGCTAGGTTGACGCATGTTAAAAGTCTAAGCTTCGTATCTCGTAGCGGCATTTGGCATTGTCAAATGCAATTTGCACCTTTCGGCTCTAGACTCAAAGTTGCCGAAGGGTATGCTGGAGCGACAATCCAGAGCTTTGAAACTTTTGTCTTGGAACGCGGCTCTTTTTAATACGTGGGAGAGGAGTATCGCTGGGTTTGTTAGAAGAGGTTGGTTATCTTTTCGCTGTGGACAAGGTGACGAGAAGAAAAGGGCAGTCAATCGGAGAGATAGAAGAGGCGAGTCGTGCGGAGAAGCCAGAGGGCTTTGTTTCGAGAACAGAAGTTTCTTAGCAGCGGGGAAAAGAGGGCCTTTTCCGGTATCTGGAAGAAAAGGGGTAAAATAGTTAGCGGTAACGAGTATCCATAGGGAGTAGAAATATTTTATAGTGCTCGCAACAAGCAGTATAGCGGAATCATTAGGACAACCTTCGCAGAAGTAAAAGAGAAGAATAAATTGTTTTTTTACGCTTTCCAACCGTAGGTTGAAGAAGCGTATATGCTCCATCTTTGTCCGTCTGTCTGTCTGCCAGTCTGTCCTCACGATAACTCGCGTAAAAATGGTTCGATTTTGATGAAATTTTAGTATGTGGTAGGGGACAACTGGGCACGAACCCTAATGAAAATAAACGAAATGAGGTCAAAGGTCAGAACACAGGAGCCGGATCCATTCCATCGCCCATATGCGTCATAACTTACGTAAAACTGCTTCGATTGCAACAAAACTTTATCATGTTGTTTCGGAGGTATACTGAACCAATTCTGTTTAATATCATCGAAATGGGGTCAAAGGTCAGGCCACAGGTGCAAGATTTATTCCACAGCCATAATCCTCATAATTTGACTAAAAATGTTTTTATTGCGACAAAACTTTAGTATGTTATTCCGAAGGTATACTTAACCAATTCTTTTTGATATCATCGAAATGGGGTCAAAGGTCAGATCGGATCATATGTAGAGGATTTTAGGAAGGGAGTGTCTGACCCTAGGTCTTAAACAACCCTTAGAAATTGGAAGCTAGCAGATTTGAGCTAAAGTGCCGGATAGGAAAGTGACACGGAAACAAGGTAGAAAGGGGAAGGAAGACGTCCTTATTTATTACCGGGGGCCAGTACACAGGGTCCGACAGCCTAACATGCCCATGGGTCAAAGGTCAGGGCACAGGAGCGAGATTTATTCCACAGCCATTATACTCATAACTTGACTAAAAATACTTCAATTGCGACAAAACTTTAGTATGTTGTTCCGGAGGTTACTGAACCAATTCTGTTTGATATAATCGAAATGAGGTCAAAGGTCAGGGCACAGGAGCGAGATTTATTCCACATCCATTATCCTCATAACTTGGGTGATAACTTGAGTGCCGCCCCGGTGGCGCAGTGATCTAAGCGATGATCATTCGTCCGTAAGGGGTCCGGGTTCGAATCCCGGTGAGGCATGGATGTTGTGTTTGTCTTACGGCACTGGCTCTCTCCCTTCCCTGGAACCAGTGACTCTAAATTAGGGACGGGCGACTGCTTATAGCCGATTGAGTTGCTCACGGTGGTCGTTAAACCTCCAATCAAAAAAAAAAAAAAACTTGAGTAATGATTTCTGGTATGTTGAAAAGGGTATCATAATCAATGCATTGCATGATTTTACTAACTTGTCACAAGGTACAGAAGTATTTCATGAAATGGCGTAGCGTCCTCGTTACAATATTTAGCTTTTCTGTTGTTTCCACCATATTGGTGTTTGCGTGTCGAACTCTAACTACGAACCCCTAGGTGAAAGAGTCTAGCATTTTAATCAACAGTTACGTAGCACTGATCATCGCTATTTACAACGTTAAGCTGGAAAAACCAAACCAAGTTAACAGTACACTCAGTAGATAAAACATTAAAGATAGGGATGATAGGTAGTTGACATGGGCACAGTGCAGGGTGGAACAGACCCAAACCGAATGCAGGCGATAAATACAGTTAGGGAAATAATGATCGCCCACGTGTCATTTATTCACTAAACACAAAACAAAAAATCATTCCAATTTAAAAATGACATTAAACAAATTGTACTCTAGATTACGTTGCTCCTCATCGTCTATGCACGTGTTCAGCGCACCTGATTTGCATCTTGTGCTTCTTATGCACTGGTTGGAACTCCGTGTGCCTGCTGGACGTTTTTCGAGCGTGCTCTTTTCTGGCACTAGGAGTGGAATGCGGCCCTAGGTTCCATTGCAAATACTGTTAGTTTTGATGTGTACTATCACCCCTCTTGTTTTGTTGATGTAGTTTACAATCACCCTGTATAGTTTCTCAATGTAAACTAACTACACATAAACGGCGTTAAACTCTAGATTTTGCTACGTCCGGATTGGTACGAATGCCGCAGGTATTGTAGACGTAAACGCTATATTAGATATTGAAGGAACTTATATCTCATTCACACCCTATTTCCATTTCCCTATTTATTTTTACGCATTTTCTTAGAGGAAGACTAATTCTTTACACCTAGTGAGACAAAACGTTGCTGGTCTTCAAACGTGAATTATTCTTCTGTACTGTTTAATGGATCTCGCATTTCATGATGTATCAGGAGCGGCATTAAAAAAAGGCCAGATTTCTAGATAGTTCATGGTAAAAAATGAAGAGAAATACGCAATTTTTATCAGAACGAACTTAAAAAACAAAACAAAAAAAACCCGAGTGTTTGAGATTTTCAGTCGCGAATATATACACTGCTGGCCACCCAAAATGCAACACCAAGAAGGAAGCATCCGATTGGCCTGAAATTTGCAGCATGCGTCGCCCGCGAGAGGACATGCAAACGATTAGCATTGCAGGGCATATACAAATCATGTGCATCCGGCACGCCACCGAGAAGCACTATAAGAAGGGTGCACAGAAGACGGGGTGTAAGTAGTGGAAGTGTGTTGTGCTGCCAGACTTGTGCGTGGGAAGCTTCCTGATGCCTCGTCGCAGAATACGGCAGTCATTCCAGCACGTTTCGGAGTTCGACAGAGGACGAATAGTGGGTTATCGCGACAGCGGTTTATCGTACCGAGACATCGCTGCCCGTGTGGGACGACATCCAGCCACAGTAAGGCGAATATGGATTCGGTGGGTGCAGGAGGGACGGACGGACCGACGTGAACGATTGCAGCATCCGCGGCACACTACCGAACGAGAGGACCGGCATCACGATCGTTATCGCAGGAATTAGGGTGTGTTGCGCAACAACCTGTTTCAGCACGTACCGTTCGACGTCGTCTGCAGGAGCGGGGACTTGTCGCACGGCGCCCATTGCTCCGATTACCATTGACGTTACACCACCGGCGAGTGCGGCGGCAGTGGGCCGTTGAACGCCGCACCTGGACTACGAAATGGCTAGACATTGTCTTGTCCGACGAATCCCGCTTCTGCCTGCAACACCACGATGGTCGGATCCGCGTGTGGTGGCACCGCGGTGAGAGACTGTATGACTCCTGCATTATGCATCGCCATACCAGTCCATCGCCTGCCGTTATGGTTTGGGGCGCAATTGGATATGACACCCGCACCCCTCTGGTACGCATCGCCGGTACACTCAATAGCCACCGCTACATCTCCGACGTTTAGGAGGTTGTAGCCCTCCCTTACCTGAAGGACTTGCCAGCGGCCATGTTTCAACAGGACAATGCGCGCCCGCACGTGGCACGCATCGTGCAACAATTCTTCACGGCCCACCAGGTGTCACTGCTGCCGTGGCCCGCCTGTTCTCCCGATATGTCGCCCATCGAACACGTCTGGTCGCTGACCGGCAACCGAGTGGCCCGACAAGCACCACCCGCGGCTACGCCTGATGAACTGTGGCAACGTGTGGAAGCAGCCTGAACCGACATACCCCAAGCCCACATCCAAAGCCTCTTTCGTTCGATGCCGCAGCATGTAGCAGCCGTTATTGCCAGCCATGAGGGCCACACGAGCTATTGATTCCTGCGTGTTCCGCAAGTCGCACGGGCCTGTAACCTCAATCGTTTCATCTTTGTATCTGTTGTAATGTGTCCAATAAATCTGGCTTTGTTATCTCGTGTCCTTCTTGGTGTTGCATTTTGGGTGGCCAGCAGTTTATATATATGTAATTTGAAAAGGAAGAAAACTGAGTGGGTAAATGTGATGTTTTGGTCCCACACTCATTTGCGTGCGGGGGCAGATGCCCCTTCGGTTCCGACGCGACTGATTACGTACAAGAAAGATAAACAGTTTTTATGCTTAAAAACATATATTTGTACAGACTTTGTACACGTTCAAGTGATGATTTTTAATATTTTATCCACCCACTTTTAGCATTGTAGCAAGCTTCCATTTGACGAGGTAAACTGCCGTACAAGTCCTTAATATACTTCACATCGAAAGAATTCCATGATTCAAGAATATATGTTTTCAAACTGTCCTTATCCATCAAAAGACGGCCATTTTCAAACACTTTACGTGCCAACAGATACCACACATTCTCTATTATATTTAGATCAGGTGATTTTGCCGGCCAAGGTTCGAGTAACCTTATTTATTTATTTTTTCAACTTGAACAAAATGCTAGACTTGTCACAAGTAATTTGCCTTTCATTACTCTTCCATATTTGCATAAATAATTTTTATTTATTTATAACTGTTTCCAAATATAACACTGTATAATCGCTACAAAATAATGTGAGGTTAAAATCTGTGACGTACTACAGAGGTAAAACACGTGTCAAGACGACAAATCTTCAGCTATACATTCCGTTCATGGAGCTTAGTTGGGAGAGCAACTTACTCCAGAGTGAGAGCGCGCGGTTTCGATCCCCGTCACGGACAAACTTGTGTTTTCACATTGGCGCCCGAAAGTCAAAATGGATGTGTTGGCCGTTGGGTTCTTCGAAAAATGTGCGATGTTTGTTCCACATGTCATCTGGAATTAATGGAAAACAATTCGTTCTTCGCTTAAAAAAAAAAAAAAAAAAAAGCTTAAAGGGGAGATGATGGAAGTTATAACGCTAATTGGGGAACAGACGTTGTTTTATTGAAGTTGATAGTATCAAAGGATCTATCAGGAAATCTTAATATGCAGTATTATTTTGCTAGATCCGTAGGATCTAGCAAAATAATACAGTGATAATAATACTGCTAATAATATGCAGTATTATTATCACTGCCCGAAATCCTGCGAAACTTGTGTTTTATCAAATCTGAAACAATTACGATATTGTATATGCTGATTTTGATAATTGTAATTATCGTAATGGATCTTGAATTTTTTTTTAATTCTATTGTTGAGAGCAAAAATTTTACTTCTACATAAAGGAAATATATTTCTGTACTAACGGCAGTAGCGCCATGTTGCCGGCAATCCAGAAAATTCTTGAACACACGTTGTCTATGTCTAATTATCAATATTCTGAAAACTAAGGAAAAGCAGATAGCTTGGACAGCTTAAAAACGTGTTTTTGATTACTCGCTTTTCCCCGAAATTTGACATTTTCTTCCGGATATTTTCATCTGGTTTCAGATATGTTCTTCAAAACTTACGCATAATAATGCGCATACAAAAAGCCTTCAATTCCATCGAAATTTTAGTTTGTTCTTTGGGACCCCGTGGGGGCCAACTTCTACTTAAAAACTCGATGGGAAAACATGGTCCATATCAAAGGAATGAGTTGAAAATGGCTGAAATCGGATTAATACTCAGAGAGCATTAGCGGTATCAATTGTAACACAGATTTTCATGCCACTAACCGACCTCAAAGAAACCTGGTAATTCCTCCTTAAAAGGTATACTTCTCCTTTCTAGCAGGTAAAGTTTTACCCTTTTTCTGGCTGCACTGTAAGGTATAGCGGGAAACATGAAGTAGGACCTCCTCTCCAACTGAAATTTCGTCTCCCTATTTTACAACCGCTAATAATAAAGCACAACGGAAGAAGACATAAGGGGAAAAGACATAGCTGGAAGACACCGAAAAAAAGCCAACCTCCAGCACGACAACGTTAGGCCCCGCTCTGCTCATTTGACCTTAGAAAAAATCCAGAGATTCGGATGGAAACTTTTACCTCACCCTGCTTTTACCAGTCCAGATCTGGCACCTTCCGACTATCACCTTTTTGGATTCGTAAAGGACCAGATGCGCGGCCAACACTACCAGAGCACAGAAGCAATACAGCAAACTTTACGTCGGTGTCTTCGTGCAACTGGAATGGAGTTCTTCCGCAAAGGTACTTTTAAACTGTCACAACGATGGGGGAAATGTGACCAAAGAAACGGGGATTCTGTAGAAAAATAAATTAAGGTATGAATATTGAATATTAAGGTGTTATAGTTATTTTTATTAACCATTAAACTCGCAATTATTAAAACATTGTTTCTCATTCATTTCAGTATAGAAAAAATTATCAACGTTTATTCACAATTAAATGTTTCATTAACATCGACTATAGTTTCGCAGAGCGTTTGGCTCGGTATCCATCCGGACGAATGGAGCGTAAACATTTAAATCATTGTGACATCATGAGAGTTCTGACGGTCACGGATTTTGATGAATTGTTTCCACGCGCTTGAAAGAGATGGCGTAGACGTCATGTCGTTGACAAGTGATCAAGTTGTCACAATGACTTGAATGTTTACGCTCCATTCGTCCTGACGATGCCGAGACAAACGCTCTGCTAAACTATGGTCTATGTTAATAAAACATTTAATTGTGAATAAACGTTAATAATTTATTCTAACTCAACATCACAAGTGTGTAGTCTTAAATTATACATTTCAGTACCGCCGTTGTAAAACAAAAAAATCAGAGTTCAGAGTCCGTTTGAAAATTTTAAAGGCGGGTTGTTCTTTTCCTAAACCGTTCGCTCCTGAGGAACATTTTTATTTTCCTAATCCGTTCACTGCTAAGTCACATTTTTATTTCCCTAATTCGTTCACCGCTAAGTCATGTTTTTATTTTCCTAAACCGTTCACTGCTAAGACACATTTTCATTTTCCTAATCCGTTCACCGCTAAGTCACATTTTTATTTCCCTAATCCGTTCACTGCTAAGTCACATTTTTATTTCCCTAATTCGTTCGCCTCTAAGTCATGTTTTTATTTTCCTAATCCGGTCACCGCTAAGGCACGTTTTCGTAATCCGTTCACCTTAACACACAGGCTTATTTTCCAAATCCTTTCATTGCTAAGCAGAGGAGACTTTAGATCTTTTGGGCCCCTAGGCGCTAAAAGGTTCAGTGGCCCCTCCCCTTCTTATGCCTTCAGAAATTTTCATCTGTCAGATTAACAAAAAAAGGGGGGGGTCAAGGAAAGATTTTTACACTTTTTTAAAATGCCATCCCTTCCTATTATTAGAACGTTCGGTAAGAAACAGTGCTAGCGTAATGATTTTGTCTGTCCATGCACATAGAACTTTTTGATTTCAGAGATATCTCAAAAATTATTTTTGCGGCTAATAGGAAATCAATGGATATTAAGCTTGGCACTTTTAATATCCCATATGTTTCATGCACTGCAGTTATCATAAACAGAATTTTGAGGCTAATAGGGAATCAATGGGTGTTAGGTTTGGCAATTTAAATACCCGTATCCCATTTATACCTGCACTCAAGTTATAAGAAATAGAATCATACAAATTAAATGCAAAAGATCCGGTTTTGAAAATGGAAAAGTAGAGACTGCAGGTTTTTGAATAAAAGTATCATTGAAACTTTTTATTGCTTTTTCAAAAACTAGTTTTAAGTCGATTTAAGGAATAGAAAAGGAGGTGAGAATACTTGATAATTATCAGTATTAAACCAAGCGAGCAGAAAGTAATGAGAAAACGTTGTTGCAATACAATATAAATTACTTTTAACACTATTAAATAAGATAGTGTGATATTCTGAAATTTCTTTATTTTTTCAGCCTAAATATTAATAACTCTTTTGGTTTAAGATGGTTTGGAGGGATTAGGGCCGAGAAAGAACTTGATTGTCCTAAGAATAATTATCCTACGAAGAATATTTCTTTCTTCATTGATTATCCTACCACGAAGGAGAAAAACAATTAACAGCAAACACGTTCGATCATCAGGAAAGTTTTTACAAGTACTTCTCATCACAACTCGGGAAGAAGGTGGGAAGGTTCCAACACAGATGTGTTCCCTTGGCTGGAAGTACCATGAAAGCAATTTATAGCACAGCAGGCCAGTTAAGAATTCGCCTTAAACAATGAAAAGTGTGGGAAGCGTGAATACCTTCTTTACCAACCACTATAAGGAACTCAACATTATTTTAACCGTTTCTTTCAAAATAAGTACATCGATAAGAACTCGAAAATTCGGAATATCAGCAACAGCAAGAAAAAATAAGTTATTATTATTATTATGAGAAAGTAAAATACCAATTGACAATAAAAAGTAGTCGCTTTAAGGATTGATTTGCTTCGGTCCGTGAAAACCAAAACTGAAAATCCAATTATATGTTTTCGGGGCCCCTCAAACAAGCGAGGCCCTAGGCGGAAATCCGCCCCTGTTGCTAAGGCACATTCTTATTTTCCAAATCCGTTCATCGCTAAGGCACACTTTTCTTTTGAACTACATCCCTAACACTAACCTTTAATTTTCCGAAAAAAGCAAAACCCCATTTTTTTATTACGATTTCTTCAGAAAATTCCTATTCACATTCCGTGGAACACACTTTGGGAAACACTTCTGAAGAATAATTCATCCACTTACATCCTCAGAATTTTCAGTTCGTTGAAAGAAACCTCGGGGAAAAAAGGAAGATTCTTTTCCCTTATTTCTTCCAAAAATTCAATTTCCGACTTTAGACGACGGCCGCTTACGACACACCCTTGAACAACTAATTATTTTCTTAAGCAGAGATGTCATTGTGTATCATTAAGTCTCCAACGTCGTCGACTGTTCTGTCTAATGTCGTATTGGATTTGTATAATTTTTAGGATAACAAATTGCCTTTATGAAGAGTGTGTGTGCTTAGCGGAATATTCCTCCTATTGCCTCATATAATGGTTTGTCATTAATCACGCATGAACGTTCGGTGTAGAAGAAAAATGACGGAACCTTACTCAAAAAGAAACGTAGGGGCAGAAAAGAATTTCTGAAAACAGAATTTTTTTACAGTCCACCCCTGGGGACAGTTATGAAAGACGACATTCCGGTCAGACATAAGGGAACATAAATAATGGCACGGAACTGCACCGCGGGGGACACTTCGCGGAATACGAATCACTCTCTATTTTGCAGTGTATCTCTCTGTCCCTCCTCCTAAGCAGGAAAGTGAGGAAGAAGGTGAGTTAGAAGGGGACGATCCCGCCTCTAGGCTCCTCGCCGTTTCTCCCCCTTTTTTCCATCCTCGGACAGTGGGGTCAGGTCCCCGAGTCCCTCGCCAGCTGGTGGCGAAAAGATTTCAGAAGTCGCACAGACGACGCGTGAAAGCGCGATCGGCGGCCCATAAAATTCGCGCACGCGCCAGCGGGGCCCGCGCCGCTGCTAATGGATGTGCACGAACACGATCCCCTGGGCTCGGCACCAACCGTAACGAATGGTGACCTGTGACGCCCCCCACTTTTTGACATGAACCCCACGAAGCTGAAATTATTCACGGGGTGGTGGTTTGCGGCCGACAACTGAGCAGTTAATATTCGGACCTGTTCAACAAAAACTTCACTCCGTGCTCTGAATGGGAGACCTGGCGCTGCATTAAAACCGACACGCACAGCAGCTCCATCTAAGGTTTCCAATTTGCATTCCGTCCTTCTGTTCGACTTTTGAGCAGAAGGGTCCTATGGAAATTCCCCGGGACCATGAAATTCAGTGTCAGGGCGTGAGCTATGATATGCAGTTCAAGCGATGTGCTGCAAAATCCGTATTCTCCATGCGCTTCTATTTTGAATTATTAATTCATTATTTTCCTCCATGGAGTTCTGAACAGAAGTACGACTGGTGCAGCTCTCATATAATATCTCTCTCTATATTGGATCCCTTAAAGACGAGGGGGGTGACCAGGGGCTATTTCCCCAAGCTGGCTTTGAAATAATCAAAATCGTAAATATTGTTATGGGGTCGTTTCAGCTTTTTGTTAACGGGACTTCTCCTTCCGGTTTGAGCTCGACGTGTATGATGAGTCTGCAGTTGTTACGAAGGAATTGTACTTCACGGAAAGTATCAAGATCAATTGCTATATCAACTTGGCTCCTTATTATTATTTAATTTCCGAAATGAGGGTGTCTTGAAGTTATACTGAATAATTTATTAACCTACTAAATAAAAGTACTACATAAATAACACTCGATTACAACCACCTATATACACAACCACCATGGTTGACCTCTCTCTCTTAACTATACTGGTCATCAGTTCACCAGTTCTAAAAATGTTCTCATCTGTATCTGTTGCCAGATATATTACAACTAATACCCCATCCTCCGCTTCTTCTGATCCTGAGTAGCTTCTGAATATTCAGTTTGGCTGACAGAATCAATGCCCACAATCGCAGATCACTTAAGTTACCCCCCCCCACACACACACACACACACACACTTTCTTAAAATCGAAATTTAAATACACCGTCGTTTTGCTCCCAAGTATCGGGTTTTGCACCTCAAACCAGAAAACACTGTGAGCGTTTAAATTTGGGGGCTAACTTAAGTTCCCACCCCCACCCCCCACCCCGGCAAATTTGAAAACGGAATAGACTATCTTATTGCCCTCGTTGTGCACCATTTCTCACCTCAGACCCGAAAACACCGAGAGCGTTTAAATTTGGGGGAGCTAACTTAAGCTTAAATTCGCCCCCCATCCCGGCAAACGGAATGGGCTATCGTATATTGCCCTCATTTTGCACCTCAGATCCGAAAACACCGTAAGTGTTTAAATTTCGGGGGACTAACTTAAGCTTAAGTTCCACCCACCTCCACCCTGGCAAATTAGAAAACTGAATGGACTATCGTATTGCCCTGGTTTTGCACCCAAGGATGGCGTTTTGCATCTCAGACCCCAAAACACCGTGAGCTTTTAAATTTGGAGGTCAACTTAAGCTTAATATGCCCTTTCCCCAACAAATAGGAAAAGGAAATACGCAATCGTTTTGCACTACAAATCCACAAATCCAGAATCACTACATCATTTTGAATGATGGGGGAGGGGATGGCAATCTTAAGCTTAAGTTGGCTCTCCAGCCCGAAAAATTGATTCAGATGGTCTAAATGTCAATAAAAAGTTTTTCCGTCATTTAAATGAGAGAACTCTTTGCGTTTCGTATCAAAGTACAGGGTGTCCCACTCTATACTTTACCCAAGTTTTTATAATATAACATCTTGAATAATTACAGTAATTGAATGATATTTGATAAGAACATACCTACTTACATGGAAAATAGAACTACATAGTTCTGTTTTCCATGTATGTAGGTGACAGACAGCAGCTGACAGTGACAGTGGAAGTGAATCGAAATAGTCTGAATCATTTCCAGAGCAACAAACAAACCCCGAATACTGTTTTATTAGATTCAGGAAAACATTCTCTAATTTTTCTCACAGCACAGGAAGGGATTACTTTTCTGATTTTTCACCCTACAGATATCCAGGCATTCACCCCATTATACGAATTGTTTGTATGCAACGTGCCGCCGTAGTTTGTTACAAACAAGTTCATATTTTTTTTTCTAGATTTTTTCTGTCCGAAGAATCATTTGATAACGACTTGCATGTAAGGTGTGGATGTTTAAAACAACACTGTCGAATGATTCGTGGTTTATTATACATCGGGCACTACTATTTATGTTCATCATCTTATCACTCTCGTTGCAACACAAACACTCAGTGTCTGTTGATATTCTCTCGCAGTTATCACATTGGCACCAGTCAAGATTACCTTTTCTACCCTCGAATTTGTTTTCACATTCCTCGTTAAACATTCGTACTGTGCCGGCAGAATATCGTGGTTCAAATGCATAAGGATTTACACTAGCCATTTAACAGATTGATGGGATCTACTGCGCTGCACAGAACGGTAAACAGCACCTACTGGAACCCTCCGCAAGCTGAGCGTCCGGTCTCTTGTCTAGTGTGACGTCACTGCTGGTTTTAAAAAACGCTCTTGCGGGAGAACTACTTACGGTAAAGCATTTCTGATTGCGTCATTTTCCATGTCTCTTTCGACATTACATTTTCGCGCAGGAAAAATATATGCCCAAAAAGAGTTTACTGATCCTTTAAGAATTCGTTTCAGGAATGTCCAGATAGCCATATTTCCACGAGCATTACAAATGGAGTAAAAACGCGACTCGTCAGACCAGCACACTTTTTTTCAATCATCCGACGTTCAGCTTGAATGATCTTTGTACCAGGCAAGTCTTTTGCGCCGATTAAGCGTAGTTAGGAGAGGACGTCGACGGGGTCATTTGCTGTTATATACCATCATGGGCGCACCCACGGAGGGGGCTTTAGCTCCCTCCAAGGAGATTGAGAACGACGTACGTCACAAATTAAACATTCAAAAATAAAAATTTTACGTGTTCAAAAAATTACATAGTGCCTGACTATTACATGGTGTCTTCTTCCCAAAGCCCCAAAAAGATTAAGAGCGACGTAAATAACAAATTAAACATTCAAATATATTATTTCATATGTTCAAAAAATTACACTCTGACATAGTGTCTTCTATTACATGGTGTCTTCTTCCCAAAGCCCCAAAGAGATTAAGAGCGACGTACGTCACAATTAAGCATTCAAAAATATTATTTTACATGTTCAAAAAATTACGTAGTGTCTTCTATCACATGGTGTCTTCTTCCCAAAGCCCCAAAGAGATTAAGAGCGACGTACGTTACAAATTAAACATTCAAAAATATTATTTCACATGTTCAAAAAATTACATAGTGTCTTCTTCCCAAAGCTCCAAAGAGATTAAGAGCGACAAGCTCCAAAGAGATTAAGAGCGACAAGCTCCAAAGAGATTAAGAGCGACGTACGTCACAAATTAAGCATTCAAAAATATTATTTTACATGTTCAGAAATTACGTAGTGTCTTCTTCCCAAAACCCCAAAGAGATTAAGAGCGACGTACGTTACAAATTAAACATTCAAAAATATTATTTCACATGTTCAAAAAATTACATGGTGTCTTCTTCCCAAAGAGATTAAGAGCAACGTACATCACGAATTAAACATTCAAAAATATTATTTTACATGTTCAAAAAATTACATAGTGTCTTCTTCCCAAAGCCCCAAATAGATTAAGAGCGACGTACGTCACAACCGTATATAAATTATAGGCGTACACTATATATACGTACACACATTGTGTACGTACACTATATATACAGCCCCCTCCAACAAGAATTCCTGAGTGCGTTACTGCCTGCGACGTTCTGTAGGTATGGAAGGCCAACTGGCCGTAGAATGCCATTGACACAAATCCCTACATCACATCCCTACAGGTGGTATTATTATCTGTAATCATTTTATTTATGAAAGACAATAAATAGACAGGCCGTAGAATGCCACAGACGCAACGGAAACTCATTATGGTGGTACGGACTCTCAGGAGAGATGATCTGCCTTTGTACCCGATAGTATATATATATATAGTACAGTAATTTGTTATAAAACCTGTACTGCCAATTGGCTTTACAGGAATTAACAGAACCAATTATATGCGGAGGAGGGGGGAGAGCCCCGCTAATCCAAACACACGTATTAAAACAATCCTCCAAAAGAAGGATGTTAAACCAAAAAAGTATTCAACAACACAAAACTAAACTCCACATAATCACATCAATTATTGAACATCAACATTTTGCAACTCCCAACTCAACTGACATCACATAAAAAAAGAAATAATTAATAACAAATGTTATAAATTAAGTTAAAAGTCAAACCCAAAATATTATGTAATCAATGATATCATGAAATCAATGATAAATTAATTCCAAACTTATGTACGCCATTAAATCCAAGCTTGTGTATACCATTAAATTACCGAATCATATGAAGTAATCCATTTCACTGAAAATTACAGCATAATTCACTAAAAATTATAACATAATTTACAAAAAAGTACAACATAATTCACTAAAAATTATAACATAATTTCAAAACACACAAACAAACAACTCAAAATGAAGGTTCCCACTCCTTCTCCGACTCCTCTGCAGCTCAAGGCCAATAGACGAATCTCTGCGAAAAATATTCAACTGAGTTCCATCCTCCTCCACAAGTCTCCCGATCATGTAGGAGATTGCAGCAGATGTCTGTTCGTCCAAGTATGAAAAGGCTGATTTACACAAGGTGACTCCAGCGTATCGCGATGGACTCTTAATCCCTCGCACTGCATCACAAGACGGAACATAGATGCATTAACAGATCCACAAAAGACAAGGGCAGTGCTTAATGTTAAAACGATTAAAATAGGCTGGAGTTGTGCGGTGCACAGTCAAAAACTGATTTAGGAGTCTATCAGAAAGACATCGTTTGGTTTTTACTATCGGAAGATACCCGTAAGTCACTCGACTAGTGTCCCCATGTGTGCATCGTTCCTGCCATTCCAATATCATCATATCAGAAACACGTGTTCCATTAGTTCTAAAACCTACCGGAATCTCCATGTCCACTACGGGTTTCCTAGTTCCACTTTTAGCAAGGTCATCAGCAAGCTCGTTGTCACGATTTTCAGCATGACTTAATCTAATGAAAAACCACAATCACCATGTTATTATCACGAATCAACTGCTTGGTCCTCTGTACCATATTATCACCATTATTAAATTTAACCAAATACTTCAGGGCTGCTGGACTTTCCATATAAATGCCAACACGCTGACCATCCACCTTTGCATTGATCCATTCCAGAGCCCTAAAAATTGGCAATAATTCTGCTTGAAAAATCGAGAGCATATCTGTTAAACGAAAGCACACCTATGCAACATGTCTTCCATCCAAAAATGCACAAAATCCGGCTCCCACAGGATCATTCAACTTGGGGCCGTCAGTGAAAATTTTATATCCGTATCCGGTCGGGGCCACACAATCCCATTTTAAACAAAATTCCAAAGCTGGATGAATCTTAGTTCTTCGCAATTTATTCTCATATGAACTCATCTCGAAAGTCACTCCAAAAATTTTAACCGGCTGAACATTCTCTGGCCATAGTGCTTCGTGTTGTGCGGTTTGCCTGGTACGAATACACTCTTCCCGTCGCCTCTCTCTTTATCGCCGCGGCAGACACAGGTGCTGCATCATTTTCGCCTAAACAGAAGCTCGTTTTGTCCTGGAACACGGTATTCTGCCATTCGTTACGCCACTTCCTCTGTTCGATGCACCATTGCAGCACTGGAAGGCCGTTGCTGTGATGTTAAAGCTAGCCTGAGGAGGAGCCAACAAGCCTGCAGTATGAACTGTAACAAGCAGCGACGAACTGTTATATCTGAAGAGAAAATGCATCACAGTTCGCCACTGAACAACATTGATGATGCAGAACGGTCATCCAAAGACTTCCTCATTCGATGATGGTTGACCCTCGGTGTTGTCTGCGTACGACGTCCAGAACCTTTTCTTTGTGTCCTACGCACTTCTTCGTACATATTCCCTGCACACTCTTGCAACAACGGACACACTGCGTGCGTCCCATACGACCGGTAATTTCCCGGAGGAAAGTATTGCAGTCTCTCATGCCGATTAAGCTGCCTCTGCTGAACTTGCTTATCTGACTGTACGACTGTCTTACACGACGACTAAGCATCCTTACCTAGTGATCAAAGTTAATAGACACTAAGGTTTGCTCATCCCGCCTTCCTCGCAGACGAATAATCGTGACGTCACTGAGTGACATCACCGTCCCAACATGTGAATCGTAGATCCGAACTGTAGCTATGGAAGAAGATGTCAACAATTTTTATGACTCAAACACAGAACAACAGCTTATGCAAAAGCAAGGTTAATAGACAGTAAGGTTTGCTCATCCCGCCTGCCTCGCAGACGAATACTCGTGACGTCACTGAGTGACATCACCGTCCCAACATGTGAATCGTAGATCCGAACTGTAGCTATGGAGGAAGATGTCAACAATTTTTATGACTCAAACACAGAACAACAGCTTATGCAAAAGCAAGGTTAATAGACAGTAAGGTTTGCTCATCCCGCCTTCCTCGCAGACGAATAATCATGACGTCACTGAGTGACATCACCGTCCCAACATGTGAATCGTAGATCCGAACTGTAGCTATGGATGAAGATGTCAACAATTTTTATGACTCAAACACAGAACAACAGCTTATGCAAAAGCAAGGTTTATAAACAGTAAGGTTTGCTCATCCCTCCTTCCTCGCAGACGAATAATCGTGACGTCACTGAGTGACATCACCGTCCCAACATGTGAATCGTAGATCCGAACTGTAGCTGTGGAGGAAGATGTCAACAATTTTTATGACTCAAACACAGAACAGCTTATGCAAAAGCAAGATTTATAAACAGTAAGGTTTGCTCATCCCTCCTTCCTCGCAGACGAATAATCGTGACGTCACTGAGTGACATCACCGTCCCAACATGTGAATCGTAGATCCGAACTGTAGCTATGGAGGAAGATGTCAACAATTTTTATGACTCAAACAGAGAACAACAGCTTATGCAAAAGCAAGGTTAATAGACAGTAAAGTTTGGTCATCCCGCCTTCCTCGCAGACGAATAATCGTGACGTCACTGAGTGACATCACCGTCCTATCATGTGAATCGTAGATCCGAACTGTAGCTATGCAGGAAGATGTCTTGTCAACAATTTCTGTAACTCGAACACAGAACAATAGCTTATGCAAAAGCACATTTACATTAAATACAGAAGAAATTCACAGTCATGTGAATATTTTAGAACCAGAGATTTTTTTTTTTTTTTTTTGATTGGGGGTTTAACGACCACCGTGAGCAACTCAATGGGCTATAAGCAGTCGCCCGTCCCTAATTTAGGGTCACTGGTTCCAGGGAAGGGAGAGAGCCAGTGCCGTAAGACAAACACAACATCCATGCCTCACCGGGATTCGAACCCGGACCCCTCACGGACGAATGATCAGAGGCCAGCGCCTTAGACCACTGCGCCACCGGGGCGGCCCAGAGATTTCAGAAATACCTCCCGCATATAATTCTTACGTAAAGGGCGAGAAAATGGTTATACTTTTAAATGTTTGTTGAATTACAAGGGGAATTTTTGATGTTTTTATATTAGTAGGGAAAACGCACAGCAGGACATATTATTGTCATATAATAAAGAATTTCTTTATGAAGAGTGGGAAAAGTATTTTGGCAACATTCCCCAAATTTTTTAAATTAAAAATTGAAAACATTGTGTATTAAAAAATCTGGTAGAATTCATGAAGATTATTCCAGCTAGTAAACGAATAATAATTCCGACACGCTGCTATGGTGCACATACACAGAAACGTGGTGATTAGGTAGTCTTATGATGGCGATTTGGACAGTGACGTCACAAAGCAATCACCGGAAGTGCATGATGAGCATAACCTAGTCATCCACTAACCTTGCTCCGTGCTAACCAAGCACTTACATGCCGACCGAGCCATACAGCGCTTATGACAGAAAAACGGCCAACTTCCGGTCTGTGATTTTGGGCGATCTGTTTTGTCAAAGAATATCGAACCGAAAAGAAGTTAAGGCTTGGTGAGACGTAACTAGCGCCAACGTATCCTACGATACAAGATGCGGTGCACATAGATCAACATACGAGCTGATGCCGGAGCAGACTGCGCATGCGTGTTTGTGTTGTTTTGTTGACTTCAATTCTTCTCTCTTCTAGCTCTGCGTTGCTATCAGTCGTTTCAGTGATCTGCAATTTTGAAAGTCTACTTACAATTTTATTTTAATAGTCTGTATCAATCAAGACATATATTTAATGGAAGAAAATCATAAATCTATTAGGTGAGTAATTAAGTGTTTTTTTCATGCCCTTTTAAGTGTTATTAAAGGAAACATTTTGAGCTTTGCAGTGTTATATTATATGCATGTGGAAGAGGTTAAATATTTTTTTCCTTTACCTAGAATCATTCTCAATATTACGTTTTCTTAGGATTCACAGCCATTAAGCAAATAATATAACTAAGGTTACAAGCTACATGTAGATCTCAGATATTCTCCTACCTATTGTTTACGTTTTGTGGGAACCCATTTTTGTACTGGGAATTGCACAAAAACTATTTTTAGTACTTTGAGGTAACACGAACCCCATTGAAATTCAAAAATAGCCTCAGCATATTTAAATGACATTTAAATTATATTTTAAATATATTCATGGCAAGCAACCTGGTATTACTATAAAGTATTCATCTTTAGGTATTTCTGTGCAAATTGCACATGTGCATGATTACCCCTGATCATGTGGCTGATGCACCTGCAATGCAATATGCAAAATAATATTTATAATGGTTGCATATAAATCAAACACCCCTAAAATAGGATTTAATAGAAATTAGGTACAGTATATTTTAGTTAATATTCAAAATGAGAAATTTGTGTCAGCTGTTTAATGCAATATTGTTTTTAGAGTTTGTATGATTTCGTGATTATTTTAGCTAAAATACAAGAAGATGTTTCTAACTTTGTTTAAAACGACTTTCAGTACGGAATCTAACATTAGAAAGAATTTAAAAGTTGTTAGGAATTTGTTTGTTTTCCCATGACATTAATTTTGAGGCATTTTGCTACGTGTAAATATTCAATATCAAGACAGAAAAAGTTGGTGCTTAGAGTGAGAATAAAAACCAGTGTTTTATTAAGGCATCTTCTCGGGGTGCCCCCCCCCCCCGAAAATCCATGAATGCCCCCGTAGGGCGATCTTTTCTTATTTCTAATTGTGTTCGTTTATAGCCAAATTTTACGAGAAATTAATTTAAGAAGAAATGGGAATATTGGGCAAAATATTATAATAATAAAAGAAAACATACACATGGACTTCAATCTCAAATTTCTATCATCCTTCAATAAAACATTTAACAGTCCTCGCTGAAGGGGCAATTTTTCAAGCACTGACAACTCGGACTATTTCCGCAATAAAAACCTAATTCCACAGAGTAGAGATGTTTGCACTGCAATACATCATCATATTTTGTTTCAGTCTTCTGCTGGATGCGTACTTTACATGTGTACGGTTAAGACTCAGTGTAGTTAACGCGACGTTAGTGCTTCCACGACAAAAAAAAATATTTACTAAGTAGTTGTTAACAACAGCAAATTATTAGAAATTGTTCCTATAATAAGTTGGGGGTTTTTTTGGTGGGTGGTTCACACTATGAAAAAAAAAATCGAGGCACCTCAGACTAACATCCAAACGGTTAGTTCTGTTTTTTTTTTTTTTATTCTTTACTATGTGCTAACCAAATGATCTAAAAGGGAGCTAAAACCAAGTGGCAGAGGAGTGGTTTACACTGCACGTTTTCAGGTAACACTGTAATGATTCCTTAACAATCAGAAACACGCTTGCAGTAAGTCGAGGACATTTTTACCACTCCTAATGTTCCAGGGGAGATTTTCTCCAGCACAGCGTTGTGTTATCAGCATCCTCAATATTTTACACCATCCCAAGGTGAAATCCGCGGTGCATTACTGAATTAAGCAAAGGCATTTTTACATTTTTAATCACTTGTATGTGTAGATTTCTTGGAATTTGCATTTGCGATTTACGAGCATAAGAGCATTTTTATACTGTCTTTAAAATTATATCATCATAATCAGCCATTATCAATCCACTGCTCGATGAAGGTCTCCCCAAGTTTCTTCTACAATTCTCTGTCTTGAGCCTGTCTCCTCCATGTCACTCCAACAAACTTTCGAATTTCATCCATCCATCTCCCATGGGGTCTTCTTCTGAGTCTTTTCCTGTCCCTCGGAATCCAGTCTAAATATTTGGTTGTTCATCGGTGATCCATTTTTCTGGCAATATAGTGATTTCTCTCTGGTCATGATGTCGTCCACTCCTGTCATTTCCCTTATCCACAAGTTCCTCTTCTTATCTTTCCTGGCTACACCAAGCATGCATCTCTCCATGCCTCTTTGAGTTGTCTGCAGTCTTTGTATGTCTTTTTTAGTTAAGGTCCATGTCTCTGCTCCATACGTAAGCACTGGCAGGATGCATTGATTAAACATTTTTCTTTTAAGAAATAATGGCATACTGCTCTTAAAAATTGTACTGTTTCTTCCAAAGCTCTCCATCCAAGTTTCGTACGCAGATTTATTTCTTCGTCAATGTGACCCTCACTTGATATCTGCTGCCCAAGATAAATGTAGGAATTGGTTTTTTCAAGCTTTTCTCCATCAATTAATAAATCTTCGTTTCTTGTAAAAGCATTGTACATCACTTTTGTCTTCTGAAAGTTCATTTTTAATACCACTTCTTTACTCTTGTCAACAAGTTCTTGGATCATACTCTGCAGCTCTGAAGGGGTAGTTGCAAAGATTATTATGTCATCAGCAAAACGAAGATGAGTTCAGTAATCTCCATTAATCTTCATCCCTTTGTTTTGTCAGTTCAATGATTGAAATACATTTTGCAATGTGGCATGAAAGAGCTTGGGAGATAAGGTGTCACCTTGTCTCACTCCCTTTCCAATTCTTATTTGTGCTCTATCCTCAAATATCCGAACCTTTGCACATTCAATTATATATACATATACTGTATAATAAAATTGTGATTATATGTATACAATCAGTCGACAAGTTTCAGCCCCTTCAAAATTTTTATTGCGCCCCCCCCCGAAAGAAACTTCCTGAATGCAACACTGATAAAAACTATTCACTAAAATTTAATTAAAATAATAATATTAATTGCTATTGTATACATTTGTTTCACCAAAAGAAGGGACAGGGGAGATATCAAAAAACAACAACAACAACAGAAAAAAAAACTGCTTTAAGCAAGCAGTTATCAGATAGAAGGAAACAATCACGGATCAAATAAAAGCTCTGCTGCCGTGATCCCCTAACGCTTCTTGCGCTTGAATGTTAACTTTCCGGCAGAGCACATAATCGCTTAGCTTGTGGTGGCGATGTTGTAGCCTGTTTTACGTCATCTCAACGAGAGTTGACGTTCTTCACGCAAAGCTTTATATTCTTTGGTTTTTGCATAGACGCTGAAAGCATGCGCCTATGACGCCGAATCATTTCTGCGACATTGCCTAATTAGCATAACCTGCAAAAATCAAAGTCGTGGCACGATTCCTTTCCGGTGTTATGTTTTTCATGAACAGGAGTATATTTTGGTGCTTTATATACTTATGCTGCATGTTTGATTTATCTTCAGCGTATTTCTCCTCTCGCATTTACTAAACATGTTGCATTGACTACAAATTTTCTCCACTAACACAGTACATTCATTTGCAAAAGTTTAAGACCACCTGTTTGTATTAGGAGATTTCTACCGATTGCGTCAGCTACTGTCTGTATTACTGAACTTCCTGTCGGTGTTGCGTCATCCCACAGCAGCAGCTGTTGATAGAGTTGCGGGAAGCGTGCGAGCGTCAGTTTGCTTCTGGTTTTCATGCTGAGAGATTTCGTACGTATTTTCTATATAGCGAAGAATTGGGAAAAAAAGCGTCATTAAGTGTTACTCAGAGGCCCACAAATAGGGACTTTATATACTTATATGTATTATGAAGGATACAAATAGTGACTTTATACTTTATATCATGAAGGATACTCCCAACGTGACATAAGCAGAAAGGCGAATGGGAGGAAGACAGCTATTCATAATACGATCATGAAATATTCAGATACAGGTGAAGTTAGCGACCGAAGGAGAAGTGGAAGTCCAAGGAAAACAACCACACGTTGTGAAAATACAATAAGGCGAATAGTTATGCGTTCTCCGAGGGGTTCGTGCAAGAAAAATCAAGGCCCTTTTTACATTCAAAAGGGTCTGATATTAGAATCAACACTGTTTCCCGACGTCTTAGCAAAGATTTTGGATTAAAGTCTTATAAACCTGCACATAAACCTAAACTAACCTTTGTCATGAAAAAGAAGAGACTCCAGTTTCCGAAGCGTCATCAATCGAGGACTGCTGAAAACTGGAGCCAAGTTCTTTTTCCGATGAATCAACTGTACGTCAATTTGAATCACGTGAAGCACATGTTCGACGACCAAAAGCAAAGGGTTTGATGAAAAATACACCGTTAACACCGTGAGACATCTGCCTAGTCAGTTGATATGGGGTGCTATGTCAGCATTCGGTACTGCTTCATTATCCTTTTTGCCGACAGGCACTACCATGATAGTCCTTTTTATGTGGAAATCTTAGGTGAGAAGCTGTTAACTCATATGCAAGTGCACAGATGCACAATCTTTATGCAGGATGGTGCTCCATGCCACAGATCGAACACAGTAAAGAACTACCTGCAGAGGAAAAACATAACTGTGCTTGACTGGCCCGATAATAGTCCAGACCTTAATCCCATCGAAAATTTGTGGAGCATTTTAAAAGACAAGGTAGCAGAAAAACAGTCATCAAATTCCCATTGACGCGATGAAGTACGTGTGGTGCAAAGACATTTCAAGTGACTACTGCAAATCCCTCATTGAGAGTATGCCACATCGCATTCTGTCTGTTATAAAAAACAAAGGTGGCCACACAAAGTACTGATTTCTGTCGTTTTGTGTTCTAAAGAATGTAAGTATTCATCTGTGATGCCATTTTTTCAAACATCTCTTACTAGTAATTAATAGTTTTTTTGAAAATCTTAATTTTCAATGAATTGACAGCTGGTCTTAAGCTTTTGCAAATGACTGTAAAACAGTATACCTTTAAAAAGAAGTGTCCACAAGAGGTAGTTTGAAAGTGGCATGCAAATTCAAATTTTTTTTTTTTTTTTTTTTTTTGAAAAATAATACTAAAAATTAAAAAATACGCACGATAGGAAATGGGCGCGCAAAGAATTCGCTTGTAATCAGAGAAATCTGGAATGAAAGAAATATTTTAGGAAATGGACGAAAAAAGACTTCTATAAACTTAGAAAAATTTTGGTAAATTAAAAAGTGAACGTTTATATATAGCATACAGGGAACCTTTATTATATGTAAATGTTTAACAAAGTGACACCAAAGGATTTTTAAGACAAGCAGGAACGAGAAAAGAGAGCAGCCTGGGAAATAAATGTTGCCGTGCAAAGAATTTCTGAGTGAAAACAGATGATGAATGGGGAAAGAGCTCTAATAAACATATATCTAGATTCCATCTCTTCACTCTTATTTCTTTCGAAAGTAAATTTATTTCAATCAGGTACTTCAAGAAATAGAAAAATAAAAGTAATCGCCGGATTCGTCTGCTTTTAGTGAGGTACCAGTAGTTTGTCGTAAACGCAATCTTAAACCTCGAATTGTTCTGAAATACCTATGTCGCCATTTCTGCAAATTAATAGAGTTGTGTGCTTTGCGTCGAATCCACAATAGAACCAATCAAATATAGCATGTCCATGCAATTACCTAATTTCAAGAGAAAAGACCACCTGCCTTAGTACGTTGAATAGAGATAGGATCTTCAGGAATCGTACAACACATGTCAATCGCCCGAAGAAACACGCAGGGAGCTCTCGAAGTCTTCACGCATCTAGCTAGTTTTTTTTTTTTTTTTTTTTTTTGTACTTCTGACTCTCCATACCGGCGAAGAATAACAACTCCAGCCCTGGAGTGATGGTAATTGTCAAGAAATTGCTATGGAAACGTGTGGTTTCAAATGTAAATACAACTGGAAATCACAGACCATGAGTTTTCTCTTCGGTTTGAGTGACGTCTCATTTGAATCACCGTCAACTTAAAAAAAAAAAAAGACGTTAATTGAGAAAGACAACAGGAAGGGAAAATTGACGGTTGTCAACGTGGGAGAAGTCTGTGTTTGTGGACAAAGCGGTCTCACATTTTCCGAAGTCGCAGAAAGAAAGGGTTCCCGCCCAGTTCTAAACTTTTAAATGGCACGGAGAGAAAACTATAGGGGTCATTTTCATTTTTATTAACCGTTTCAAAACACTTTAGCGCCTTTCTTTTTCTTTTTTCTCCTCCCAGAAGGAGGGAACAGGTTCAGATATGCTATCAGTCACCTATAAATCTCCCGAATTAGCAGATGACAAACAATGATGAACTGGTTGGGTAAAACGACATAAGTGAACTCCGATTGAGAAATTTTAATTCCATACTGAGAACGAGACAAGAAAATTGAATTTATTTTCCGGGTATAAAATGCAAGGGCGGCACAAAATAATACCGATCTTTGGATAACAATTCATGGATCAGAAAAATGGTAAGTCTAGAAGACATCACGATCGGAGTACAAACCCTGAAATTGAAATGGGATCCGTGTATTGCCAGAAAAATTGACTACAGTTGGGCAACTGAAAAAATAGACTGTATACCGAGGGGCAGAAAAAGACTCGGAAAAAGACCACTACATGGATGAAGTACTAAAGCATGCCGGAGTGGCATGTAGGAGACTAGCTCAAGACAGAAAGTTGGGGGGGGGGGGAAGACCTTTATTCAGCAGTAGATTTATTATGGTTGATGAAGACTATCACACACACTGGCTAATAGGATCCTCTTTAATTTTGTACCGAATTGGGTCATCTTTGTTGCGAATGACAGCAAGTACAAACACTACATGGATTCCTTGAGGTCCTTGAGTTCGTTTTGGTTTAAATATAGCCATTCCTGCAGCAAAATATCGCGCAATTATATCAGTGATGACGGAAGAGGACATCAACACGGAACAGATCTTTCCAGCATTCCACATATTTTCAACAGGATTGAGGTATGGAAACTGGGAAGTCCTAGACAGATAATGGAAATCTTTTCTCGTGCTCACGAGAAACCCCATTATGCAAAAATTTACTCTTTATTTTTTGGCTGTAAACCGTAAAAAATAACAGTTTTATGCCGTATTATTTACAAAAAATAACTGTAAAGGAACAGTCAGGCACCTTAAATCTATCTAGTAAAAGTCCATCTGATTGCATTAGCTCTAAGTCGTCCCTTCTTTTAATGGACACATATTAAAATCACTTAAGCATCCCAATGTCTACTATTCCGCCAGCTATTTTAAATTGCTGCATGCCTTGTCGAAAACAAATCGTTTTTATGTTATCACTTTGTCCTTTCGTCCCTTGGTCTGTGGACACCATATCTCCGCAACTATTAGTCTGATTATTTTTGCATGGCAAGCTTGAAATGTGAGAATGATGATCCTTGCATTCCGGATTTTTTTTAATGCACAACTTCGCCGCTAGAGGTGTAAATGCAGATCATATCGAATCCACAATACATTTCATTCCATTTATTTGCTTCTAAACATCCTATTGAAAAATTTCATTCCCCTTTCGATGCCATTTATATCGAAGACTATTTTAGGTACCGTCACTTTTTCAAATAATTCATAAATTTTTCGTTAAGGGCATAAAGGTAAATTAATCCGTTAAGGGGTGTAAAGGTAAATTAAATTTTCCTCGATATCTCTGCTTCTAAAAGTCCGATTTGAAAATTCCTTCCTGCATCTGATACAGCTCCCGATGGAAAATGTTTTGCACATAATTTCTAATTTTTCATTTTTGGTATGGAATGATTTAGCCTTTAGGAGACGTAAGTATTTATTTCCGGTTCTGATGTATTTGCAGTAAAATCTGAGCTTCTAAAAACACAACTGAAAAATTATTTCGTAGACCGATGCTACCACCTCGCAATATATTTTGAGGGTACCTACTGCTTAAAATAGGGCCAGAGGGCCTACATGTATGTCTTATTTTTGTCGGTATCTCTACTCCTAATAGCCCATTTCGAAAATTTCTTCCAGCATCAGATATGGAATCCATGTAGTGCTTGTACCTGATGGTAAATGTTTTGCACATACTTTCTATTATTTGGTAAACAATAGTTTTGCCACCAGGAGCTGTAAGCGTTTATTTCAGGTTCTAGTTGATATATTTGCAGTAAAATCTGAGCTTCTGGAAACTCGATTGAAAAAATTATTTCGTATATCGATACCCTCACCTTAGAACACCTTATACCTACTGCATAAAATAGTGCATAGTTTTCCATCAGGGAGCGTAGATGTATATCTTATTTTTGTCGATATCTCTGCTTCTAAGGGTCTAATTTGAAAAATTCTTTCTTTGTTGGAAAGCATTTCCGGTGTGAAATATTTATCACGTAATTTTAAATTGTTCTTAACGCACAAGTATTCTACAAGAGGGCGTAAGTTCACTTTTCGGTTTACAGCATATTTTAAGCAATATCTGCTGTACTAAAAATCAGATTGAAAAAATTATTTTTCTGATCAGACACTATTAACTATGAAAATTCTTTGTGCGTAATTTCTTTTCAAAATAATGCACAATTTCACCGCTAGGCGGCGCAATTTTTTAATCGTTTTTCTCAATATCTCTATCCTACTTCTAAATGCGCGATTTAAAAGATTCTTTTGATACGGGATGTCATTTACCTTGTGGAACATTTTAAGTTTGTAAATATTTGAGGGCCGCCCCGGTGGCGCAGTGGTCTAAGGCGCTGGCCTCTGATCATTCGTCCGTAAGGGGTCCGGGTTCGAATCCCGGTCAGGCATGGATGTTGTGTTTGTCTTACGGCACTGGCTCTCTCTCCCTTCCCTGGAACCAGTGACCCTAAATTAGGGACGGGCGACTGCTTATAGCCCATTGAGTTGCTCACGGTGGTCGTTAAACCTCCAATCAAAAAAAAAAAAAAATATTTGAGGAGCTTTGTAGTTCACGGTTCTGTCGCCAGGTGGTATTTCAGTACTTCTGTTCGCAGCTATATCTCCGCTTTTAAAAACCCTATTGAGAAATTTCTGTTTTTATTGTATGCCATTCGCTACAATAAAGATGGAGAGCATTATCCTCTTTAAATAATGCACAGATTTCCCGCTAGAGGGCGTAAAGGTAAAAAACTTTTTACTTGGTATCTCTGATTCCGGGAGACGTATTTGAAAAGTTTTTTTTTCTTTTTTTTACCTTAGCATAGCTTTTGCCATGACCCATGAAGAATACTTTTCCCTTATTTTCAACTTTAACATTATGCAAAATTCTTCCCCTAGAAGGCGTAGAATTACTTAACAGTTAAAAGAAGAAATATAGTTTCCTTTTATATTTCTTCTCTTAACTGTTCGATTTAAAAATACTTTTGTCTCTGATGCTATGGGAGACTTCCTGTGTGTCATTTGTTAATCTCCGTAACATACTTTTTAGCCGCTGGTGGGCGTAAGTAGCTGTTTCTATTTCTGGGTGTTTTACAGATCGTAGAAATCCCGTTGATATTTTTTCTAACCCGTTCCATTGACTTTGAATAACTTTGATAAATTTTATTCGCGTCGGGAGGATGCAAAAGACGTGCTTATTACAACCAAAATTCGGTGTCATCTTTCTTGTTGACACTTTCCAACAGTAGATTGAAAAAGCGTATATGCTCCAAGTTTGTCCGTCCGCACGATAACTCGCGTGGAAATGGTTCGATTTCGATGAAATTTTGGTATCTGTTAGGGGACAATCTGGGAAAAAGCCCCTATTGAAAACTGAAGAAATGGGGTCAAAGGTCAATACATAGAAGCGGGATCCATTCCATCGCCCTTATGCGTCATAACTTACGTAAAACTGCTTCGATTGCGACAAAACTTCATCATGTTGTTCCGGAGATGTACTGAACCGGTTTGGTTTAATATAATTGAAAGGGAGTCACAGGTCAGGGCACAGGAGAGAGATTTATTCTACAGCCATTATCCTCATAACGACTAAAAATGCTTCTACTGCGACAAAACTTTAGTATGTTGTTCCGCAGGTATACTGAACCAATTCTGTTTAATATCATCGAAATAGGGTCAAAGATCAGGGCACAGAAGCGAGATTTATTCCACAGCCATTATCCTCATAACTTGACTAAAAATGTTTCTTTTGCAACAAAACTTTGGTATGTTGTTCCGCAGGTATACTGAACCAATTCTGTTTAATATAATCGAAATAGGGTTAAACATCAGGGCACAGAAGCGAGATTTATTCCACAGCCATTATCCTCATAACTTGACTAAAAATGCTTCTATTGCAACAAAACTTTGGTATGTTGTTCCGCAGGTATACTGAACCAATTCTGTTTAATATAATCGAAATAGGGTTAAACATCAGGGCACAGAAGCGAGATTTATTCCACAGCCATTATCCTCATAACTTGACTAAAAATGCTTCTATTGCAACAAAACTTCAGTATGTTGTTCCGTAGGTAAACTGAACCAATTATGTTTATTATCATCGAAATGGGGTCAAAGGTCAGGGCAAAGGAGCGAGATTTATTCCACAGCCATTATCCTCATAACTTGACTAAAAATGCTTCTATTGCAACAAAACTTTAGTATGTTGTTCCGTAGGTACACTGAACCAATTCTGCTTAATATCATCGAAATGGGGTCAAAGGTCAGGGCAAAGGAGCGAGATTTATTCCACAGCCATTATCCTCATAACTTGACTAAAAATGCTTCTATTGCAACAAAACTTTAGTATGTTGTTCCGTAGGTACACTGAACCAATTCTGCTTAATATCATCGAAATGGGGTCAAAAGATCAGGGCAAAGAAGCGAGATTTACTCCACAGCCATTATCCTCATAACTTGACTAAAAATGCTTCTATTGCAACAAGACTTTAGTATGCTGTTCTGGGGATATACTGAACCGGTTCTGTGGAATATAAACGAAATAAGGTCAAAGGTCAGGGCATAGGAACGAGATTTATTGTTCCTGTGCCCTGACTTTTGGAACAAGTTATGAGGAATGATTTCTGGTATGTTGGAAAGCGTATCGTAATCAATGCATTGCATGATTTTACTAACTTGTTTATTTATAGTTCTTACTTCTAAAATTGCTTCTTCAGCGCTACCACATGAAACCCTAGGCCCGTGACTCCTAAATGTCATCTCTCAAATCGACGCCTCTGCCGTCTACCCGGCATTCTTGTCCCGCTATACTCTTGCTCGCGTCGGCCGGTGCTTTTCGCTTTCATGAGGCATCGATTACTTATAAGGCTACCGGTGCGTGCTTTCAGCGCCACCACAGGGTGTACGGTCATGCACACTCATTACCAAATGTGGATCATTTGCATACCAGCACGCACTCTAGCTATTTGCAAAGTTTCGCGGTTGTAGCATGTTTTCTTCTAGGTGCGCAAATTTCATTTTCCATGAGTGTATAAAGATTGCAGCCAACTTTAAAAAATCATGGTTAGTTATGTGTTCTTCAAGAAAACTGAAAAAAGAAGAAGGAATATAAACACGCAAGTAACAAAAATTAGAAGATATCGATGGAATATACAGGGGTTGGACAGAATAATGGGAAGATCTAGGAAAAGAAGGTTTTACGTACCTAATAAGGTGTGGGACCACCTTTGGCATACAAAACCACCTGAATCCTCCTTGGAACGGACGCATACAAATCCTGGATGGTGGTTAGAGGGATGTTACACCATTTTTCATGCAGAAGAAAGGTTTTACGTACCTAATAGGTGTGGGACCTTCTTTGGCATTCAAAACCACCTGAATCCTCCTTGGAATGGACGCATACAAATCCTGGATTGTGGTTAGTGGGATGTTACACCATTCTTCATGCAGAAACTGCTCCAGGTCCTTGAGAGAAGCAAAAGGAGATAACGGGTTCTTAGTCTGTTTTCCAACAAATACCACAGTCGTTCGATGATGTTTAAGTCTGGTGATTCGGGAGGCCAAGGAAGGTGTGAAAGTTCGTCTTCATGTTCCTCAAGCCATGATTGGACATTCCGAGCTCTGTGAATTGGGGCGTTATCATCTTGATAGATGGCATCCCCTGCAGGAAACAATGCCTGAGCCATTGAATGGATTTGGTCGGCCAAAATGGTTTCATACGCCCTGCCAGTCATCCGTCCTTTCAAGGTGATCAAGGGACCTGCTGAAAACCCCGACATGACCGCCCAGAGCATGAACGGACCACCACCATGCTGCACTCTTGGGAGTAGACAATCTCGGTTGTACGCTTCTGACTGTGTTCTCCACACGTAAACAGGTCCTGCTGCTGGGAATAGTGCGAATGTGGATTCCTCCGCCAACATTACATGCTTCCATGCAACGGCAGTCCACGTTGTACGCTCCTGGCACCACTGCCGTCGCCGTTGTGCTTTCATCCGGGTCACCAGAGGTTTTGCAATAGCAGCTCTGCCATGAATATCTTGTTTATGCAGTTCCCTGCACAGTGTTTTCGTTGATACTGAGGTCTGGAGATGCATACTGAGCTCCGCACTAATTTTCGGTGCCGTTATCTTCTTATTACGGGTAACAATCCTTTTTAATGCTCTCCTGTTTCTATCAGTCAGGATCGTTTTCCGGTCACCGCTCTTGTGTTTCGCAGGCGAGGTTTTGCCACGAACACGGTATGCTGTCATGACACTAGGCACAGTCGCTCTCTATAACCCCACTACCCTGGCGACTGTTGTCAGGGCGGCACCAACTATTCAGCCACCAACAATTAGCCCTCTTTCGGAGTCCGTCAGGTTGCTCATTTTGTCGTCACCCTGAAAGAAAGTTTGCAACAAGACACTTTAAATGCACTAAAATAGGACCTTGAGGTTCTAAACAAAGCTGTTACAACCAAAACGTGGTGGATAACTTTGCGTTGTTCGCGTTATTCTGTGCAACCCACTGTATATCGATGGAATCGCCTGTGCAAAAGGGATTTAGTGCAATAATCCGCCCGAAGATCCTCAAGAGTCATCACAGGTACAAAAACTCACAAATGATCTTACAAAGTGCGAAGATCCGTAGGTATTGTCGCTGGCACAGGAGTCCTCAATTTCTATCACAAGTACAAGAACTCCCAAATGTCCTTACCAGTACGAAGATCCTTGAGCACTGGCACTATTACAGAAGCTCTCCAGCGGCATAGATACACACTCAAGGGTCTTTACCTTTACGGAAAATTTCAAATGTATTTACCAGTTGTGATGTGCCTGCCCCGCAGGACGCACATGATATAAAAGTAGATAGCAGTGAGAGCACACGTTCTCGTAGCTCATGGGAGAGCGACTTACTCCGGAGTGAGGGGATCCGGATTCGATGCCCAGCACGGACAAACTTGTACGTTATATTGGCTCCTGAACTTCCAGGATGGCTCGGCTGTTATGTTTCTTGCAATGGTGTGATGTTCTTTCCACACCGCGAGACAGGAAAACTGGGAATCCCTTCTTCAGTGCTTCGAAAAAATAAATCAGTGTGATGTTACGTTCCACACACCAAATGGTCTGGGATTTCTCAAATGCACGTTCTTCATGGGATGACTGCCTACAGCAACACATGGTCCCGGCTGACCCTCTTTGGGGGAGGTGAGGGGGAGAGATGTGACGTGCCTGCCCCGTAGGACACACACGAGATAAAGGCAGATAGCAGTGTGATAACATGTCCGCGTAGCTCAGTTGGGAGAGAGACTTACTCCGGGGTGAGGGGATAAGGATCCTTGTCATATTTACGCCAAAAAATGGATTGTCATTTTCAAAATTCAGAGTTAGTTTTCTTTTTGAACACCATGTAAGATAAATATAAAAAAGAGCGTGCCACTGTCCATCTAAAACTTCAAATATTAAATCTCCAAATCTGTTGTTCTTGTATTATTAGTATGTCTTGGCGCAGATATTGCGATATATTTTGAGCAAATAAACTTATGATGGAAAAAAGGGAGATTCTAGTACTTCATGCGTAAATATGAAATTGCCATTTTTGCCATATGATTGAGAAACTAAAGGAAATTTTAACCTTTATCTTAGAGATTTAAACGCGTGAAGGGATATTTTACATACTTGACAGGCGAAGCTGAACATGCTGGGTGCTTCTACGACTGGAACTGTAGGAAGGGGGAAAATATGTTATTAAAATATATCTGAAAAGATTGAAAAATGTGTACCCTGAAAACATGAATCTGCTCATATATTAGAAATAGGTTTACAAATACGCATTTCTTGAATAACATCCAAATATATTTCAATGTTGAAAAAGAACTGCAATCAGCCTCGGAGAAAAATGTTGTTAGTAAGGTGGAGACAAATATTTGAAAGTGGTTTGGCGAACTTGAAAGAATGCGAGGTGAGATGCCTTACCAACAGAATTTATTCAGCCCAAGTGTCAGGAAAGAAAGGCTCAGGAAGACGAGATGCAGGATTGTTTGCATGAGAAACAGATAATGACTGTGAAGAACAAAATTTCTTGTGTGAGACGTGTGATTGACATCAGTGAAGATCGAGTTCAGTGCCGAGATCGCTGCAAATGGAGATGTTTGTTACATCAACAGTAAGTAAAATCCAGCACCATAAATTTTTAATTTAATCTGGCCGACGAGCTGTGTTGGAGGAGTTGGCGTCTAAATCTCAGAGATCACCTCAGTGCTATCTATATATGTATCATGTATGTATTAAAATAGTGAAGAATGAATGCTGATACGCAATGTAGCAGAGAAGACACGGGCTTTCCCAAAAATATGATGATAAATTTAACATTGATTAAGCATCTATACTATTCATGGAAACTTTCGTGCGCTATTGTATTCCTGTACACACCTCAGAATTTTAAATGAAAGGAAATGTCCCCCTTCTTTGGTTGTTTTACCGAAAAACAAAATTCCTATATGATTACTTCTTTCTCTTGGTTTCTGATGCCATTTCTTCTGTAAAAACGATGTTCGGTTCTAATTTTCTTTAAATTCAGAAACTTTCTTGCAACATATAACAATCACAAAAAAAAAAAAAATGTTCTTAATATTGTATTTTAACTTTTTGTTAAAAATAAATAAAAATCTTAGAAACAGATGGCAGCACCTAAAAAACAGAACACCCATAATATGTGAAGATACTTTTATATTTTAAACATGGAAAATTCTTATTCATTATTAACATGTGAAGTTCGATCACTTTGTTCCGTTCTTCAAGTTCACCTACTTTTGATTCCCTTTTACTTTTGATCCATTCCCCACTCACAAATTTTATACTATGAAAATTAATTTCTGGTTTGTTTAACAATATTTTCTGTAACAAATGATTCACCAGATGGCAGCAGCACTTCGTTACTATGTTATCAGATTAAAATCAGGATAAAAAAATCTTTACATTTCCATCCCTGGCCAGCTCTGAGAGACCAATGTTTCACGTCGTTTTACGTTTCAGTTTGATTGAAAGATGGCAGCACGTCAGCACTTTCGTGTAGCTCGGGAACTAGATTTGTTTCTTTAGGGTCAATAAGATTATTATATGTATTTATTATTGACTGCAAGCTGTTGTAGTTCCGTAGCTGGGTATAAATAACAGGTGGTTCGTATAGGAAAAGCAAAGAACAGATATCAGTCTAGAAAATACCCAACTTTGTGTTATTAGCAGTAAATTTAAACATTTCGGAATTTAACTAAACATTTCTTCTTGAAGGAATGTAGTGTGGCGCCATCTACTATCCTTTAAGATAAACTAAACCCCTTTATAATCACTAAGTAAAATCAAACAGGCCGTCTGCAACAGTTTAGATATACTCTAGTATCTGGAGATTTAGAGTCACGTAAGAAGTATTTAATTCGATTCCTAAAATACCCAGCTAGGAGCATTGACAAATAGTGGCATTGTAAAAAATATTTTTGTGTTGACTACGAGCAGTAATGTAGTTCTTTAAAAAAAAAGTGCTTTGCTCTGAACGAATTAGGTAACAAGTTAGTAAAATCATGCAATGCATTGATTATGATAAGCTTTCCAACATACCAGAAATTATTACTCAAGTTATGTGGATAATGGCTGTGAAATAAATCTCGCTCCTGTGTCCTGACCTTTGACCCCATTTCGATGATATTCAACAGAATTGGTTCACATACCTCCGGAGCAACATGATAAAGTTTTGTTGCAATAGAAGCAGTTTTACGCAAGTTATGAGAATAATGGCTGTGGAATAAATCTTGCTTTTGTGCAACGACCTTTGACCCCATTTCGTTGATATTCAACAGAACCGGTTGTCGCAATCGAAGCATTTTTAGGTAAGTTATGATGCGCAAGGGTAATGGAATGGATCCCACTCCAGTGTCCTGACCTTTAACCCCATTTCGCCCATTTTCAATAGGGTTCGTGCCCAGGTGGTTCTCTACCACATACTAAAATTTCATCGAAATCGAACCATATTTACGCATATTATGACGCATAAAGACAATGGAATGGATCCCGCTTTTATGCCTTGACCTTATACCCCATTTCGCCCATTTTCAATAGGGTTCGTCCCCAGGTGGTTACTTACCACATACTAAAATTTCATTGAAATCGCACAATTCAACAGGGTTCGTCCCCAGGTCGTTCCCTACCACATACTAAAATTTCGTCGAAATAGAACCATTTTTACGCAAGTTATGATGTATAAAGGCAATGGATCCAGCTCCTATGTCCTGACCTTTGACCCTATTTCACCCATTTTCAATAGGGATTGTCCCCAGGTGGTTCCCAACTACATACTAAAATTTCATCCAAATCGAACCATTTTTACGCAAGTTATGACGCATAAGAGCAATGGAATGAATCCCGCTCCTATGTCCCGACCTTTGACCCTGTTTCGCCCATTTTCAATAGGGGTTGTCCCCAGGTGGTCCCCTGCAACATACCAAAATTTCGTCGAAATCGAACCATTTTCACGTGAGTTATCGTGCGGACGGACGGACGGACAGACGGGCGGACAAAGCTGGAGCATATACGCTTCTTCAGCCTACGGTTGGAAAGCGTAAAAAACGAATCCAGAAAGAAGGCCGTTAAAATTTTCAAAAGCAGTATAGAATTTGATTAGTTGTTTTCATCAGTTAGTATTTTTATTGGAGTTTTATTATTAATTATTTTATCAACTTTTATTACTAATTATTTTTTTCAATTTTTATTGCTAATTATTTTTATCAACTTTTATTAAAATTGGAGCAATTTTAGATAAAACATCCCTTGGGAGTCAATGCTAAAAGTCTTAAGTTTCTCTTTAAATACTGTTCTGCGATTCTGTACGATTCCAAATATTCCATGGGAAAAATACGAATCACTCGCACTGAATACATGTAACTTATATCCCATTCTTAAGGTTATGAGGTAGGAGTGGCGGATACCTTTCGCGTTGGTTTTTGTTTCATCCCGGATATAATGAACACCGTGATCATACAGTAGAGTCCCACAGTCGCCGATCCTTGACTTGAAGCCATTGGTCCCAGGAGGGCGCAGGGTCCATGATTTGCCTAGAGCTCCAGCTCATCTAATATATTCACCCTAAGATGACACTGCAGTTTAACGTACGCACCCACTGAGCCTTCGGGGACGGCCGAGAGTCATGTTAATCCGCGTCACTCTCCACTGTGTCCTGTTATTAACAGCTGTCAATCACTTCCCCCATCAACTCATTGGCATCCTTGTCGCCCAAACACTGCATGTCTACGCATGCGTGTGTTGGTCTAATTTTAAAACTTCATTTTTAGATTTGTCTAAAATAACTACATGAACTAATAAGTAAACACCTAGGACAATATAAAGTTCAGATCATATGTAGAGGACTTTAGGAAGGGAGTGTCTGACCCCAGGTCTTGAACAACCCTTTAGAAATAGGAAGCTAGGAGATTTGGGCTAGAGTGCCCGATAGGAAAGTGGCACGAAAGCGAGGTAGGAAGGGTGAGGAAGACGCCCTTATTTATTACCGGGGAGCCAGTACCCGGGGTCCGACGGTTTAATGTGCCCATCCGACGCATGGCGGGTATTTAGTGGTTCGAACGTTCGTACCTGCCCAGGATCGAGCCTGAGGTTATCTCCATGGCAGTCACGAACGCTGACCATTAGGCCACCCGTGGCCCATGGACATTATAAAGCATTATTCTGGGCAATAAATGCGTTGGTTGGGCAGCGGGTGGCCTAGTGGACAACGTTCGTGACTGCCACGGAAAGCACCTCAGGTTCGATCCCAGGTAGGTACGAACGCTCGACCCACTAGATATCCGCCGTGCATCGGATGGGCATGTCAAGCCGTCGGACCCAGGGTACTGGCCCCCGGTAATAAATAAGGGCGTCTTCCTCCCCTTTCTACCTCGCTTCCGTGTCACTTTCCTATCGGGCACTCTAGCCCAAATCTCCTAGCTACCTATTTCTAAGGGTTGTTTGAGACCTGGGGTCAGACACTCCCTTCCTAAAATCTTCTACATATGATCATCATTTGATCAAATGCGTTGGTTTTCAGGGAAAATGTTGGGAACTACTTTAAGTCGCGGCGATAGGTTTTTACGTACCTTCCACTTTAGTGTCATCTTAAGGTGAATCGAAGTATAGTGTGACTGGCCAATCAAAGTGCACTAAAGTGGGAAGCCACTCTGATCACTTGGACCCTGGAGCGTCCATTTGCGTTACTTATAAGGAATCACAGGGAGGGCTCAGGGGATCATTTTTGTTGGAACCGATGACGAATTTAGCTGAAATGCCCTTCTCAAAAATAAAACACTTATCATCCTATTTTGGGTGGCCAAGGTGAATGTAGGGAGTGTTTAAAGATCACCATGATAAACTCTGAGTGCTATAAGGAGCCGTTCACCAATATTTTGGGCCAATAACTCAAGGGAAGAGAAGGAGCAGTGCTGAAAGGCAAACATATTACTCATGCTTCACTCGGGACTCGAACACAGGCCCACCCAGACAAACAGCGAGAAGCCCACGCTACCGAAGCGGTCACTGGTCACACTTTCACGTGCATGTTCAAATTTTCTGTTGCTTTTCCACCATAGAGTCAGATCATGCTTTTCTGCGTGATCCAGGGACGTACATAAAATTCATTTCCCGGGATGACGGGTGGGGGCAGAAAATGGAAGTTTTTTAAGTCTAAGAGGGCGCGGCAAAAGTTAATTAAAAATTGTTAGAAAAAATTAAAGCACTATTTTCTAATGTCAATTGATGCATTTTTATTAAATTTAAACATTTTTTCTAATGTAAGTCGCATTTCAACGAAAAAAAAAAAAATTAAACACTTTCAGGAGGGGGGCGGAAAGGCCCCTAAATACGCACGTGGCGTGATCCGACAGTTTAGTCTCGCCCGTGCAATACGAACTTTCTTTTAAGATACGAGCATGCTTTCATATAAATTAATGTTCCTTTTAAATGATTATCAAAATAAAAAATTCTTTGGGCTACTTTTCTTCCCAACTAGCGACGGAAAGTGCCTTAGCGCAGCTAAGCCTAGAGAAAAAGTGCCTCAGCACCGCTAAGCCTAGAGAAAAAATACCTTAGCGTCGCTAAGCTTAAAGAAAAAGTGCCTGAGCGTCGCTAAGCCCAGAGGAAAAGTGCCTTAGCGCCGCTAAGTCTAGAGAAAAAGTGCCTTAGTGCCCCTAAGCCTAGAGAAAGAGTGTCTTGGCGCCGCTAAGCTTAGAGAAAAAGTGCCTTGTCGCCCCTAAGCCTAGAGAAAAAATGCCTTAGCGTCACTAAGCCTAGAGAAAAAGTTCCTGAGCGTCGCTAAGCCCGGAGGAAAAGTGCCTTAGCGACCATAAGCCTAGAAAAAAGTGTCTTGGCGCCGCTAAGCATAGAGAAAAAGTGCTTTGGCGCCTCTAAGCATAAAGAAAAAGTACCTTGGCGCCGTAAGTCTAGAGAAAAAGTGCCTTACCGCCGCTAAGCCTAGAGAAAGTGTCTTGGCACCGCCGCTAAGAAGTCCCTACCGTGGGAAACTTATCATGTGTTGACTTGTCGTTTCTTGTGTTGCCCAAAGAACAATCACGCACTTCTCGCGCGCATTGCCACGAGTGAGACACGACGAGGCCCTGTATCTACTTTTGAGTAAAACACACAAATAGCAAAATATTTATTTGTTCTAAAGAAATTTCGGGGCCCGAAGAAATAAAGACAAAGAACTGATCTCGTAATCGTTGTCGAAAATCCTTTTATTATTGTTATTATTATCATTATTATTTTCATTATTATTACTATCATTATTGTGAAAGTTATGCTTAACATTGGGTTTTGTTGCATCCCCTTACGGGACAATCTCAAATGCTTTTACGCTTTTACTAAAAGACTAGTTTTAATTTTCACAAAAAATATTTTTTAGTTTTCTCTGAAATTGCTACCTCCCTTCAAGTTCACAGTAAATTTTGCTTTAGAAATTATTAGAATTTTGTGAATACCTTCTGCTTTATTTCAAGCAGAAAGTATTCTCAAAAGGTTTGTTGTTCGTACTAAGCGATATCTGACCGCGAAATAATGTTTAAATCGAGATTTTAGGAGCGCAGACATTACTGCAAATACATTATAAACAGAAATATGCACTTAAGCTTTTATGGCCAAATCATTCTTTACCAAAAATTTGATACTATTTTCCGAACATTTCTCACCAGGAGCTCTATCCGATGCAAAAAGAATTTTTCAAATTGGATATTTAGATGCAGAGATATTGGTGAAATCGCAATTTGATTTTAGGCCCCCTAGTGGGAAAACTATGCATTACTTGAGAAGGAACTGTACATATAAAAGTATTCGTTATAAATGATATTGAATGGAAGGAGGAATTTTTTTCCATGTGATATTTAGAAGCAATTACATGGAATAAAGCATATTTTGAATTCGATAGCATCTGCGTTTACGCCCTCTAGTCGTGAAGTTCTGTTTCGTGAAAAAAACAAACAAAAAAAAACACGGAAAGCAGGAATCACCGTTCTCACATTTCAGGCTTTCCAATGCAAAAAGAATTTTGCAAGTCTGATTAATAGTTGTCCACAGATGGGCGGACGGACGAACAAAGTGATGCCATAAGCACGCATTATTTTTTTACAACGGGTTAAGCATATACATATACTAAAGAATGACAAGAGGGCTCTCGGATCTCCCCTTTGTATCCACGCCCGACGCTGTATCACGAGGGTCGATCAGAAAATAAGGTTTCGCGTTCGAGTAGGAGAAAAAAATCCACCAAAAGCACACCCGAGGAATCCCAGAAAACAGATGCCATAATTTTTCCGGCAGTCAGTGTGACTTTAAACCTCTTCCTCGGCGATGAAGCAGCGTATTTCCATTTCATGTAAGCTCTCTTGCTGGTGGGAGCGAAGGGATAGAGCCACGTCTCGCCCTCTGTCACAATACGGTCAAGAAAGCTTTGTCCATCTTCAGGCGCTCTTTGGCCAACCATGGCCCTTGCGCCAATAAAATCAATGAACCAATGAACCATCTTCAGCGTAACGCTGTAGGAACGTCAAACATGCCATCAGTCACGCTGCTTTGTGATCGACGGATAATGAACATGGCACCCATCTGGTACAAACTCTGGAATACTGCAAAGCATCCACCAGAAGATGTTGAATAACGGCATAGCTCAACCCCAGTTGGACCACAATATGGCGCAAAGTTACCCTTCGGTTGTCTTGAATCATTTCATCCACACGTGCAGTGGTGATTTCTGTCGTCAATGAACTTGGATGTCTACTGCTTGTGCGATACCGGCTCCCCACACCATACCTGCCGGATTGAAGCGAACGGCACCATTTCGCCACGTGTTATCAAGAGATCACGTTATCACCATAAACTTTGACAAGCTGTCGATAGCTGCGGGCACGTTCTTGACCCATAGAAACAATATTACTATTCTCACTTCGACCGAGACCATGTTTCCAACCGTCAGGCCATTTCGAAATGTCACTGCGCATCACACGCTGGGCACATGAGTTCACAGAGACCATCTCTCGAACGTACATGTCATCCATGCCACTCGCACGACATCCTGAATTGACTTTATAGCACTTGTAACCTTCTTTTCTGATCGACATACGTACATACACTATATGGACAAAAGTCACCGGACACCTAGAGGAGCAACACAGCACAGCATTTATTAATATACATTAGTACGATGTTGGTCCACCACTGACCTTTCGAGACACGCTTTCGACAAAGTTTTGGAACACAGCGATAGGTATGAGCTTCCATTCAGTACATAATGCTGCCTCTTAACTTTTGCTTAGTAGTAAGCCTTGGTTCCAAACTTCTAATGGGGCGCTCTAATTCATCCCATAGGTGCTCTGTGGGATTAAGATCAGAACTCTGTGCTGGCCAGTCCACGCACGATACGGAATTATTGTCAAACCACACCGTAACAGTCCTTGCTTCATGGCTCGGTGCATTATCCTGCTGGTGCTAACAAGACTCGGTTCCATAGTATTGCCACAGAGTTGGTAGGGCATAATTGTCCAGAATATCAAGGTAGACGTGCTGGTTAACAGGTTTGACCCCGATAACCAATGGGTCGGGACCATACCACGAATAACACCCGCACACGAGTACATTGCCAGCTCCAAACTTGACCGTAAGAAAAGTGCACTGTGGTAAATAGCGTTCCCTCGGCTGCCGCCATACCCACACACGCCCATCAGACTGATTGATCATGTATCTGGATTAATCAGTCCATAGGACCCGTTTCCATTGATCTATGGTCCACGATAAATGTTCTTTACACCATGCTAAACGAAGTGGAGATGAAAGTAGCCGCATGACCACGGTAACCCATGGAATGAAGTTTTCTACGAATGGTAGGTGCACATACCGAGGTTCCAGCACTTTTACTCACCTGTACACTGAGGTCTTGTGCAGTACTCCGTCGATTAGCTGTAACGATTCTCCTGAGGCTTCGCCGTCCTCTATCACTGATTTTCTTCGGTCTGCCGATACGTTTTGCTGCTTCAGCCACGCCATGTGTCTTCCACTTATTCAGTACATCCAAAACAGTTGACTTGGGTATATTTAAATGTCTCTCGGTTTCTCTTATTGATAACCCACTTATATGTGTAAGTGTCGTAAACAGGATTAAATAGTGTATTGTGAACATCGCATTTCTGATGAGATGAGATGCAGGAAGAATCATTCTGTTAATAAAGCGGTATTGTTTTCAAGTCGTAGCAAAACACGTGGGTATTGTAAACTGAAGAGAGGTCTACCGCAGAGAGAGACTTGACGGAACGAAGACATAATGTCAGAAGTTACCCAATGATGCCACTGATTGTATACTAATGAAATCTGATCATTTCGATTTAGTTCACCAAGACCAAAGTGTAGCATTTCGTAGCATAGTTTAATACATGGGCGCCCATGGCTTAGTTTTCAGGAAGGGGGGGGCAACAGAAATCTGAATTATGAATAACATACACTAACACCATACGCAAATTTCCCCTGTGAATTCTTGTTTTCTAACCAGTTTCCGAAAGTAGGTTGCTCCAGATGCTCAAGCTTAGTCTGTCTGTCTGCCCGCACGATAACTCGCGTAAAAATGGTTCGATTTCGATGAAATTTTAGCATGTGGTAGGGGACAACCTGGGGACGAACTCTATCGAAAATGGACGAAATGAGGTCAAAGGTCAGGACATAGGAGCGGGACCCATTCCATCGCCCTTATGCGTCATAACTTACGTAAACATGCTTCAATTGCGACAAAACTTCATGTTGTTCCGGAGATGTACTGAACCGGTTCTGTTTAATATCATCGAAATGGGGTCAAAGGTCAGGGCACAGAAGCGAAATTTATTCCACAGGCATTATCCTCATAACTTGACTAAAAATGCTTCTATTGAGACAAAACTTTAGTATGTTGTTCCGGAAGTATACTGAATTAATTATGTTTAATATCATCGAAATAGAGTCAAAGGTCAGGGCACAGGAGCAAGATTTATTCCACAGCCATTATCCTCATAACTTGAGTAATGATTTCTGGTATGTTGGAAAGCGTATCACAATCAATGCATTGCATGATTTTACTAACTTGTTGCTACACGTTCAACTCATAAAGAAAACTAAAACCCAGCCTCGAAAGCTACACAAGAAGGTGAAAATACACTCAAGGCAAAGTTCTGCAAATAACTTCAGGAAATGTTTGTCCAGCAGTGGCTGCAGCAGAACATAATACCATCGTTTTCATTACTCCGCCTTTCATGCTTTTCCACACTGTAAGTATGTACGCTGCACTATACTGTATAACATTCAATGCAAAAATTAAGTACTGTATTACTGCTTTCTACTAGGTTCATTTTTTAAAACCTCTGAAGCCCTCGGCGCAGGTGTCGTCGCAAAAGCAGCCGTTTCATATGCGACCGGGGTTGAAATGGTAGCAAATGAAATTTTGGAAGATTTGGATTTCCTTTCTTACTAAAAGCGAAGAAACTTACAATTAAATTCGCACACGAATGGAATAAAATCTCCCGCAGTTTTTCGTAGAGAAAGTACTCTGGCTATTACTTGGGAAAAGAAAGTGTTTTATTTTTTATATTCAAATCTAATTTTACTAGGGTTATCTTCAGCTGCAATCCACAAATAAAAAAAAACCTTATTTTGTAAATACAAACAGTACAATAATTATTAGGATTTTACTAAAAAGACTATTAAACAGGAAACACACCGCATCGTCAGCAGTTCACTTACTCCTCTCCCCCTCCCACCTCATCTGACCTACCTTTTGTCTTTCCAAATCCCTAAGCCGGTCGCATTTACTGCCATTTCCAACTTCAACCCCGGTCACATTTTCCGTTGGAAGACCCCAGGTGGTCAATACCTAACCTCCCCACTCTGCCTCCCTCTTTTCTTCCTCACTCCTCTTTGCCCCTGCCGGTCGCATTTGCTACCATTTCTACCCACGTCGCATTTACGACTTCTTCCTCGGCGCGTAGTAGCACGTGGTATCAACCACCACCCACCCCTTTCCCGATTTGATGTGCGCGCTCGCGCATCTGAATCTACACTGCTCAAAATAATTAGGAGGGAGCATATTCCTTTGTCGACGTTACGCAAGTTAATCGTGTGATACCGTGCTGAAACGCGAAAAACGCAAGTTGAGTGCGACGTAAACAGCCGAAGCATACATATCCTTATGAAAATCAGCGTCTGTGAATTCATAAATCACAGATTCGAACAAGAGCGAGGTTTTTTTTCAGATTCTCCCTTATTCTGCCGCATTTATATTTACACTTTGTTTCTTGAAGTTTTAATAGCATGATTTACCGGAATCAACGACGTGGTGAGCTATTTGCAGGCTGGAAGCACGTCAGTTACAGCGCGTGGTAACAGAAGCCTTTGGAGTGTCATTTTCCTACTGTGGATACGATCCGTGGATACAGGAAGTGTTCGAAGAAGACAAGGTCAAGGCCGTCCACGAGCAACTACGGCAAGGGACAACCGTTATCTATTGTTAACAGCCCGTCGGAACAGGTGGCAAAATGCTACTCAGCTCCAGCTGGAGCTCCTCGTGTCAAGAGGACGCAGGTTGTCAACTGAAATTATCTGCAATCGCCTTCACCAATGTGGTCTTTCGGCACATAGACCAATGGTGGTTTTTGTTTGTTTGTTTGTTTTTAACTTCGCGACACCGTACGGCTCGTAGAAACTAGGATGAAAAGCATTATGGCTGGGGACACTACGAGTGGAGTCAAGTTCTCTTCTCTGACGAGCAGGGTTTCAATCTTGATCCTAACAATCGGCGAGTTTTTATCTGGAGGTAACCCGCCACATGGAATAACCCAGCTTTTGTGCAGGAAAGATCACATTACGGAGGACATGGATTGATGGTCTGGGCAACCATAAGTATCAGAGGACGTACGGACCTGTATGTCAACCGAAACGGAAGTCTGACAGTCCAGAGATATAGAGACGAGATTCTCACACGTATTGTCATGCCATATGCTGCAGACGTCAGTGATTCGTTTCTTTTCATGGACGATAACGCTCGACCTCATAGAGCTTGGCTAATGGACAATATCCTTCAAGTGGAGGGAATCGAGCATATGGGGTGGCTAGCATGCTCCCCTGTCTTAAATCCAATTGAGCATGCCTGGGACGCACATGACAGATGCACTGCAGCTAGACCAGCAACTTCTTTGACTCTTCGTGAACTGGAGATTGCCCACATTGAAGAGTGGCGAAGATACCTCCAAAACCTCCTCGGCAATCTCATCAGTTCCATGCCACGCAGATCACCGGCGACTTTAGCCGTTCGAGGGGATCACACATCCTACTAGTGGTAACTTTCCACCTTCAAAAAGTAATTTTTGCTTGTACAGATATTCATTCATATTGCTATATAGTATATCGCATCATGTGGATTAAATGATGATATTGCATAAAAATTCACTATTGTGCTTTTTCTTACCATACTACTGAATATTCGACATAAAAATAATATTTTACATTCAACAACGTCAGTCACACACGATTTTCCTTACAATACCTCTTGCTCACTAAATTCTTTTTAGCAATGTATTTTACCATCTAAAATCCAAAATTATAGTTTGGTGTATCTTTTCTTTTTCATTTCAAGAAAATACGATAAAAATTTCTTACAGTGTTTTTAGGTAATGCATTTCCATATGCAATTTATGTATGTAAAAAGGCTACCAAAAAAAAAAAAAAAAAGAATTGCGCGACGATAATGCAGGATTTTGAAACAGTGGAAATTAAGTAGTTTGCATCAAAGTCAAGTGAAATTCTAGGGAAGGGTGCATTTTTCGGATATACAAATAGATCCACAATAACAAATAGGAAAGATGACACAGAATTTTCAGTTGTAATGAGTACATTTTTTGAATCCTTTCCGATGCCAATAAAATGTATTAAACTTATTCAAAGTCAATTGAATCGGTTTCAATTGAACCGGTTAGAAATAAAAATCAGCCTGATTTCTACATTATGACCACCTACCTAATAAGCTGTAGGACTCCCTATCCCTGCAAAACAGCGGCCACTCGGCGAGGCATCTATTCGATGAGGTGGCGATGGGTAACCTGGGGTATCTGGTACCATAATGTCAACAGCAGGTTCTTCAGGTTCCGTACATTTCGGGGTGGTGGTAATTTAGCGCGAACCCGCTTTTCCAAGTCGAACCACAAATGTTCGATTGTGTTCATGTCAGGTGAGTTTGGAGATTAACAGAAAGTCACCAGCATGTTCCTCGAACCACTCCTCGACGATTATGGCAGTGTGACATGGCACATTATTCTGTTGGTAATGGCCATCACCAGCAGGAAACACAGTTGCCATGAATGGGTGAACCTGGTCCGCAACGATGTTCAGATATCTGACAGCTGTCAGGGATTGTGCTATTGGGATAATGGGACCTAATGTGTCCCAGGGAAACATCCCCCACAGCATAAAACCGACGCCGCCGCTGTCTACGGCCTGTTTTCGCCCAAACATTGCATCCAGGTGCCGTCCATGAAGGACTACTGGTATACACTTGAAGCTTACAGAATATGTACAACAGATTAGTTATTAAAATGACCGTGAAAATGCGCATGTGGTTTTGGGGCAGCACTCTCTGAACTGTCCGGTCTTGGATATAAAGTGTTGGTTCAAACGAGATGTTTCAATCAACGAAGAACCGAGATTGAGTCGAAAGAGTGTTTCTTGTGTCTCACTCTGCACCGTCGCCGAAAAACGGCGAAATTTGAACACCAGACGGACTTTGAGCGAGAAAGAATCGCTGGCATTAGAGAAGCTGGATTTTCCTGCCGTGAAATTCCTACTCGTACGAGAAGAAACGTCAGTACAGTGAAGCGAATGTAGCGTCAGTGCACATATGAGGCTCGGAAGCACAGAAATCAGGGAAATGGACCGCAAAATTGCACGACTACACGTGAATGACAGACACCTTCTAGCGCAAGTCATATACCTAGTAGACACCTTCTACCGCATGTCATATACCCAGTAGACACCTTCTACCGCATGTCATATACCTAGTAGACACCTTCTACTGCAAGTCATATACCTAGTAGACACCTTCTACCGCCAGGTATATACCTAGTGGCGACTATGATGCTGAATAAATTCGATCTGTACAATCTGATTAGGGAATTACGTAGGACAGCGTATTTCTTATAGTACCAATGGCCCTTCGTAGTGGAACTTTCCATTTTGCCATATAATAACACGTATGTATTGATTTACATTTTTGTGGGGTTTTTTTTCGTGTAGGTCTAGAGATGGGGTCTGATCATTATTTTGAGTGAATTCAGCAAAATCAATCTAAGTACGTTGAGTGGGGAATTAACATGTGTGTTTTTCTCTTAGTAGTAATTCTCCCATGTAGTTTAAAATCACTGCATTGTGTTCAACCTGTGAATTTAGACAGAATTATTTCTAAAGCACACAATTGGCTGAACAATACTTTGTTTCTTTTAGATGCCTCTTGATTTAATCCTGTACTTATGAATTATTTGCACCAGTGGCGCATCCAGTAATTATTGTTGGAGGGGCTGTATATATATATCATCATCATCATCATTGTCAACCATTATCAATCCACTGCTGGACGAAGGTCTCCCCAAGTTTCCTCCACAACGGTCTGTCTTGTGCCAGTCTCCTCCATGTCACCCCTGCATACTTTCGAATTTCATCCACCCATCTCCCATGTGGTCTTCTTCTGGGTCTTTTCCTGTCCCGTGGAATCCAATCTAAAACCTCGGCTGTCCACCGATATCTGTCCTTCTGGCAGTATGTCCAGCCCATTGCCATTTCAGGGATTTAACTCTGATCATGATGTCTTCCACTCTTGTCATTTTTCGGATCCACGAGTTCCTCTTCTTATCTCTCCTGGTTACACCAAGCATGCACCTCTCCATGCTTCTTTGAGTTGTCTGCAGCCTTTGTATGTCTCTTTTAGTTAAGGTCCACGTCTCTGCACCATACGTAAGCACTGGAAGGATGCATTGATCAAACACTTTTCTTTTAAGACATAATGGCATATTGCTCTTGAAAATTATGCTGTTTCTTCCAAAAGCTCTCCAGGCAAGTTTTGTACGCCGATTAATTTCTTCATTAATGTGACCCTCACTTGATATCTGCTGTCCAAGATAAACGTACGTGTCTGTTATCTCCAGCTTTTCTCCATCAATCGATAAATCTTCATTTCTTGTAAAAGCATTGAACATCACTTTTGTCTTCTGAAAGTTCATTTTTAATCCCACTTCTTTACTCTTGTCAGCAAGTTCCTGGATCATACTCTGCAGCTCTGATGGGGTAGTTGCAAAAATGACTACGTCATCAGCAAAACGAAGGTGGGTTAGATAATCTCCATTAATCTTTATCCCCGTGTTTTCCCAGCTCAGCGACTGAAAAACACCCTCCAATGTGGCATTAAAGAGCTTCGGAGATATGGTGTCACCTTGTCTCACTCCCTTTCCAATTTTTACGTGTGTTGTATTTTCAAACAGCCTAATCTTTGCACTTGCATTTTCATAGATGTTATTAATAATATTAATGTATGCATCTTCAATACCGCAGGTTTTCAGAGCCATTGTAACTGCTGATGGTTTCACCGAATCAAAGGCTTTTTCATAATCGATAAAAGCCATGCACAATGGAAGTTCATATTCCCTCGCTCTTTCAATTAGTTCTCTCAGCACGTGGATATGATCTATTGTGCTGTAGCCACTCCTGAATCCAGCTTGTTCTCTCGGTTGAGCCATGTCCAGTGTTACCTTCAAGCGGTGTGAAAGAACTTTAGTGAAGATTTTATAAACTACTGATAGGAGGCTGATAGGTCTGTAGTTTCCGAGATCCTCAATGTCACCTTTCTTATGTAGCAGGATCATTGTAGCGGTGTTCCAATCCTCAGGAATCTTTCCTTCATTAAGGCATCGAGTGAAAATTTGGGCGAGTACTGTTTCGATTTCTCCACTTGCTTCTTGTATGATGTCTACAGTAATTCCATCTTCTCCTGGAGCTTTTCCCCGCTTCATGTTCTTGATTGCATGTGCAACTTCTGCTGGGAGGACTGGAGGAACTCTGGTACTGGTATCTTTCATGATGTCTGGAGTGCATATATCATCCCTTTCATATAATTTGGAGTAGAAATCTTTCACTCTTGTCAAAATTTCGCCTCTATTTCTTGTTACAGAACCATCTTCTTTTCTCAGTGCCATAATCTGTTTTCTTCCCTTACTGAGATGTCCCTTTGCTATCTTTAGGCTTTGGTTGTTTTCAATTGCTTTCCTCACTAGTTCACAGTTGAATTTCCTTACGTCTTCAGTGATACTTTTTCGTACTGTCTTGCATAGCTCTATATATTCCACTTTGGAAGTCACATCTTCTTCAGTTGTCCTCATCTCTCTTCTTTTTTGCATCAACATTTTCGTTTTTCCTGATAATTTATTTACATGCAACTTGTTCTTAGACCCAGCTAATTTTGTTGCTGTTTCCATAAGAGCTTTGGTTACTTTTCTGTTAACTTCAGAGATGTCCACTTCTTCCGATGTTAGGCCTTCTAAAGCAGAGAACCTGTTCTTCAGTTCTAACTTGAAGGTATTATGGTGTTTTTTAAGGTTGGTTATGTCAATAGATTTTGTTTGTCTTATGAGCTTGCCACGTTCAAGTTTAGTGTTGAGGTGCATCTTACATCTCACCAATCTATGGTCACTACCTGTGTTGAACTTGTTTAGCACACTGCAGTCTTCTATGACGAATTTTTTGTTACACATAATAAAATCAATTTCACTTGTCGTCCCATTTGGATGTCTCCATGTCCATTTCCTGTGTGGCTTTTTCTTGAAAAAGGAGTTCAAGATGAAAAACCCTTCTGCCTCTGCAAACTCAACGAGAGTATTTCCACGCTGGTTTCTGTTGCCATGACCGAATTTACCTACTGAAGTTTCATTCTGTTGCCGTTGCCCTATTTTTGCATTGAAATCTCCCATAATTATTTTCAAGTGCTGCTTACCTTTATTATTTAGATGACAAATTTCCTCATAAAATTCTTCAATTTCTTCTTCAGGATGACTTGTGGTGGGTGCATAAGTTTGAATAATCTGAGCCTGGTATCTTTTCGAGAGTTGGATAACAAGTCGTGCAGCTCTGTTAGAGGAACTTTCAATTTCTACAACTTTATCCTTCAGTTTCTTGTTTATTATAAATCCAACACCACTAGTTCTGCCAGTATCTGTCCCACGATAGTAGAAGAGATGTCCACTTTTCAGTTCGATGAGATCTTCTCCTTTTCTCCTTACCTCACTTAGCCCCACGATGTCCCACTTGATCCTTTGTAGTTCCTCTTCCAATTCAAGAAGCCTTGAATCAGAAGATAGGGAGCGTCCATTGTAAGTAGCCAAGGTCAGCATCAGATGGCAGCCTAGTCCGGTCCTCCGGGGATTCTTAGCACCCTCTGCCTTCATGTCGCACTGGCCGCTGCCTTGGCCAGGTACATTCCAGCTGCCGGAGACTGAGGGCCAAGATTTAAGTTGTGGAATCATTTTGGAGGGGTTTGGCCATAACTCACCACGCTGGCCAAGCGGGTTGGTGAGTGTGGGATAGAATTTCCTCTAATCCCGATGGTATAGTTATACCGCTATGGGCGGTCGTCAGAGCCCCTTTAGTGGGAACAGGATGCACCACGAGAAGGCGGGGTTGACATTTGTCAAGGAGAGGCTGTGATGTTACGCATCACCTGACCTTACATCCCATATATATATATATACATATATATAGTATACGTACACAATGTGTGTACATATATGTAGTGTACGCCTATAGTTTACATACGGTGTTGGCGCAACAGTGGAGCACTGTCACAGCAGGCTTTATCCTCCAGCACAGTTCAACGTCGTCTGTTTAACAGAGGACTGGTTATTAGCAACCCATTCTTGCGCATTCCTTTGACCTTCGCCTCAGGCTGCAATGGGGTTTCGAACACAGACATTGGCGCGTTGATTGGCAACAGGTCATGTTTTCTGACGAGTCACGATTCAACTTGATGCACCATGATGATCGCATATGTGTTCGAAGGCATCGTGGTGAACGGCAACTTGCAGCGTCACACAGGCCCAACACCGGGTTGGTGCGCAATTGGGTTCAATTCGCGATCTCGCCTGATGCAAATTGAGCGAAGCCTCAACAGCCAGCGATGCACAAGGGATGTTTTTGAGGCAGAGGTAATGCCCTTCCTTCAGAGTTGTCCATACGTTATATTCCAGAAGGACAATGCTCGGCCACGAGTGGCCCGGATTGTCCAAGACCTCTTCCATGCACGACAGATACCGCCCTGCACGTTTGACGGATCTGTCCCCGATCGAACAAGCGCCTCAGCCAGTCACCACAAATGAACTCTGCTGTCTCGTATAGAAGCAGCCTGGCAGGTATTCTCCAGGACGATATCAAAGCCTTTCAGCCTGGCAGGTATTCTCCAGGACGATATCAAAAGCCTTCATCGCCATTCCGTGTAGAGAATGTTTTTGTTATTCGAGGCGACATCACGTGACTCTGAGGTTTGAAGAGAAAATATCCCGCATAGCTCTATAAATGTAATCAGTTATCTCCTGTAACATAAGGAATCTGTGATATAAATTTTATTTGAATAGCGAGATTCTTTCTTGGTGTTGCAATGTTCACAAACAGAAGTGTAGTGTACATTGGAAAGTCCTTCTCAACAGAAGTATCTGAACTTCTTTAAGTATGTGGTGCGCATGTGTCAGGCTAAAGCCACGAGGTTTTGAGGGAAGAGAATAATGCAAGGTAGAGAGTAGACCTAAGAATGGCTTTAAACTTTATCGCTCATTTTTCATAACCGACCGTGGAACAAAAAGCTCTGTTGCGTTTCATCAATCTTTACAGGAAAGAGATTTCCAGAGCAGGGCATAGTTAGCAGGGGGTGGCACTCTTGCAGGCAGGCAAGCAAGCTCCCCACCCCCATGCACCACAGGAAGATCCAAGTTGTTATAAATTCTTTGAACTTTGTTTTCGTTGGTTTGTGAATAACTTATGTGTTTTATTGTAATCATAAATGCTTTTCCTTATTTTGTCGTGCATTAGATTTTTAAAAACAAGAAAAAATTGAAGTGATACAGCACAAACGATGAATAATAACAAAATTACTTTTAAAGATGATTCAGTAGGAGTAAATCATCAGTTGAATAAATAAATTATGATGTCAGATGCTGACTGAAAAAGAAAAACACTCATAGCGCCGTGAATTGTTGGCCGCTGTGGTGTAAGGCTAACGCGCTCGGCTAGATGTCGAGAGATTCGGGATTCGATTCCCCGACGGCGGCTGAAAAACAATTTTTCGGTTGCTGTGCGTTGCTTAACGTGGAAAGAGCGATGGATTTATTTATTCAGTATGAGTAGCTGCGGCAATGATTCTTAGTTTGTTTTTTTCCCTTTGCCTTTTTTCCTTCCCTTTTTGGGGAAAAACGTAAAATTTTAAAGAACATTAAAAAAAAACAAATAAGAAGGAAATATAGAAAGAAAGAGTGACGGAGGTGGAGACACAGTTGTGCAGATGGTAAATCCTTGTTCGTTATTTGGTAAGTGAATATGAGATGCTAAGCTAATTCCAGGTAGTTTCTTGCCTACAACAAAGAAGGGATATCGTGGGGACATTTCAACTAAATGCATCCCTCTATGCGTTGGAAAACAGTGCTAAAAGGAAATCCATGCGCGTGAGCGATAGAGAAATAACTTTCAACATCTTCTCGTTCATTTTCGTTCAGTAGGAGTGGTTTTACGATGCTTGCGCTGGAAAAAAGAAATGGGGGGGGGGGGATTCTGATGCTCTTGGTTTTTCAGAGGGGAAGAGAGTATGGCTATTAACCACGGTAAGAAGTGACTACCACTGAGCACCAGAAATCAGGATTGAAAATGGAGAAAAAAGTGGAGCCGAAGAAGAGGTGTAGAATCAGTTGAAGTATGACATCAGTAAAACTCTGATGCCATTGCGTGAATCCACAAACACCACAACCGCAAACTAAATATATATATATATATCACGCTAGTTGGGATTATTTTGACTCTAGTGATAACTAATGTACATCTCAACCAACATGAAGCAAATTCAAAGAACGTGATTTATTTTTTCATATTTCAAGAAAGTTTTGTTTCGTTTCTCCACCGGCCCCACCCCTTTTATTTCATATTTTGTATTATATGTAATTGTTTTTTCTTTTGGCATAAGTATTCGCTAATGAAGTAAATTTAAAAAAAAAGATTAAAAGCAAAGCAAAACTTGCGTCTGCATTCGCAGAAAAACGCCGTTTGTAGTTGAACACAGAGCCCCCCTGATGACTCCTAAGTGCGCCTATCCCTAACTCTTCAGCCCTCCAGATGACTTTCAGTCCCGCCCTCCTGGTTCTAGGACCTATACTCCGAGTCAACCTAAGAGTGTACCACTATGTAGGGTGCGAAACAGCTACATCCGATACGAAAAGTAGTCCCTAGAGTATAGAGCAAAAACCAGTAGAATTATTGCTCAGAATCCATTTTTGTTTGCTCAGTAGTTTATCAGATAAATTTTCCATTTAAAAAAAGTTCCAGAAGTTAGTGCGCTTTTGCAAATAAATTTGTTATGAGAAGTTACTGAATCAAGAGCTTCGCACTTTCGTCTGTTTCTGCCCATTTGAGAACAGGGGAAGGGGTGGAAGACCTCTCCCACAGTTAACGACACACAGATAATAAATTGACAATAGGGGAAACTCGAAGGGTGCGTTACTTAAACATACAGTAGGGGAAGCAGTCCGGCCTCCACCAGACGTCCACTCACAATCCCCAATGCTTGTGAGATGTGTGTGTGTGGGGGGGGGGGATCAGAAAGAAAACAGGATACCGTTCTTGCGTTCCCCGACGAGTCGTGATAACGCTTTCCCGCCTTTAACCCTTTAACAACCATTGCCCTAAAAATCTGGTATCTCTCTGAATACCATAACGCCCGAAATTGTCTTTTGTTTCACTTCTATTGTAACGTACCAGGAGATGTGATGTACCTGCCAGAAGGACGCACACGACATAAAGGCAGATAGGAATCAGAACAAATGTCCGCGTAGCTTAATTGGTAGAGCAACTTATTCCGGAATGAGTGGACCCGGGTTCGAACCCCGGCGTAGACCAAAAATGACGGAGAAATTTACTTCGTTATAATGGCGCCCGAACTATCCGGATGACCCGACCGTTCAAAATCTCGCAATGGTGTGATGTTATTTCCACACCGCGAGATAGGAAAAATAAGAGAATCCTTTCTCCAGCACTTCGAAAAAAAAAATAAAGTAAGGGGGAGATGATGTAACGTACCAGGAGATGTGATGTACCTGCCAGAAGGACGCACACGACATAAAGGCAGATAGGAATCAGAATAATCGTCCGCGTAGCTTAATTGGTAGAGCAACTTGTTCCGGAATAAGCGGCCTCGGGTTCGAATCCCGGCGTAGACCAAAAATGACGGAGAAATTCACTTCGTTATACTATGTTTAGTAACATTAATCGTGACTGATGGTAATTTCTGTTTATCCCTCATAGGTCGTGCAAATTTAAAGAACAGGTAAAGGTAGGAAATCTGACTTACTATATACACGGGCGTTTCGGGCGGCTGTGGTCGTTTGTACGTACGGGCGTTTTGGGCGTTATGGTCGTCAAAGGGTTAACATCACTACACTTTTAGGGTGACTAGGAGTATAGCTAAGCCTACGAGCCCAGCTCGGGTGGCCTACGAAAACCTCGAGCACTGTGCTCTCTGCTTTGTGTCGGGGTGGGGAACAGTGATGTATTCAGACATCTTTTCAGGGGTGCTTAGCCCCCCCCCCCCCGAAAATCTATGAATCCCCCCCGTAGGTTTTGGGGCGATTTCCCCTTATATTTAGTCTAATTGTGTTCGTTGTTTATAACTGAATATTTAGGGAAATTAATTTGAAAAATAAAAAAATAAGAGAAAATATTATAATAATAAAAAAAAATCCACATGGACTTCAATCTGAAATTTCTATCATCCTTCAGCAAAACATTAAACACTCCTTGCTGAAGGGGCAAGCTTTCAAGTACTGACAACTCGGACTATCGCAATAAAAACCTAATTCCTCACAGCAGAGATGTTTGCACTGCAATACGTCATCATATTTTGGAAGTTGGCATTCAGTTTCATTTCTGTGCTCTGGATACTGACTTTCCATGCGTACGGTTAACCCTCAGTGTAGCTAACATGACGTTAGTGTTTCCGATACAACAAAATATTTGCTACCTAATTTTTGGCAATAGCAAATTATTAGAAATTGTTCCCGTAATAAGGGCTTTTTTTTTTCCCCGGACGGTGGTGGTTTACACTCTGTGACAATACAAAACAAAAAAACGAGGCACCTCAAGTTGCCATCGAAACGGTTAGTTAGTTTTTGAGTTTTTTTACTACTATTTGCTAATCTAAATTATTTAAAGGGGCTGAAGCCAAATGGCAGGGAAATGGCTTACACCATACGTTTTAAGGTAACACTGTGATGATTCCTCAATAATCCGAAACAAGCTTGTAGTAAGGCGAGGGCATTTTTACCACTCCTAATGTCTTGGGGGGAAGGGGGGATTTTCTCCAGCACAGCCTTATTACACCACCCCATGGTGATATCCGTAGTCCATTACTGAATTAAAGGTATAATATTTGTACCTTTTTAATCACTTGTATGTGTGAATTTCTTGGAATCTGCATTTGCGATATAAGAGCATAAGAAAATTTTGTACTCTATTCAATGTTTTTTATATATTTTAATATATGTATTGGACAGCAGATATCAAGTGAGGGTCACATTGATGAAGAAATTAATCGGCGTACGAAACTTGCCTGGAGAGCTTTTGGAAGAAACAGCATAATTTTCAAGAGCAATATGCCATTATGTCTTAAAAGAAAAGTGTTTGATCAATGCATCCTTCCAGTGCTTACGTATGGTGCAGAGACGTGGACCTTAACTGAAAGAGACATACAAAGGCTGCAGACAACTCAAAGCAGCATGGAGAGGTGCATGCTTGGTGTAACCAGGAGAGATAAGAAGAGAAACTCGTGGATCCGAAAAATGACGAGAGTGGAAGACATCATGATCAGGGTTAAATCCCTGAAATGGCAATGGGCTGGACATACTGCCAGAAGGACAGACCATAGATGGACAGCCGAAATTTTAGATTGGATTCCAAGGGACAGGAAAAGACCCAGAAAAAGACCACATGGGAGATGGGTGGATGAAATTCGTAAATATGCGGGAGTGACATGGAGGAGACTGGCACAAGACAGACCGTTGTGGAGGAAACTTGGGGAGACCTTCGTCCAGCAGTGGATTGATAATGGTTGACAATGATGATGATGATGATATAAATAAAAAAATGTGATTATATGTACATAATCAGTCAACAAGTTTTAGCCCCCTCGAAATTTGTAATTCCCCCATCCACCCCCCGAAAAAAAACTTTCTGAATGCAACACTGGTTGGGAAAATAGCGGAACGCAGCTATCCTGGGGTGTTCAGTCAAAACGGTATTTGACGGAGCTTGCTGCCACCAGCAAACGCCGGGTTCGCCCATATTATAAAACGTTACTGCTTTCTACTGCTCATTTCCGCTTTGTCTACTGTAAATTCCCTACGTGTTTTTCCTATTTTTACTGCATACGAATCGTCCAGAAGTTCAACAGAAAAATTAGCAATCAGTGTTATCGCGAAACCTCCAAAGCACTGAAATGGCATAGTTAGATTTCCAGGGCAGGGAAAGTGTCCCCTCTTGCTTCTCCATATATGAGCTCCCATGGTTTAACACCAATTAAATGCAAGCTAAAACATCAAAGCTTGGAGATTATTTTCCTTTTCGGTTGTCGCCGGTTTCCTATCTGTCGTACTTCTTTTTTCTCTGTGGCCTTGGCTGGTAATCGCATTACCAAGGACGACAGCCAACACGTGCGCATAAAACAGAAAAAGAAATAAGATAACAGGAAGAAAAAAAAAAAAAAAAAAAAAGGAAAGAAAGAAAAGAAACTGATTCCAGTATTTCCTAGTTTGTTAGTTATTGTTTAACTCCGCTCACTGGAGAAGGAACTCACAAAGCAAAGGCGATTAACATCAAAGTTAAAGAAAAATAAAGAGATGTCAACCATGTTCAAGTGAGTGCATTAAAATAACAACTTGTAGTAAAATATAAAACAAGGAAGAAAACACGGGATTCTCGGGTTTTTAATGAGCACGTGTTTTGAATCCTTTCCGGCACGAAAAGAATATATACAGTATTATTGCAAAGCAAATTTTTAGAAGATAAAATTCAAGGAGGAAAAGAATCCATTTATGCCCTCCTACAGAAAATCTGCACATAATTTAAAATGCGCAATGTAAGCACTGTTCTTCATAGTGCACAGAACGAGTTCAAAATAATAATAATAATAATAATAATAATAATAATAAATAAATATAAAAGGATAACCGGATTTCCACACGATTGGTAAAGCACCCGCAAACAGAAACAGCTGCTTCCGGCCACTACCGGTTGAAATGTGTACGATACGAAAAAAATTCTCAGACAGGTTCAGAGTCCCTCTGGCTGCAACGCACTGCATCACTTGGAAGCAGGGCCGGATTAAGGCCTTAGTGGGCCCCTAGGCTAAGTCATTTGAGTGCGTCCCAAGGCTAAGACATCTGAGTGGGCCCTCAAAGAAATGACTTGGAATCATTATGAAGTCCGCTAAAACACGAAACTGTAATTACTAAATTATCTGCAGAGTTTTCATAACAGGTCACTGTATTTTTCATCCTTCTCATAAGAACATGAGTTAAAAGCTTAAGGTTCTTATATTTTGTCTTGGATTTTTTAATGATTTAGCATTCTATACTTTTCTCAGCGCATCTTTTTGTTGTGCTGTGTGAAGCCACAGGGGACTTCGAGCATTAACCGTTCCAAGTGCAAATTCGATGGCATGTGCGAATCAGTGGCGTCGCTAGGAATGATGAATTGGGGGGGGGGGGGGGCTAAGCCCATCCGTTATACACTGAATGGCCACTTTATTATGACCACCTGACAGTTTTAAGCAAATGAGCTATGGCTGCACGCTGTTGCCGCCAGAGGGCGAGGTTAGTAAACAAAAAGAAAAGCTTAGTGCTTGCGATGTGCAACGTGTTGTCGTCATCGACTAGTGACTGCTCGGGCAGAACGGAGAGTGTCCAGACCGGTAACAGACAACACAAAAGGGAAACAGTGCAGCAAATTACAGACCATCTTAATCAAGGATCCCCTCAAATGATCTCTGCTCGCACTGTTCGCCGTACACTGCATCGGATGGGATATGGCAGCCGAAGTCCTGTTCGAACACTTTTTCTGTCTGCAGTTAACAAGAGAAAACGTCTCCAGTGGGCACAGGAGCACAAGGATTGGACAGTCGATAATTGGAAACAAATTATGTGGTCCGATGAATCATGTTTTCAGTTGCACCATGCCGATGGCCGAGTGAGAATTTGGCGGAAACAGCACGAAAGCAGGGACCCCAAATGCATTGCTACAACCCTTCAAGCTGATGGAGGAAACTTTATGTTTTGGGGAATGTTTTCCTTCGCATGCTTTGGGCCCTTTAATTCGTGTTGATCAACGTCTGACTGGCACATCATATCTAAACATAGTTGCGGACCAAGTGCATCCTGTCATGTGGATGGTTTATCCCAATGGCGATGGCTACTTTCAACAAGATAATGCGTCCTGCCATAGTGTTCGTATTGTACAGGATTGGTTTCAGGAACATGCCGGTGAGTTTGCTTTGCTTAGGTGGCTCCCACAATCTCCAGATCTCAACCCCATTGAGAATTTGTGGGATGAAATTGAACGAGCCATCAGACAGCTGAATCCACAACCCTGCAATCACACACTCCTGGAAAGCGCTATTCATCAAGCATGGTCTCAGATTCCACAAACCACCTATCAACATCTCGTGGAGTCCATGCCACGAAAAATCGACGCAGTATTAAAGGCAAAAGGTGGCCCAACAAAGTACTGAGGGTGGTGGTCATAATAAAGTGGCCACTCAGTATATATATATATATATATATATATATAACTTTTGAAATAATAATGGAGGGTCCTCATGTTCAATCTTGGGCTGATCTTCCAGAGATGGTGGGATTTGCTAATGATCGCTGAACATCCGCTGTGTACGTTAAATGACGACCCCCGGGTTGGACCCGCCGGTTACGTTGGGTATCCATTCCTACTCACCTCTCTATGAGTAACATCGTACTTGTACGGTGGCGCCATCTACTGTGCTCTCTCTCACTTACAAAGTGTTCTGTCAAAGTCTCTACACTTGCTCTCACTCCTTCCCTTTCTATGCCCTGCCCAAAAGACGGACCCGCTGTAGGTGGTTTGGGCCTAAACCTTCTCTGTGGACGGAAGTCCAACATGATCATGCCTGGCTGTCTCTCACAATTTTGAAATAATATTTTCTTCAGAAAACACCCAGAAGCAAAGATGTGGAACTCGACAAAAGCTATTCAAAGTACCCTGATTTATCTCAGTTATTTATAAACTGAAAAAATGTCGAACCTTATACACACCAGATATTTCTTTTATATCACAGGGCAATTGTCTGAAACTGAATTTGAATAAAATCGACAATAATTAGAGCATTTTTGTCTGGAATACATTTCTTGCGAGTTAGAGAGCTCGTGCACATACTTGGGTTAAAGACCGTTGTTTGACGCTGTTTTCCAAGAGAAGTATTTCGTACTGCTATTTTTTGAAAAAAATCCATCCTAGTAGCTCTGAAACTACAGCTTGCAGTGGACAAAAAAAAATCAACTGCACTTAATTGAGAAGAATACGTAGAAACACTGTTCTGAGAAAAAAAATCTATCATACGACAGTTCTCCACTCTCAACGCTTTTATTCTATTTCCCGCCCGATGGCCAAATACATCCACAATAAACTACCGTAATGAGAAATCCTCTGATACCCCACCGAAATCCCTTTACCCCGTGAAACAAACGCCTTCACTTAGTGGAAACTTCTGTTCCCTTTCACGCTGTTTTTTTATTACCCTAGTAAAGATGCCGCCTTTTCCCTTGAATATTATCGTTTCCGACGAGCTGTTGCAGTTGCTGTCGTATATCGTTCATTCAGTCTTTTGTCCTACGGCTGATTCTCAGGGTTACGTGCCTCCACGATACTCCCATCCTCATAAATTATTAAGTTGTTTGACTTTTTGTTCCCTAATGGCCTATCTCCTGCAGAGACCAGGCGACGAGATTACCCCAACTAGAGTAATGTTATCTTAATGCTGTTGCTGTGACACCTGAGTGACCCCCTTATCGGGAAAAAAAGGGAATTGAAGGAAGAGGTATTTTTTGCTTTGACAATAAAATATTTAAGAAAATTTCCATCTGCCTTTCTTTATTTAAGTGGGAAAATATTAGATAGGTAAAGGTAGGCTAATACAAGAAAAGGTTTAATTTGATTGGGAAGGCTTTATGCTTCTTGAGGAGGGGGGAGGGGTTCAGCCTCGAAGAATTGGTCTAACAACGCCACTAGTGTGAATGGTAGTGAAAAAGCTCTCTCTCTCTCTCTCTCTCTCTGTCTGTCTCTCTCTCTCTCTCTCTCTCTCTCTCTCTCTCTCTCTCTCTCTCTCTCTCTCTCTCTCTCTCTCTCTCTCTCTCTCTCTCTCTCTCTCTCTCTCTCTCTCTCTCTCTCTCTCTCTCATTTGTCCAGACATTTCTCCTCCTGGGCCCTTGGTGATGTTGGGCCACAACATCTTTGGTTCCAACTTCAAGCTCCTATAGACCCTATCTTAATCCAGCCCTGCTTGGAAGGATTGACAAAGTTTGAAACTTAGAAGTGGGGACCGAGTGCCCTAATAGGAAAGATCCAGAGCAAAAAGTACGGAAAAAATTAGTGTTTTAGAAGTAAACGGTTTTCTGTTAAGAATGAGAAGTTGTAAGCTGCTCTACATACTACACAGTCGAGTCACATTATAGTGACCACCTCCTACTTTTGACGTCAACAGCGTGTAACCAATGAAAGACGGCACGTGTCGTGAGCTAGCTGAAAACATATCACTCGTTGCTGCCATGGATAAAAGGAACGATTTATCAGATTTGCAAAACAGGGGATGATTAACGGATTTGGGCCACTGGTGGCAGTATTTCTGAAGCAGCGCAGTTCGTGGACTGTTCGCGTGCTGCTGTGGTTAAAGTGTATCGTGAATGGAGGAATGACACTATTGCGAATAAGCGAAGTAGAAACTGCTGAGCACCACGTGCCATTGATGTGAGAGATGAACGTCGGCTGCGAAGGTTCATAAGGGCTGATCGACATGCTACAGTTGAGCAACTCACTGGCTGAATGAACCAGAGGGCTACCAGAAGAGTGTCTAAAATGACAGTTCAGCGAACCCTGATGCGCATGGGGCTCCGATGCAGACGAATGGTCACTGCACCTATACTAACGAAGGTGCATCGGCAGAAAAGGCTTGCATTTGCACGACAGTATCGGAATTGGACCTCCGCTGATTGGCAAAGGATTACCTTCTCCGATTAGTCATGCTTTCTGCTTCATCGAATAGATGGACGTTTGCGTATAAGGCGAGAAACATCGGAGAACAAACACTCTTCGACCATTGCTGTAAGAACACAAGCTGGTGGGGGCAGCGTTATGATCTGGGGAATCTTTTCGTGTCATTCTCTGGGTCCACTCATACCTGTTGAAGGCACTATGGACCGAATTCGTTATGAATCCATCCTTGCAGACCACGTACACCCATACATGCTGATTTTCTTTCCTGTGGTGCATGGGATCTTCCAGCACGACAATGCGACGCATCACACAGGTAGAAATGTTCGAGAGTGGTTGGAAGAGCACGATGAAAACTTCAAATTACTTCCCTGGCCCCCTAATTCCTCAGATTTAAACCCAATTGAGCATCTGTGGTACCACCTCCATCGTGTTGTTCGCTCTATGAATCTTCCACCACGCACCTTCCAGCAGCTGTGAGCTGCACTGAAGTCAGCATGGCTCCACATACCTGTGAACACCGTCCAGCACCTTACTGAGTCACTTCCAGCCCGTCTAGCTGCTGTCCGCGCTGCACACGGCGGTTACTCTGGCCTGGTGGTCACAATAATGTGACTCGACCGAGTATATACCACTTGTCTCACCACCTAAGAGCACCCGAGCGGTAGGAAGCAGGAAAAGGAGCAATGCTCAAGGGGTAAAAACAAGGAGAGCCTAAGAAAAAAAGAAATAGCAACACCGAACAGATATTCCACGTAAAACATCCAGCTTTTCACAAAATGCCCTTAAAAGAGCTCTTGTATTTTTATTTTGCTCACTTCGTGCAGACTTTGAGAACGTCATGGACACCAGAAGTGTCCCAATTTCTGGACTTTAAAAAATTCCAGTATTTTAGCACATTTCGAACACCCCCCCCCCCCCACACACACGATTTTTCTTTCTTTTTTTACCTGTCTCTGATATCTGTTTTAGGTCTCCAGGTTAAATGACGGACTTTAATTCTTACTCAATGCATGCGTTAAAAAACATGACGTAAAAATGATGTAAGCATTAGTCTCATTACTTGCAAATGTAAATTCTAGGTGTTTGCTATTAACAAACAAAAATAAATGTTGTAAGAATCAAAT